>CM054058.1:317876846-318275675 GCA_028641055.1 Alopecurus myosuroides | reverse complement strand
GTAACGGAACGGCGTAGTAACACAGAACACGGGATTTTCCCAGGTTCGGTACGTCGCGACAGTACGGCGTACCTACTCCTGCCTTTCTCACTATAAGGGACTAAAGCCCGTAATTCTGGGTTACAGTGTGAGGGAAAAGATCTAGCTTTTATCGGCGAGGATCAGCTTCTCGGCGAGATAACCTAGAACTTAGAGCTTATTCAACTTAGAACTTATGAAATCTATCCTCTGTCCGGCTTTATATAATAGCCGGACTAGGGCTTACAGATTAGGGAACCTAGAAGACTACGTTTAACTTGTAACTTGGACGGTAAGGAATCCGTCTTCTTCTCCAAGCCAGATCACGCAGGCCGTGATCCGGGTTCTTCTAGAATCCGGCTTCTGCGCGTCGGCCTACTGGGCCGCCCAATGGACCTAAGCCCACTACCGCTCGGGCCACCCTGGTAGTCCGGCACTTTTGTCTACCATCTTCTATACCCCTATTCAGTATATATCCGACATGTGTCCTCTGGATGATTGTATTTGCTATCTCTGCTCTAGTGAGAGCTATTTGCACCTTATTTCCATCTTTTGTGTCTTAGAGATATGTTGTGTTATCATTCTGTTAAACGCCGTTGACGTACCATGTGTGTATGGTATGAAGTACGTCAATGGTAGTATCCTGATTTCTATGGGATGGTTTACGTAGACGATGAACAGTAGGGGTTGGTTGTCACACCTACGGGTGTTGGCCTACTCGTAAGAGATGCGGGTGCCGGTAAGCCCCGTAATCCAATCAACTACTGTTCAACGGAACTGCGAGTATCCTCTAGAAGTCCGGGTGCGACAATAGGGTGAGGCCTTTGTGGCGTTGAGTAGGCCTTCGTGGCGAGCTCACACCCCTCCAACGAGACGTACTCCCTTAACAAGGAGAAACTCGGGAATACATCGTGTCTCCGTGTGCTTCCATCGGTTACCTCGTTGCCCTCTCTTTACTTACTCGTACATGTAGCATTTATTGTAGTACTTGTTGTATTAAGTGTTGTCCTAGTTGCATTAATTGCTTGCCTTGCCATATAGGTAAATTCACCATTAGTTGCACTATCTAGAGAATTTACCTTTGTGTCAAGCCTAAACTTTAAGAAAAATTAAAATTGGTCGTAGCACCTATTCACCCCCCCTCTAGGTGCCCATACTTTACTTTCAATTGGTATCAGAGCCTCAGCTCTTCTATCGGGCTTAACCGCCTAAGAGTTTTAGTATGGGAGACGATTTGGATGCCGAAACGTCCGGTGGCAAGGTGACCATGGATGATCTCAATGCTTTGAGAACTTCATTGACCTCATCCATAGACACCAAATTTGATGAGTTGCGTCAACTCATGGCACAACTCCTCAAAGCCAAAGGACCGGAGGTAGTCGAATCCTCTCTTCCGGAAATTCCTCCAGAGGGCGCCAACAAATGGGTAGATGGTGATCCATCTAAAAATTCTTCCGCCGAACAATCCCCTAAGAAGGGCGCCGTGGGAGAGGAAGGATATCACTCCGTCGAAGGACAATATTCTCGCGATCCCCCGTCCCTCATCCTCATATAATCCCTAGGGGAGATCCACCTAAAATTGATGCTTTTTCTTTTCGTGAATGGCAATACTACATGGAGACTCGCTTGAACTCTTCTTGTATAGATCTTTGGAGGATCACTCGTGACGGATACAAGCCATTTGATCCCAAGAATGTCACAAGAAGAGAAGACGTAGATTGCCAACTAAACTACACCGCTTTGTCCATTCTTCAACAAACCGTGGGTCCTAACCACATGCCACATCTTCAACATTTCTCCACCGCCAAAGAAACATGGGATGCTCTAGTCATCATGTTCGTGGGCAATGAGAGCATGCAAAGAAATAGATATGACGCCTTGACCAATGAGGCCGAAGGATTTTATATGCATGATGGAGAAGATCATGTTGACATGTATCGAAGACTCAAAACTCTTGCCATCGCCTTCTCAAGTGTTGGTTCCACGTACATTGACGATGTTTGGATCAATAGGAAGTACATGATTGACCTTATGCCATTTGAGGGCGCGGATTTGAAGAGAATTCAAGGAAGACATGATTTCTCCTCCATGACCTCAACTCAAGTGATGCAAGAAATGTGCTCCTATAAGGTGCAAACCAACAATTCTCTTGACAACCGTGCTAGGGCCATTGGAATGCACCAAGGAGCGTCCGTTGCTTTGAAGGCCAAGGCTTTGTCAAGAGAGGTTGAGAATGAAGAAGATGGAGAAGAGGCATTGCCTCCCTTGAAGGAACAAGACTATGATCCCGTTCTAAAGGATCTCATTGCGCTCACCGTGCAAAAGTTTTGGAACAATCCACCCAAGGGCAAGAAATTTGTTGAGGAGAAGACCAAGTCTCGTTATGGAAATGATGGGCTCAAAAAGTGAGGTCTTGCTTCAATTGCCAAGACAAGCATCACTTCATTGCAGAGTGCCCCTATGAGAATAGAGAGCTCCATAGTGGCAAGCTCATTCGCAAGGACAAGTCCAAGGTTGAGTACAAGAAACCTCATTTCAAGAAGAAACCATTCAACAAGAAATCTCCCACCAAATTTGTGCTCTTGAATCAAGAGGGGTATGATTCCGGGAGTGATGAAGAAGAAGAAACCACAAGTGAAGTGGCCGCTCTAGCTATTGCTTCCATTCCATCATCTTCATCCCTCTTTGAATCCCCCAATGACAATCTTCCTCAACGCAATGCCAAGTGCTTCATGGCTAAGGCCACGGAGGTATCATCTTCTCCCAACTCTAAGACCCCTAGTGAACTAGAACATCTTGCTAGTCTTAGAGAAGAAGATGAAAGGGTCTCCTTGGACCGTTTTATGTCTAACATGCAAGGGGATACCAAGAAGTACTTTGAGTATCTCATGAGGCAATTGGGAGAGGCCCAAGAGGCCCTTGAGAAGAAAGGTGAGGTTGAGAGAAGGGATGCGGATGAAATTGCATCCCTCTCAATGACTCTTGAAGAAGAGCATGATGGTAGAGTTTCTCTAGAGGATGAACTTGAATCTATTGAATTAACTCATAATGAACTTGTCTCTAAAATCACTAAGGAACGTGATCTTGCTATTGCTAAATATAAAAAGGCTAAAAAGGATAAAGTCGAGTTTGGGGTTGGTCATGGTAAACTAACCGAGGAGTTTGAAAAGCTAACTAAGGCTCACAAAGCTTTGGAAAGCCAACACTCATCCCTCAAAGAGTTGCATGAACAACTTCAAACTCAACTTACTCAACCTAACAATCTTAGCACCTCTACTTCTTCTTGTGATCATGCAAATATTATTGAGGAAAATGCTAGGTTGAAGGATGAGCTAGCAAGGCTCAAGGGCAAAGGCCCTCAAGTTGAGAAGGTTGTGATTCCTACCCCACAAGTGGTTGCCCCTTGCTCTAATGTGGTCATTGCTAGACCACAATTGAGTGCTCAAAGGCAACAAGTGGGAAAGCAAGGTCTTGGCTATGTAGCCAAGAAGAAGAAGAAGAACAAGAAGAAGAACCAAAATGGTGCTTTGGGTGGTATTGTCATTAGGGACACCACTACTCGTAGCACACCCGCTCAAGCGAACAATGTTGCCTCGAGTAGTAGTGTCATGGACAACACTACTCGTAGCACCTCCGCGGGAACTAACAATCCACACCATTTCTTATATGTTGATTATTATGGTGTTGTGAAAGCTAAATATGTTGGTCCTATTGAGGGCCTCATTGACTATACTATTTGGGTTCCAAAGACCCTTGTTGCTAACATGAAGGGACCCATCTCGGGTCCTAACTCTAATCAATGATCTCTTGCAGGACTATGCTTCCGGTGGGACTAAATGGATAATTGATAGTGGATGCACTAACCATATGACCGGAAGCAAAGAACTTGTGACGGAGTTGCGCCCAAATGACATACAAGCAATCGTCACCTATGGAGACTCGTCCTCGTCTAAGGTATCCGGGTTCGGCAAGGTTGTGGTGGATCCCGATATCACTATCGTGAACGTCATGCTTGTCGAATCCCTTGGTTACAATTTACTTTCCGTCCGCTCTCTTGGAAAGATGGGTTTATCCATCTTTTTTATGTTGATATTGTGGTCCTTTTGAGAAGCAAGACTCTTGACGTCGCTTACGTGGGACATGTTGAAAATGAGTTGTTCGTGGTGGACTTTACGAAATCTACCAACTCTCAATCAATGTGTCTTTTTGGAAAGGCGGACATGGGATGGTTGTGGCATCGCCGCTTGTCCCATGTCAACATGAGAACTTTGAAAAGTCTTCACAAAGGTGGCCTTATTGTCGGACTAAAAGAAAATGTTTCTTTTTCAAAGGATCGCGTTTGTAGGTCGTGTGTTGAAGGAAAGATGCATGACACGGTGCACAAATCCAAGACTATTATTTCATCAAAGAGGATCTTGGAGCTTCTCCATGTTGATCTCTTGGGTGCCGTGCCCGAGGCAAGTCTTGGAGGCAAGAAGTATTGCTTGGTGATTGTCGATGATTATTCAAGATACACTTGGGTTTATTTCTTCAAGTGCAAGAGTGAGACTCAACAAACCATCATCGACTTCTCCAACCAAGTGCAACGTCAACACAATGTGCAAATCATGGCTATTAGGAGTGATAATGGTTCGGAGTTCAAGAACCACACATTCAATGAATTCCTTAGTGAAGAAGGCATTCATCATCAATACTCCGCCACTTACACTCCTCAACAAAATGGTGTTGCCGAAAGGAAGAATCACACTCTCTTGGATATGGGAAGGATAATGTTGGCGGAGTACACTTCTCCCAAATACTTATGGGCCAAGGCCATATCCACCGCATGCCACTCCTCCAACCGCCTCTACATCTGTAAAGGCTTGGACAAGACTCCATACGAGATCTTCACCGGCAACAAGCCCAACGTCTCCCACTTCCGTGTATTCGGTTGTAAGTGCTTTTATTTGATTAAGGGTGTTAGGTTGTCTAAATTTCAGTCCAAAACAATTGAGGGTATATTTGTTGGTTACGGTGCCGTATCCCACACTTATAGAGTCTATGACAAAGCCTCACGGATTGTCATAGAATCTTGTAGTGTGCCTTTCGAGGAAAATGATGGCTCCCAAGTGGCGCAATTTCATGTTTCTAATGTAGATGTTGAAATACCTCAAGAAGCCATAGGAAGGATGGGTGTGGGATTTTTCCGCCCCATTGAGGGACACCTTATGGCGACTCGAGAAGGACTATGCTCTACACAAGTGGATCCCTCCCCTACAATAGAAGAACAAGCCAAGGATCCAAGTATTACACCTAACCAAGAACATGCTCAAGACCCTCCTCTCATTGACCAAGTGACTCCGCAAGTCGTACCCACTCCTCTCACTAATGCGAGTCAAGGTCAAGGACAAGATCAACCATCCTCTTCATCCTCTCCTAAAGTTGAAGCAAGTGTTGAAGATATTGTTGTTGATGATGATGATGATGATAAAGGCCAAGTTGGTCAAGATGGGGACCCAAATGATAAAGATGATCAAGTGATCTCTCCTCGCAATAATGAGGAGATTGAAGCCCGTCGTGTCAAAAGGATAAGAAGAGCTTTGAAGCATATTGATGCCCAAGACAACAAGGTCTTGGAGGATATTCAAGCTAGAAGATCCACAAGAAGGCAATTGGCACATTTTAGTGAGCATCAATCCCATATCTCGATGGTGGAACCAAAGAAAGTGTTTGAAGCTCTTGAGGACTCCGATTGGGTTGAAGCAATGCATGATGAGCTCAATAACTTTGAGCACAACAAAGTTTGAAGATTGGTTGAGAAGCCCAAAGATTGCCACAATGTTATTGGCACGAAGTGGATATTCAAGAACAAGTAAGATGAGCATGGCATAGTCATAAGGAACAAGGCTCGCTTGGTTGCTCAAGGCTACACTCAAGTTGAAGGCATCGACTTTGATGAAACCTACGCACCCGTGGCTCGCCTTGAGTCCATCCGTATCCTCCTTTCTTATGCTTCTTCTCACAATTTCAAGTTGCAACAAATGGATGTGAAAAGTGCTTTCTTGAATGGTCCACTTAAGGAGGAAGTTTATGTGAAGCAACCTCCCGGGTTCGAGAATCTCAACTTTCCTAACCATGTCTACAAACCTGACAAAGCTCTCTATGGTCTCAAACAAGCACCTCGTGCTTGGTATGAGAACCTTAGATAATTGTTAGATGACCGTGGTTTCGAAGTTGGGAAGATCGACCCCACTCTCTTCACGAAGAGAGTAAAAGGTGAGCTTTTCATATGCCAACTCTATGTGGACAATATCATCTTTGGATCAACTAACCAAGCTTTCAATAATGAGTTCTCTAAGCTTATGACTGACAGGTTCGAGATGTCTATGATGGGAGAGCTTAAATTCTTCCTTGGCTTCGAGATCAAGCAATTGGCTCGTGGGACTTTCATTTCTCAAGCCAAGTATACCCAAGACATGATCAAGAGGTTTAACTTCCAAGATGCTAAGATCAAGACTTCTCCTATGCAAGTCAAGTGCCACCTATCACGTAATCCAAAGGGGAGTAAGGATGTGGATCAAAAGTTGTATCGGTCTATGATTGGTTCTTTACTCTATCTTTGTGCATCTAGGCCCGATATCGTTTTGAGTGTAGGTGTGTGTGCAAGGTATCAAGCGGCCCCTAAGGATAGCCATTTGATGGCGGTCCATATGATGTTTCGTTATTTGGTTCATACCCCAAGATTTGGTTTGTGGTACCCAAAGGGGGCACAATTTTCTCTCAATGGATACACTGATTCCGATTGGGCGGGTGATCAAGATGATAGGAAGTCTACTTCCGGGGCTTGCCAATTCCTTGGTAGGTCCCTAGTGAGTTGGTCCTCCAAGAAGCAAAATTACATATCTCTCTCTACCACCGAAGCCGAGTATGTTGCCGCCGCAAGTGCTTGCACTCAATTGTTATGGATGAGGCAAACTCTCAAGGAATATGGAGTTCATATGGATAAGGTGCCTCTTTGGTGTGACAATGAAAGTGCCATCAAGATTGCTTACAATCCTGTGCAACATACAAGAACGAAGCACATTGAGATCCGCCATCATTTCATCCGTGACCATGTGGCAAGAGGGGATATTGCACTATCTTATGTGCCCACCAAGGACAATCTTGCGGATATTTTCACGAAGCCACTTGATGATGCAAGATTCTTGTTCTTGAGGAATGGACTAAATGTGATTGATTCAAGGAGTTTGACTTCAAGATCTTGCACACACCCCTATAGATGAAACGTGTTCGAGTTTAGGTGTAGGCATGGACATAGGGGGAGTGTTATCCTAACACATTGGGTTCTCCCTCCCCCCATAATGCCTAAAGCAAAAAAAAATCATTGGTATCTCTCTATTTCTAATGTTGAATTGTGAGGTTCAATGTCGAGTAATGGCAATGCCCCCAAGATATATCTTTGCGGTTGCATACCATGAACTCTTACATGGTGGCTTAGGCCACCAACCTCTTCTCTTTTGAATAGTTGGTTCTTAGTTGGATATCTTATGGGTTATTGTGTTATCTTTCCGAACACTACTTCTCGTTGCTATTTCGATCTTATTTGCATCTTCCCCGAGAAGTAAGACTAGGAAAACTAACCCTTTTGTGTTTTGCTCTATTTGTCCCCTCCTTATGTTCATCTATGCATATGCCTTACTCCACACAAAGTCACGTCATTCCTTGCCGTTCAAAACTAACAAATCTGGAATAGTTTGGAAAAATTCTGCTCAGCCCGGAATTTTTCCGGGTAGGTCGGAATGTTCCGGAATAATTCCGGCCGCCGGAATTTTTCCGGGCTATTTCGGACGTGCCAGTTTTCCTTATAAATAGACCCACACGCACGGGGGGGGGGGGGGGGGGCAGATTCTTTCCACTTTTCCTCTTTCCTCCCGTGCCCTAGCCACCAAATTTCGGCGATTTCGTCCTCGTTGCCCTTAGGGAGGATTGTTTGATCCCTCCCTTGGACAAGGACTCCCCCATGGATGTATGTGTTTGGCATCTCTCTCTTTTTCGTTTTGGTTGGTTGTTTTTGGTTCTACATGAAATCTCACCTAGGGTTTGATCTAGATCCGAGTTCTATCAACTTGTTCATCATGCCAATCCTTACCTAGATGCCATGGATTCGTAGATCTAGTCTAATCACTTACCAATCTAGACTTAGATCCATTTCATGCCTTTGGTCACTCCCAAATTTTCCATCACTTAGATCTACTCTAGGATCATCTCTGTGGTACCCCTAGATGTTTGATACAGTTTTTAAGTCAATTTTTCGATGTTTTGGGATTTTTCTCGAGTCAGATCGAGGAGCCCGGAATAATTTCGGATGATTCCAGACCAGTCGGAATAATTCCGGGTCATTCCGACCCGGTCGGAATAATTCCGGGCTCAGCCGGAATTTTTCCGGATGCTGCCAGAATTTCGAAAACGTGCACCGTATCAAACCTTTCTGGAGTTCCCTTGACCTGTTTGGCATATGCACTTATCTTTGCTATTCCTATGTCCTCTATTCACATGTCCTGGAGCTCGCACTGGTTTGAAGAGGAAGTCCTCTGCTGGAAGGGGTGCTCGCGCTGCAAGGGGTCGCACCGCCGGTTCTCGTGGAGGGCAATGTGATGATGATATGGTTAAGAGGGTTCCCGAAGGAAATCTGAAGGATTTCACCATCCCACAGTGGAAGCACTGCAAGAGGAAGAACCCGTACCGCTATGAGGAGACCACTTGTGAGGATGCTCGCTTCTGGACCAACCTTCAGCCGAAGTGTTGGGAGGATTTCTATTCAGTTCAGCGTCCTCTTGTCTGTGTGCAGTCACAGATTGATATGGACTTCTATCATAGGCACAAAAATGGTGATCTCCGTCATGTGCATGCTTGTCTGTTGAAGCTGGGATTGATTCCTCTTCTGGAGGTTGAGTGTGAGTATTGCCCAGAATTGGTTGCTCAGTTCTACTGCACTCTCCACGCCACGGGTGATGCCACACGTACTATGACCTTTATGTGTGGGGAGCAGAAGATCAAGAGAAACTTGGGTGAGTTTGCTGAGGCTCTTGGATACACTTGGACTGCCACATATGCTAATCATGGTTTCAAGGTTCATGACAACCCCGAGTTTGACAATTCTAGCATGGAGTTCTGCTATCCTCCCAATGCTCAGGGAAAGACTAGGCCTTTCAACTCCAGCATGTACCCCTACTACAACCTGCTGTCCAAGATCTTCAGGTCCACCATTGTGATCAAGGCTGGTGACTACTCTGCTATTAGGGCCTTTATGGTGAACCTCATGTTCCTCACCAGGCCTCAGAACCAGAGGAAGATATATGTGATGGACTTCAGTTACCGTGAGATATGTATTGGGTTCATGGAGAAGATGAAGCCCGCTTATGGCCCACTGATTCAGAGGTTCATTAATGCCAAAGTGGGGATTGAGATCATGGACAACTATGCAGTGGTCAAGGGTAAGAAGATGGTTCCTACTCTCATTCGTGGTGAGGAGATTCCGTAGTACTCTAGGTCCAAGTCCAAATCACCTATGGTCACTCCTTCTGCTTCCACGAGTGGTACTTCTGAGCGTCCTTCTAGTGGCATTGCAAAGTTCTTCAAGGCTATGTTTGTTATTTGCAGTGACATTAGGGCGATTGCCCATGAGGCTAGGGAGTTGGCTAAGGAGACTCGGTGCATTCAGAACGCCGACCGTAGAGCTGCTGGGGTTGCATTGCCTGAGGATCCTATCTCTCTTGCTGCTGCTGAGTATGTTCCTGTTGAGATGCCTGAGATCCATGATGATGACTTCTACTTCGGGGTGCCTCCAGCTGATGTTGATGATGAGGAATTCTCAGCTGATGATGATGAGGATGACTTTGATGCTGCTGGGATGGGAGCTCGTGATCATGAGGCTGAGGAAGAGGAAGCGGATGATGAGCACCGTGGAGAAGATGACGACATGGAGTGATCTCTTGGGGTGTTAGTTGGACTCCTTTTCCCTTTTTCGCGTCTTGATGCCAAAGGGGGAGAAGGAGTCCCCATATTAGGATTCCACGGGCTTTGCAAGGGTGGGAGCACGAGTCTTTTGCCTTTTGAATTCGATCTTATAGGCTTGTGCTCCATTATCTTTAGTTCGTTTTCTTCGTTTGCAAACTTCGTATTATTTGTGTGGAACCTTGTGATGTAATTGTGTCACCCTACCCGTGGTTATACTACTATTATCATGCTTGATATTATCTCTATTATTATCTATGCATGTTGTATGAACTTGTTTAGACGGCTTGGTGTCTAAAACATAGGGGGAGCAAAGCCTATGAAGTGTGTGCCTCATGACACACATCGAGGAAGAACTCCATCTATTTTTTGGACACCATTTCTTTAGTTCATATTGTTTATCCCCGTGAAATCTTTATGTTGTCATCAAACACCAAAAAGGGGGAGATTGATAGTGCATTTTCGATCTCTCGATGTTTTGTATGTTTGTTAACAACATAAAGAAGTTACTAACCGTATGTGCTACTTTGTCAAAGGATTTGGTCTTAAATCAGCACGTATACGGTGTCAAAGAAATGGTGAAAGAAATCGAAGATCAACGGAGTTTTTCTGGCCTGAAACAGAGTTTCCTATTGCAGCCCGGAATCATTCTGGCCCATTCCGGCCACTATGGGAAATTGTTCTATTGCAATCCGGAATATTCTGGGTGATTCCGGGTGCCGGAATTATTCCATCCCATTCCGGCCTCAACGGCAAAATGTTCTGTTGCCATCCGGAATTGTTCCGGGCCAATTTCGGACCATTCCGGAGCAGCCCGGAATCATCCCGACCACTATGGCAAATTGTTCTATTGCCATCCGGATTGCTCCGGAATTATTTCGGGATCCGGAATTATTCCGGGCCATTCCGGCCTAGTCGCAAATGGGCAGAAAAACGGCTAGTTTGGTGAGGGGCTATAAATAGAGCCTCTCTTTCTTCCCCAACGGTTAGCTCCACCAGCATTGAAAACTCCATTGATTGAGCTCACCCACCAAGCTATATCTCCCTCCTCCTCCACCCGAACTTTTTGAAACTTTGAGGATTGAAGGAGAAGCCCCGGATCTACATCTTCACCAACCGGTTTTTCATTTCCCCCTCATTAGCTTGAGGGATCTTTGCCTAGGGTTTCCTCTTGTGGAGAATCTAGGCTTCTTGCTACTCTTGATGATTTGTGAAGAGTTAGGAGCCCCCAATTTGGTTGTGGGTGTGTTTCCCAATCTTGTTTGTAAAGGACTCGATCCCCGCCTCAAAGGGGTTCAATAGTGGAAGGTGAACTAGGCCTTTGTGGCGGAGTTCATCGGAGAATAGGGTGAGGCCTTTGTGGCGTTGAGTAGGCCTTCGTGGCGATCTCACACCCCTCCAACTAGACATACTCCCTTAACAAGGAGGAACTCGGGAATACATCGTGTCTCCGTGTGCTTCCATCGGTTACCTCGTTCCCCTCTCTTTACTTACTCGTACGTGTAGCATTTATTGTAGTACTTGTTGTATTAAGTGTTGTCCTAGTTGCATTAATTGCTTGCCTTGCCATATAGGTAAATTCACCATTAGTTGCACTATCTAGAGAATTTACCTTTGTGTCAAGTCTAAACTTTAAGAAAAATTAAAATTGGTCGTAGCACCTATTCACCCCCCTCTAGGTGCCCATACTTTACTTTCAGATGTGGGATGTGCTTCTGCCTAGATGCTATTTGTTTGACGCTATACTCTAGCTCATGGTATCCATTACGTGGTTTCAACTAGTGACGATGGCGGTAAACTGATGCACTGTTGCTTCCGTCAGTTCTTGACAGCTGCACCCAATTCCCCTAGCCACCCTAGATGTGTATGTGTGCTACTCTGAATTTTTTATTCAGAGATGTGCCATAAAAAGGCTATTTTGTTGTTTCCCTTTGCAACTAGACCTATTCATGTGATTTCCTATTTCTGTGAGCTCTGGAATCTAGTGTTGACAAATTTAGAGGTGCAATTTGTGTTTCTGGATATATGCCCAGTAGATTCACATATGAATTTGTATTTATAAAAACTGATAAGAACAACTTATTGTTGGATCTGTGAGCTTCTGCCAATGATGCGAACCGCTGAGGCCCTTTTCTATAATTAAGAACAGATACCGGGTTGTGATGTAAACCCCATAGGATGATTTAGCATAGCGTTACTATGCCAAACTGAGGGAGATACCCCTGTCACATCCCTGATGCATAGATAACACTTTCTTTGCCAGAAGCTATTAAGGGATCAACCTTGTGGTGTGTTGCGGTTGTGGCTGGTGTTGTGCTTGTGGATCCTCTTGCTGGTTATCCTTACTAGCCTGCTCCTCCAGCTCCTGGCTTGATCTTGTTGTTGGCTTGGCTATCCCATGTTGTCCAGGGATTTCACAGGGTTTTATGGTCTGTATTGGTGCATTTGGTTGGATTGATTTCATGAACTAGGGAATTGTTTGGTGTGCTGCTGTGTGTTGTGGAGCTCGAGCAGGTGCTGGTAGTGGTGAAATGTGGCTTTTCTCCTGTTGCTCTATGACTGCTTGAACTTTTATTTGTCCGTTGTGGCTTTGATAACACCCCCCTTGTGCATGGGTATGTCACCTGTGTGCGTGTGTGTTGCCCTAGATCTTTTTCCTGGAGGATGGCTTCGACTGGACTTGGTCTTATCGTGGTGATTTCATTATTTTTGACTGCCAAGTGGATTTGTTGTTGCCTAGTCAATAATGTTGTGCTGAGGCAATATTATTAATTTGAACAGATACTACACTTGATTAATCCCAAACTCAATGATGAGCTTAACCGTGCACTACACTTCAATATGAGAGTGATATGGGGTGGCCCAATCTTCTCAATGAGCTTCTCTCTCTCTTTTTATGGATTTTCTGGATTTTGTGATAACTAGTGCTACACTGAGACCTCTCACTTGGATGACCCCTGTTGCCACAACAATCAAGCCCTTTGGATATTCTCAACTACACACTCTTGCACAGGTAATCAAAGATCACAAGTGGTCCTGTATCCCCCTAATCCCAATGAAATAACAAGATATCACGCAACTTTGCAGGTAGTACTTAAAGATGAATGCTTAGCAGAAATACAATCTAGAGGCTAGGGTTTCTTTGGTTTAAACTTTTTCTATCTCCACAACTCGCAGGAGGGGAGTATATATAGGTGGTGGTGCGGCCACAGAGGCTCCCTTGCGCAAGCACCACCCCTACTAGTACTAGGACTCCTACTTGGACTAGGAGGACTTGACTTGGACTCCTACTTGGACTAGGAAAGATACAAACCGACCCACTTTAAGGAGTTCGGCCAAATATGGTATACAAACCATACCTACTTGAAGTAGGATTTCTATATGGTGCATTGGTATTCAATGGGGCACCCTCCTCTTGTTTTCACTCTCTCTTAGTGTGGAATAACAAACTAGAAGTTGTTTTCCACACTTGTATGATTGTTTTCACCATCTTGTAATCTTGTTTTCACCATGGTACTCTTGTTTTCACCATCTTGTATGTTTGTTTTCACCATGGTACTCTTGTTTTCACCACTTGTAGTCTTGTTTTCCATCATCTCCATGTTATTTTCCAGCTCCTCTTGGTTATTTTCACCCATCATGCTTGTGTTATCAATAAACCTGATCATACATAAATGCATAGACTTAGGCGGTATAAAATTCTCATAATCACAAACATTGTAATCAATAAGGAGTGAATTCACCTGTTGTTGTATGAGCTTGGACTTTGATCTTGTTATAGGTCCAAGTCTCACTTCATCTTGTTTAAGTGGCAATGTACTAGGGATGTCATCATCATCCTCCCCTCTTGAAAATGCGTCGATCTCGACGCATCAAGGTCATCTCCATGATATGGTGTCAAATCAGCAACATTGAAGGAATCACTCACTCCAAACTCATCAACTGGAAGGTCTATCTTGTAAGCATTGTCATTGATCTTTGCAAGCACTTTGTAGGGACCAGCACCTCGAGGCAATAATTTGTACTTTATTAGCTTAGGAATTCTGTCCTTTCGTAAGTGTAACCACACTAAATCTCCTGGTTGAAATAGAACCTCCTTTCTCTTCTTGTTTACTCTCTCAGCCACATACTTCCCTTTCTTCTCTATAGCATCCTTGGTCTTCTCATGTATCTTCTTCACAAAATCATCTCTCTTTGATGCCTCTATATTAGTTCTCTCTTGTATGGGAAGTGGTAGCAAATCAAGTGGTGTAATGGGCTTGAATCCATAGACCACTTCAAACGGGCGCTGAGTAGTAGAGTGCACAACCCTATTATATGCGAATTTCACATGTGGCAAACACTCCTCCCACTCCCGTAGATTTTTCTTGATCATGGTTCGCAACAATGTTGATAATGTGCGATTAACCACCTCCATTTGTCCATCAGTTTGGGGGTGACATGTTGTTGAAAACAGCAGCTTTGTTACTAGCTTCCCCCATAGTGTTTTCCAAAAGTAGATCATAAACTTCACATCACGATCAGAAACAATAGTCCTTGGTACTCCATGTAATCTTACTATGTCCCTGAAAATTAGATTAGCAATATGCGACCCATCGTCGCTTTTGTGGCAAGCAATAAAGTGTGACATCTTAGAAAATCTATCCACTAGCACAAATATAGAATTATGCCCTCTTTTAGTCCTCGGTAAACCTAGCACAAAATCCATACTAATATCTTCCCATGGTGTAGTTGGTGCATGTAGAGGAATATAGAAACCGCGGGGCTTCAATTTTGATTTAGCTTTATTGCAAGTGATGCAACGTTGCACAAACCTATAAACATCACGTCTCATATGTGCCCAATAAAAATTGTCAGCCAACATAAGTAATGTTTTCTCAGGTCCAAAGTGTCCCATTAATCCACCACTATGAGATTCCTGCAATAACATCAAACGCAAAGAACACTCGGGAATACATAATTTGTTAGCTCAAAACAGAAATCCATCATGTATATGATATTTATCCCAAGCCTTCACATTAGAACATTTAGCATATGGTGTAGAAAACTCTTTATCTTGAGCATATAGTGGTTTTAAATTTTCCAAACCCGAAACTTGAACATCTAATTTAGTGAGTAATATGTTTTTCCTAGAAAGCATCAGCAACAACATTATCTAATCCTTTCTCGTGTTTAATAATGTATGGGAAAGATTCAATGAATTCTACCCATTTGGCATATCTCTTATTAAGACTGGTTTGGCTCTTTAAATTTTTTAATGCCTCATGATCAAAATGTATAATAAATTCTTTTGGCCACAAATAATGTTTCCAAACTTCAAGAACTCTAACAAGTGCATACAGTTCTTTATCATAGACTGAATAATTCAATTGAGCTCCATGTAACTTCTCAGAAAAATAAGCAATTGGTTTCTTTTCTTGCATTAGCACACCTCCAATACCAGTGCCACTAGCATCACATTCAATTTCAAATTGTCTATTAAATTTTGGTAGCATCAATAATGGGGCCGAAATGAACTTATTTTTCAAAGTATCAAAAGAAATATCTTGAGAAACCCCCCACTCGAAATTTACATCTTTCTTTGTTAAATCATTCAAAGGGGCAGCAATAGTACTAGAATCTTTCACAAATCTTCTATAAAATCCAGCAAGTCCATTAAAACTTCTTACTTGACTCACATTCATGGGAATTGGCCAATTTTAATTTCTCCAATTTTAGATTCATCTACTTCAATCCCATGTTTAGAAACAACATATCCAAGAAATATGACCCTATCTTTGCAAAAAGTGCACTTCTCTAAATTTCCATACAATTTATTTTCTATTAGCACATGCAATACTTGTCTAATATGATCATTATGTTCATGTTCATTGTGGCTATATATGAGAATATCATCAAAGTAAACAACCGCAAATTTTCCAATAACATCTCTCAAAACATGGTTCATTAATCTCATGAAAGTACTAGGTGCATTCGTTAATCCAAAAGGCATTACTAACCACTCATATAAACCAAATTTTGTTTTAAAGGTTGTTTTCCACTCATCCCCCTCTTTCATTCTAATTTGATGATAACCACTACGCAAATCAAGAGAAAACATCAGCACCACTTAATTCATCTAACATGTCTTCCAAACGTGGTATAGGATGACGATAACGAATAGTGATGTTGTTAATTTCTCTACAATCTACACACAAGCGCCAAGTACCATCTTTCTTAGGAACCAAAATAACAGGAACAACACATGGAGATAGGCTTATTCGAATATAACCTTTATCAAGAAGATCTTGTACTTGTTTCTGAATTTCCTTTGTCTCTTGGGGATTTGTCCTATAGGGAGCTCGGTTTGG
Source organism: Alopecurus myosuroides (assembly GCA_028641055.1). Taxonomy (NCBI): domain Eukaryota; kingdom Viridiplantae; phylum Streptophyta; class Magnoliopsida; order Poales; family Poaceae; genus Alopecurus; species Alopecurus myosuroides. The sequence continues at coordinate 318,259,314 of CM054058.1, read as the reverse complement.
TAATGATGGTCCAGGAATTAAATCAATTTGGTGCTCAATCCATCTCAATGGAGGTAGACCCGAGGGTACTTCTTCTGGAAAAACATCATCAAACTCCTGCAAAACATTAGAAACACCAATAGAAACAAGAGTCATGCCATTAGAAACTAAAATTTCCCCCTTATGCATGAGCACTATAGGTACTAAGCTAGGGTCATGTCCAAACTCTCTCAAGTCTTCTTTGGTGGCTAACATTGTCAAAATTCTCACTCCCTTACTTTTACCACTCGGCCTAGGCTTGTTTTCACCCACAAAATTTGTGTTTTCACTCTTCTCATCTCTCTCACTCTCTCTCTAGATTCACTTTAGTTTTCTGTCTAGACTCATTCACAATCTGTTGTGGTGTCATAGGCATCAAGATAATATCCTTATTATGCCAATTCAATTGGTATGTGTTTGCTCTCCCATTGTGTGTAACCTTCCTGTCGAATTTCCATGGTCTTCCAAGTAATAGGTGACAAACTGACATGGGAACCACATCACACTCAATTGTATCTTTGTATGGTCCAATCTGAAATTCCACTCTCACAAGTTGGCATACCCTGATTTCCTCTTTGTCATTCAACCATTGAATATAATATGGGTGTGGGTGTGGACTATATCTCAATCTGAGCTTTGCACATAACTCCTTACTTGCTAAATTTCTGCAACTTCCTCCATCAATGATCACCTTGCAAGCCATGTTAGGACCAACAATTGCCTTGGTTTTAAATAGATTGCATCTTTGGCTCTCATCACTACGAACAACACTCAAAGCTTGTGTGCAAACAATGGTTGGATAATTTGTAGCATAAGCATAACCAGGACCATCATCATATGTATCCACCTCATTAGGATCAGCACCATCTCCAGTCTCATACTCCTCATCAACATTAATCACCATAATTTTCTTGTTAGGACAATCTCTCTTAAAGTGCCCTCTTCCTCCACAAGTATGGCATGTCATGTCTCTATTTCTTGCTGTTGATAGAGTAGAACCACTTGCACTAGCTGCTGGTTGGGCTGTTTTCTTAGGAGTGGTAATGCTTGTCTCGGGTTTAGATGAGGTACTAGCTCGAAATTGTGAGGCTTGAGGTGTAGAAGGTGTGGAAGAATAAGATCTTGATGTGAAAAGTCTTCTTGGAGCCATAGTAACCTCATCGGCCAATCTGTTTTCTGCCTCTCTATCTTGGTGCAATAATTCTGTCATGGTGCTATATTGAACATGCCTCACAATGCATCTAATCTTGAGTTGCAATCTTGAGAGAAATCTTTGCATTGTTTTCTCATTTGCTTCCACAACTCGAGCTCTTTGTATTACTAATTCCATCTCCTTGTAATATTGATCCACTGAATTTGTTCCTTGTTTCAAATGTTGTAATTTGTCATAGAGAGTTATCATATAATTTGTTGGAACAAACCTATCTGTGATGAGTTGCTTCATCTCATCCCAAGTAGTAATTTCTGGTTGATTTTGTGTTTCTCTCATTCTTATGATGCCATCCCACCACAAGAGAGCATATCCATCAAATCCCGAAGATGCTAGCTTGATTTTCCTCTCATCACTGTAATTATGCAATCTCCATAGCTTCTCCATCTTCAATTCCCACATCAAGTACTCCTCAACATCATCATTATCACATGTGAGAGTAAGCACAAAGAATTTTGGTTTTCCAAGGCCATCCTCCTCTCTATTGTTTTCAGCCAAAGGAATCCTTCTAGCAGCAAAATTCCCACGGCCTCCATATGCATTGGCTCAGCCATCATCATGATCAGCACCTAAATTTGCATTGGGAGCTCTTTGCAAAGTTGTTGCTATATTGTTTACTTGTCCTGTGAGATTATCCATAGCCTCTTGTAGAACTTGAACTGTATCTTTAGTAGCAGCTTCCTTTCTTAACTCCCTCAATTCTCCTATGATTACATCATCATATTGCTCAAGTTTCTTCTCAATTCTTTGCTCAATTCTAGCAGCAACTCCTCCTCGAAATAGATTGAAATCTTCCCATGTACATGTATCCTCAACATTCTTTGTCTTAGGCATCAAATCAACTTCCTCCTTGTTATCATGCATAAGATCAGTTTCACTAGCAAAACTCATGATTAATATGTTAGTACAAAATAATCAATGGGTTGTGGTGCTCTCTCACAACTCACTCAAACCAACAAGAAGTGCTTCACTTACTGTTCCAAAGTGAATATTGACTTACCAACAAGTACCAATGAAAACTGTGTCAAGTGTGAGAAGAGAATAACCAGGCTAGCAAGTATCACAATGCAAAACGGGGTATTTGGTGGGGCTTGGTTGGGAATCCTAAAAACACCAAAATAACAACTCCAATGCACTGTCTAATGTGATGAAAACACTAAAGGAATACACTCACTCTGGGAGACAAATCTGGCTTAGCAATTATATGGAAGAGTTATTGCAAGCACTAGAAAGACACTAGCAAATACTCTATGAAAACATGCACAATATTTCTCAAATGTCCACAAAATATCCAAGATGATAGGCTTCCACTAACAATAGTATGTCTCAGCCTCTTTTTGTTTTTCTCTCTTTCTATTTTTTTATTTTTTCAATGGCCTTTTGAATCAACTAGGAGCAACGAGTGATGGAATAACAGAAAAGTGGACAGAAATTTGATCAAATTGAGCAGCCTGTAGAGCAATAAAACAACTACTCTTTGGGTTTTGGGTACCTAAAATTTGCTGTAGAATGGCTATAGCTAGGGCTTATCAAAGATCAGCACAGAAACCTAGAGATAAAATAGGGAATAACAAGAGAAAAACTAAAGAAAACGGATGAAAAACGAGCTCACAGCAGAGATTTTGCTCACAGCAAAGAAACTGCGCGATTTGTTGTCGCGGCAGAGCGCGTGGGTGCTGCGGGTGTGTGTGCGGGTCGGCGCGCGGTGGGTATTTCAGCGCGCGCGCGAGCAAATCCGATATGGGCTAGGAGCACGCGGTGATGGCAGCGACGGCAGCGCTTTGGCGTGTTTCTGTGTCGCGGTAGGAGTCCGACTGCAGCTAGGAGCGGGGCGCGCGCGGTAAGGAATATTGGTTACCAACATGCGGTTTGGTAAGTTGCGGTACGGTGCGGCAGCAAATCCGAGCGTTACAAGGCACGATAGCGATTTTTGCAAAACGTGTGCCACGGCAGGAATCCGATAGCAACTAGGGCTCGGATATGATTATGATCGGATGCAAACGAGTTGAAAACAGCACCAATGCAACACGATGAACTCGAGGAACTAGATCAACTTGTAAATAAGTTGTAGGTCTAAAAATTCCCGAGGATGACAAGATCAAAGCACACTTATTTTTGGTAGGATTTTTGGTATAGAAACAAAAGACAACCAGATGAACCCTAATAGATGAAAACTAAAAACAGGAACACAAATCAACAAGAAACATCAATTAGAGTAGCAACTTTGTGTTGATCTAGGCTTTGGCCAAATCTAAACCTGATATTTTTGTATGGATTTTTCTGGATAAGAATAAGAACAACTAAAACTAAGGATAATGCGCACCGAGTAAACCTGAGAATCTGATACCAAGATGATATGGGGTGGCCCAATCTTCTAAATGAGCTTCTCTCTCTTTTTGTGGATTTTCTGGATTTTGTGATAACTAGTGCTACACCGAGACCTCTCACTTGGAAATCAAGCCCTTTGGATATTCTCAACTACACACTCTTGCACAAGTAATCAAAGATCACAAGTGGTCCTATATCCGCCTATTCTCAATGGAATAACAAGATATCACGCAACTTTGCAGGTAATACTTCAAGATGAATGCTTAGCAGCAATACAATCTAGAGGCTAGGGTTTCTTTGGTTTAAACTTTTTCTATCTCCACAACTCGCAGGAGGGGAGTATATATATGTGGTGGTGCAGCCACAAAGGCTCCCTTGCGCAAGCACCACCCCTACTAGGACTATGACTCCTACTTGGACTAAGAGGACTTGACTTGGACTCCTACTTGGACTAGGAAAGATACAAACCGACCCACTTTAAGAAGTTCGGACAAATATGGTATACAAACCATAACTACTTGAAGTAGGATTTCTATATGGCGCATTGGTATTAAATGGGGCACCGTCCTCTTGTTTTCACTCTCTCTTAGTGTGGAATAACAATGTAGAAGTTGTTTTCCACACTTGTATGATTGTTTTCACCATCTCTTAATCTTGTTTCACCATGGTACTCTTGTTTTCACCATCTTGTATGTTTGTTTTCACCATGGTACTCCTGTTTTCACCACCTGTAGTCTTGTTTTCCAGCATCTCCATGTTGTTTTCCAGCTCCTCTTGGTTGTTTTCATCCATCATGCTTGTGTTATCAATAACCCTGATCATACATAAATGCATAGACTTAGGAAGTATAAAATTCTCATAATCACAAACATCATAATCAATAAGGAGTGAATTCACCTGTTGTTGTATGAGCTTGGACTTTGATCTTGTTATAGATCCAAGTCTCACTTCATCTTCTTTAAGTGGCAATGTACTAGGGATGTCCTCATGAGAGAGTAATCAACACTAATCTCCCGTTAGATTTTGTTTCTTATTTTCTTTTCTTTTGCTTTGTGGGTAACAATTATAAAATAAACACTTGAATATTGAAAGACTCCAAGAATTTAGTTTAGGAAATACTTGTACTTTTAATTTTGTTGTAATTCTTTTCTTGTGATATATTTGTAAAGACAATGAAATTATTGTGATAATTATCAATAAGGCCTAATTGTATTTCTTATTGTTAATTCTTTGAATTTTATGGTGTAAAGATTTATATTATTAATTGATTGTAATTTATTTAATAAGTTGTTATTTCCAGTACTTTAATGTTCAATTGAATTCAAATACAAATACAAACGTCATTTAATTCAAATATTGAATTTCTCAATCCCCAAAACAAATAGCACCTAAAGATCATGTCATAAATTCATCCATCTTCCCCTCTCTATTCTAAACCCTAGGTCACGAAGATGTCTGAACTCCAATTACTCCAGGGTTTTATTTTGTGAAAAAATTGTTCGGGTTCTTTTCAAATGCATGCATGCAGATGCACAAATTTCTATTTCTACCCTCCATTATTTCCTAAACGCTGGGATGTTATAGTCTTCCCAACTTCGTCCCGAAGTTATAACAAGTGTACCTGAAGAGCTCTGGATAGGCTTTTCGTAATTCCTCTTCCTTATCCCAAGTAGCTTCTTGTTCAGGATGATGTTTCCATTGAACTTTGTAGTACTTGATTGCTCTCTTTCAGAATATTTTCCAGTCTTCTGCCAGAATTCTAGCTGGTTCTTCAGGATAGGTTAAGTCTGACTCTAACTCCACATCATCACGTGTGACTGAATCTTCTGGTTCCTTCAAACACTTTTGGAGTTGGGATACATGGAAAACATTATGGACTTGCTTCAACTTCTTTGGTAGCTGTAGACTGAAAGCTACATTCCGATTATGTGCAAGAATCTTGGAAGGTCTAATGTATCGAGGACTTAACTCTCCCTTTACTCCAAATCTCTTAAGCCCCTTCATCGGACTAACTCTGAGATACACCATATCTCTGATTTTAGGTTCCCATGTCCGTCTCTTCTGATCGACATAGCTTTTCTCACGACTCTAAGCTATTTTCAAGCGATCTCTAATGATAACAGTGATTTTTTTGCTTGTCCTTGACATAATCTGGTTCAAATTATGATTTGCCTCCAGCTTCACCAACTTATCTGTGATCTACATCCGGAGCCCCCGCCAACGACAGCGCTCCCACAGCCGTCGTCGCCGCGATCAATCTCGGTGATACCGAGACGGCTCAACCGGTGAAAAAGAAGAGGGTGGTGGCTATGAAACGCAAGCAGTTATCTGCATCAAACAAGACCACCGATACGGTTTCTCCGACCACTACCACCGGAGGTGCCCCCCGGGTGTTCGACGGAATGGCCTCGAGGTACGACCCATCCTCTCTTGGCAATTGTTTCAGTTTACGCCATTGGGATTTGTTAAGAACTTGTTGAGACTATTTGCAGCTCGGGTTTGGATGACGTGCAAACTGAGTATGTGACGATGCTCAATGACAACATGGCAAACCTTGATGATTCACCGCTCGGCTCTTGCAGATACAACTACATGACGACGGTGTACATGGTGGCGGTGAGAAAGAGGATGAGGTGGAGGAGATTGAGGGGGAGGTGTCCGAAGCATCGCAATCAACATAATGTAAGAGGTCAAAGAGCTACACCCAATTGTAAGATGAGGTGTTGATCCGGGCTTGGGATTGTGTGTCCCTTATGCCGTGTCCGGCACCAACCAAATCGGGAAGAGGTACTAGTAAAGGATAAAAATAAAAGCTCTTCTGAATGACGCTGAACATCACCGACAAGACACCATGCACCAATAGATCACTCCAAGTTCGTTGGGATGTGATCAAACCGGCGGTTAGTCGGTGGAGTGGATGTTTGGAGCAAGTTTACAATGCACATCCAAGTGATACCAATGAGGCCGATTGGGTGAGTGTTCTTCACTACTCTTGTAGTGCCGATGTTGCATATGACAATGTTTGATTTAGATACGATGGTTGTAGGAAAAAAATTGCAGCCACAAGGTACAAGGACATTCCATCCTCGAAGGGCAAGGCATTTGCATCTGAGTATTGTTGGAAATTGCTTAAAAATAGCGAGAAATGGAAGGTGAGCGACAAAGAAGCACCACCGAAGAGAGGTGCATTCATCGAAATGGAAGATGATGAAGCGTCTCTTGGAGGAAGAAACAAGAACAAGCTGGATGGTAATAAGAAGGCCAATGAGAAGATCTAGAGGGAAGCGGAGGCATCAAGTTTGAGGGATAATATAGATCACATGGTGAAGTCAAGTGAGTTGATGGTCGCCAAGACTTTGGAAGCAAAGAATGAACTGACCATGAAGAAGTCTCAAGAGAATGATGAGAAGTGGCAACTACTCAAGGATGAGGGGCTGTGTAAGGCCATCATTGATGAGAAAAGAGCCATTGTCGAGGAGAACAAGGCCATGGCCAAACTCCTTGCCGAGGAGAACAAGATCATAATGATGAACTGTCACGAGATGGATGAGTTGACCAAGAAATGGCAAGGAGGGAGATCTTGGAGAAAAGGAGGCTAGCTGCAACGGGTAGAGGCCATGGTTTGCCTAGGTTTCATGCCGGTGGTGGTGGTGATGGCTACAACTTCCATGGTGATGATTAGTGATGATGGTTTTACCACTTTCATGTGGGTATTTTGGCCCATTTGATGCAACACTATGTTAATTGTTGTCTATATTGGCTAAAATATGTTTAATTATCGTTGTTATTTGTCGGAATTGCTTTGGAATTGTACAACATTGTTTTTTTGTTTTTCGTCTAGATCATTGGTTCTTTTTAAAGCTCCACTTTGCAGGGTCTATTCAGCTGAAGCCCTCAAAACACGTTTTCTCCGTCACTTATCTCGTCTTTAAAGGCCACACGGGTAAGGAGTCTCTTAGAGATGCTCTAATACACCTTTTTAGGGTATATTAAGAGCCATGTGATATGTTTATGTTTCTCTTGTACAGTCAAGAGTCCATGGGCCATATTCACAGGCAAAATTATATCTAACAACATTATCTTTCCCTAAAAAAATAACAATTATCTAGCAACATTTTCTACGGATACCACTATCGGATGTCCCCAAAATAGCCTCATTTATATGATTATGATTTATTTACTTCCAACAATTATCGATATACATTTAGTTAAGATAATCTATTGAAATTTAAAAATTAGAAGTATTTCATATGTTTGAAACCATTTTTGTTTTAATGAAAAACCGTTAGTTTAGTCCATGGAACTGTTGCCTATTGAAAATATGCTACAAAATTGGATTGCAAAGCAAACCAACCGATATGTATGTGTCACATGTCCAACATATCACTCAACACAGAAAAGAGATTTGGCTTAAATATAAAAGGTACACTTGCGGAGAGATCACTCACGGGATCCAAATGACGGCTTCTCAAGAGACTCTCCGCATAACAATTGTCAGCTATACGGGGTGTCGTACTTCCTTTAGGAAGAAGTCATGAGGTGGATTATTTTACAGTATTCTTGTATCCAAATTCTAAGCTTTAGTATCTTATGGACAGTGCAACGAACCGATCTGAGCATGGTGTCGGGATCTTCAATGATAGATAGAGACCTAGCTGGCGAAGACTCCGCCCGAGAGGTCTCGTGGGTCGCTCTCGTGGCTCACGAGGTGATCCTCAAACCAGAGAATCTAGGTCTCCTCCTCCGCACCGCTCCCCTCGCCGCTGTCGATGGCGGCCGCCGGCCGGCCCGCGGCGGCGGCGGGGCCTCTCCACCTCCTCTCTCTTGTTTCCATCTCCCTTCTCCCTTGCTCTCGCTCCTGCATGACGCTTGACGTCGGATTCGGATTTCGGCTATGCGCCATGACAGGACCTTGATGCGGGAAAGCTGCAGGTCGCTGGTGAGTTAGTTTCTGCACCGCGGCTGGTCGTCGGGTGTGCAGGCTACAGGCCAGGGTTGGGACCTGCGCCTGCCTGATCCTGGTGGTGCAGGGGTGCCACCGGATCTGGGCTTGCCGAATCGGGATGGTGCTACCGCGCTAGGTGCGCTGGGCTGTCCATGCCCTTGCTCTGTGCTTCTGTTGAGGTATGTGCCCTAGATGATGCTGGTCTTGATCTGTGTCATGTCGTTGCATGGCTCCTGGTGGCTGGTGGGGTAGGTGTTGGTCCTCGAGATACGCAGGAACGGCAACTAGGTGGTTGGTTGCGTGTTTGCGACTTGCTTTCCCTTGGTAGGCAGGTGAGGTTGGCTCTCTCGGATGCCGGAGCGGCGGCTCCGGATGGTGGATGCACGGGTGGCTCTTCGGCAAGCCCCGTCGCGTTGATTTTCGAATATGCATCTCAACAAATCCCTCGGGTGAACCCATAGGGTTTCAAATAGGAGAACCTGTAGGCGCTGGTAACGATCGTCGGCTAGACAGGAGGCACGATTTACCCAGGTTCGAGGCCCTCGTAGAGGTAAAACCCTTACTCCTGCCTCTGTCGATCTGTATTATCGAATATATCAGTTACAATGGTGGTTGCTCAAGTCGAGAGTACGATCTCGAGCTCAAGGCTTTGGTGGTGCGGTATTACTTGGTCCTCTTCCGGTGGTTCTCCTGGCCTTATATAGATGGCCAGGTCTCAAACCCTACCCGGGGAGGACTCGAACTCTAACCCTATGTCGGTTATAAGTTTCCTATCTTAACCCGCAAGGCATTGCGGGTGGGCTTCAACTGGGCCTTCTAGAGTAGTCCAAAGGCTTCCGTCTTGAGCCTCAGTCTTGGGCCTAGGACCAGGTATCCTTATTCGCCGGGTCCAAGGTTCATCCCTTCGTCATTGATGTTGGTCGTGTTCTTTGGCCGTGAGGACGGCACAAACGTCGGCGTTTGGAGTTCCTGGCAAGATCTGGCGAGGGCGTCGTTCTTCGCCCAGATACAGAGGCTCAGTTACAGTCTTGGTGTCCCCTCTCCTTTGTGGTTGGGGTCAGAGTTGAAGTGTTGGGACGAGCGAAAGCTCAAGCCGTCGGTTGATGCTAGTGTCGGCACGCCCGTGGGCGCCGTTTTTTCTCTTGGGGAGGATGCGGTGGTCCCACCCCACCTCCCTCGTTTTTGCTCCGGGTGAAAATCCTGATCTGACAGACCGGGCGGTGGGGGCGCTCTTCGTCATGACCTCCTTGTAGGCATCATTCTTGGAGTAGGGGTTTGTTTGCTTCGACATGGCTGTTTGAGTGTAAAGTTGGTGCCTTTTTGCAGCGGCGATCTGAAGTGATGATGTCCTGCTCTTGTGCTTTGGTAGAGGCTCTCCCATGGAGGCGCCGCAGTCCTCGGTGCTTTGCTCGCAGAGCGGCATGGTGGTCCAGTCCTGCCCCTCTTGGTGGCTGGCTGCTATACGCAAAGGTTTGGTACTGACCGTTGTCGGTGTTGCGGTGGGCTGGGGTTCGTCCCCATGCGGGCATGCCTGACGGCGTCGTTGCCACCGGTTTTGGACAGGGGTCCGACCGTGGCCTGGCTGTCGTCCTCCACTCGGTGTTGTGATGTTTGGCTTCCTCTCCTTCGAGCTCGTCGTCTTCTAAAGGCTCTGGTCTTTCATCTCATGCCTTCATCTTCGGTGTCAAGTTGTGTGCTAGTTGTCGGGTTACTATGCTGGTGGTACGTTCCTGCCCCTCTTGGTGGCTAGCCGTTTTACGCAAGGGTTTGGTGATCAGCGTAGTGTAACCGTTGTCTTGCTTTAGCTTGACCTTGTTCTGCTTTGTAAGAGGTTCTCCTCAACATCTTGGACCATGTGGCCGACTGGCTTTATTAATTTAAAGTCGGGCTTTATAGCCTTTTATCTAAAAAAGATAGATAGAAGACATGCATGCCGATTTTTAGAAAAGTGTAACGGGAGTAAGTTACGCTTTTTTGCACTTTTTCCATGTGACTAAGAGTTAAGAAAATCTCAGGCGTATGAGAATTAACAAAACCGATGTTTCTATGTGATTTTTTTACGCCTTTGCTTACCAATGCTAATTACATGGCCCGCATGAATGCTAATTACATGTTGCAATATTGGTCAGATATTTGGAGATCTCGGTAGCATAGTGGTTGCGGATAAAACATGACTTGTCGAGCTGACCCGGTTCTTCATGTGTGTTGTGTCTTTTGTGGGTGGATGAACCAGATCATATTCTATGTTGCGTGTTTTATTGAAGTTTTTTTATTTAACTAGAAAAGGTACACTCACCGAGATATCACGCACAAGAGCCACCTGGTGGTGGTGGCTCACATGTCTCTCCACCAGAGACTCCCTGCATGACATTTGTTTTTGTTTTTTGAGATTTGCATGACATTTGTTAGGTACACGGGAAGCGTGTACGCCGAAAAATGACCCGAGTGTAAGAAAACGAATACCCTCCACAGGTATTTTTTCACCGAATTCCTCCTTCTCCTTCAATGGTTTGGATGGTTAATTTTTTTGAATAACTAGTCACCGGTGTCTCGTACTGGAGAATAACTAGTCACCGGTGTCTCATACTCGACTCAGATCTGAGAATTTGTTCTTAGTCTCAAGTGCTCCAACGTTTAGACCTAGGTCAAAGAGCAACTCTAGCAGACTCCCCAATCTGTATTTTCCCGGCGGTTATATGGGCTCGGTAGCGAAGCGTGGCTAGACCAGAAACCGTATCCGCGGCTTAGCCCATAAACGCGATAAGGGGCCCTAGAACGGCGACGGCCCAACACTCAACTATAAAGATTTCTCGGCCGCGGATACGGTGACCTAGTTCTGAGCCACCACCAATTTCCCCCGAATTCGTCGTCGCCGGTGAAAACTCCAGCGAGCGATTCCGCGCTAGCCCGCCACCAACCTCGCGATGGACCACCTCACCCCGGCCCAAGCCGCGGAGCGCCCCCGCTGTGTTCGCTCGGATGCATCGCGTAAGCGAGGATCCCTCCGGTTCATCTTGCACGGGCAGCCGCGACGGAGGAGTTCGACGCGCGACACGGCATCCGTCTCGGGAGCCGCACGGACGCGGGGAGCTCAACCCACACGGAGGCGAGCTCACCGCTGCTGCTGCGCCGGCTGGAGCTTGAGGAGGGCTTCGAGGAGTACGACCCCATGGCGCTCGAGGACGCCATCGGGCCCGACGATTTCGTCAACGACGACATCTTCAAGCACGTCACCCACGTCGTCCAAAAGCGCAGCGTCGCCGAGGAGCGCGACGTCGAGAAGTGCTGCCGCGTCGACGCGATGTGCGACGATGCCCTCCTCGAGCAGGGCATCCTCGCCTCGCTGAAGAAGAAGGAGAAGGGGAATGAGGGGGAGACCGAGGCGGAGAAGCAGAAGGCCATCTTCTTCGACCTCGACCCCGACGAGTAGGAGCTCGCCGTCCGCAATGGCGTCACCGTGTCCCGTACAGCTCCGGTAAAATACCATTGAACCTCCTTACTTTTGTAGATCGATGAATCTGACGATGAACTAGCCGTATCTACGTATCTAATTTTCCCGCGAGTTTTTAATTTTTCTTCTATAGTTCCGTTTCTGTTCTACGCCGTGCATATCTGCACCACAAAGCCCATTCCCGCCCGGACCAAGCTCAACATACCCACTCATGTCCTCCATTGGGCCTCCCGGTCCGAACAAACTCCATTTCCCGTCCGAAAAGCTCAGCCCAACCCCGCACTAATGCTAATTACATGTTGTAGTGTTGGTTAGATATTTGGAGACCTTTTTACTCGGAATTTTTTTTGGAGACCTCGGTAGCGGCACATAAAGCATGAGTTATCGAGCTGAGCCTGCCCTGATAGCAACAGCGATCATCCATGCTCTGGAGTCCTTATCCCGCGGTGATGGCAGTGGGTCCCCATTAGGGTACCCTTTTGTGACGCCCCGGGATCGGGCACTATGCAGATTTCAGCATTCCCCGCCAAATCCGCACAATAACCGATTCCAGGTTGCCACTTGTGATAACATTGCAACAGTTCACGAATAATCCGCAACAACAACAAAAAAGATATATACAAGAGGACTCAAACGAGCCAAGGATACAACTGATACAATACAAAGATCCAAATAACAGCGGAAGAAACAACATAGCGTCCGACTACGGACAAGATACAAATTGGACTAAGAGTCCTGAAGATAACCAAGAGCGTCCAATCCCTGCCCAGGCCAAGCCGGAGGGATTCCCAAGCTAACGTCGTCAGACTTCAAACCTGTTGACTGCAATATTGAATATGCAGCCACGAAAAAGGATTCGTGGGTCAGTACGGTTAAGTACTGGCAAGTGGATAAACCATACTCACAAGATACCGGCGTAGCCAGTCATCACAAGATACAAATACTTTGGGACCAACGGAAAGGAAGGGGTTATTGCAAATAAGCGACAGCGGGCTGCACTAACCAACTACAGAAACTACCTACAACATCCGGCTAAAAGAGAGGGATAAGATAGCGTATCGTAACCAACTACAACTACTCACCAAACAAACCCATCCAATGTTACCCCCTACTAAGGAAGCAACCCAAGGATAACTCACACTGTTGATTAGGGTGAAGTTCAGGTTATTGTGACAATATGCCTATTACTAGTCAAGTTGTTATAGTTAGGTGTAAGTTGTCTGAGTACTTGTTAGCCAGTACTTTCACCAAGTAATCCATAACCGCGGAAAACACGGCTTCTCGAGAAGATTTATCCCTGCAGGGTGTGCTCCAGTACCCTTACACACTCAAGCCACCAACTAAAACTCAGGTTGGCTTGACACGACCCAAACCATCTCTACAACCCATCCTCAGAGCCACGGAGCTATAAGGTCCCAGCCACGCAGCCGAATACTCAGCGCAGGAGTGCAAAACTACCGCAGGACACAACACCCCGGCACTACAGGCCTCGCCCTATATGCATCATCATCATCATCAGTAACCAAGGGGGGCCAACCCATTATGCAAAGGAGCAAATGGAACACCCGAACTAAGTGTGGCTCTTCGGACAAGCTGCAGATCAGGTCTAAGTCGAGGGGGGTCCCATACTACCACCCGGATGCGGTGAGCACGCTCATCATGGATCAGTAGACAAGACTCTTTTCCTAGTTTCGACACCAGCCGGCTCCAAAACCCTAACCCGGGCCTCCTGCCGGTGCCTTACCATCAAATTATTATTACCCAAAAACATTAACATGTTGTTGATTGAATTGAAACCCAACTATCAACTAAACAGGTGATACGACAAAGGATAACAAGACTCGAGCACAAACAAACCTAAGCATGCAACTACGACACGAGGGCCAACAGGGTAAACAAACAACAGTTAATAGGAAGTGGAAGGAAGGCTATATCATGGCTGCAAGGTAAACATATAATAGGATCGTGACACAAGCATCGAATCAAGGCTAGAATAAGAGCAACGGAAAGAATCGGTAACAAGTGATGAAAGGTAGCCATATGGCAGCAAGTGAGTATACTTGCCTGAGATCCCGCAAGGTAGCAGAACTTGTCGTTGCTCACATCATCTCAACGTCCTATCCGGGAAGAAGCAACGAACCTCGAACAAACACCGGATGCAACAATTACTACTACGGCAAAGATCCAGCATGATCCTATTTTATATGCATGACATGGCAAGATGCAACGGGGAAAAACAACTTAAGCAATTTAATCGGAACCGGAGTCCGGAGAAATAGGAATTGGTTCAAGTTGTTTATCTATCCATCAATTTAAATGTTGTTTAACATGGATAACAGTAAATAGGTGAGTTAAGCAATATTAAATGGAATAGGGCAACAATTGAATTAAATACCCCAACACATTCCATATTTAGTTATTAGGTGACATTATTATTACCCGCACCCACAAAATGCAATGCAACACATGAATGATTTAATATGCACGATATAGATGACATTTAGAAAATAGGCATATAGGTTATAGGGTTGGGGTTTGGGTTCGCACGTTGGAAAGAGGATCGCCGGGGTCAACGCCGGAAACTTCGGGACGTAGAGGAAGTAGTGGAAGTAGTCATTCTCGTTCCGTAGCCGAGGTAGTCGTTCACGTCATCGGTGGTCGTTGTCGATCTTTTCATCGAGGTCCGAAGAGGAAGTAGGCGTTCGTTCTCAAACCACACGTTCATCGTCGTCGACGTAGTCGAAGCCGGGATCTTTGAACCATAGAGGAAGTAGTCGTTCACGTCCGGGGTCGATGTAGTCGTGGGCGAACCGCGGCAACATCATCTTCGGGGTTGATGGCGATCTTGGTGGTCTCGGTCTTCGGGCGCGCACGAAGGCGGCCAACGCAAAACGGACACGGTGGAGATAGTGGTCGTTCGCGGTTCGATGTAGCTCGATGTAGCGGTACATTGTCGAAGAAGATCTTGTCGATGGTTCGTGCATTGGCGATGGAGTACTTGGGTCGGTGTGGATCTTGGCGGTGCCACGGTCACAAACACACGGGCACGAAGGCCTCGGCCACACCAAAACGGTGACGGCATCACCGTCGTCCCGTCGGTGACAGTAGCATTACCGCAACATGCAGCAACACCACCAGGCCACCGCCAGTGAGCAAGAGAGGAGGAGACCATGGCGTCCTATTCAAGCAGGGGCTCGAGAGGAAGACATGGAGCGACGCGTCCTTGGTGGCCGCGCAGACGGGGCATTCCTCGGCGGGTTCGCACGCAGCGCAAAGGGAGAGGTGCCGACGCGGGAGCAGCATCCTCGGCGTCTCCCTCGACAGCCCCGGCGACGGCGCAGGGGGCTGCAGGGGCAGGTCTAGCGTGGAGGCCCGCGGCGACGGCCTCACGGTTGGGAATTAGAAGTGGTACGAGCAAGCTAGGGTTCGTCGTCGCCGGCAGAAGAGATCGACCCGGAATCCCGGATCAATCCAGTAGAGCGAAGGCGGAGGAGGATGGAGAGAACGGGGTCGCCTCCCGTTAGATGGAGGTGGGAGTGGGGAGACAAGGAGAGCGTGCTCAGTGCTCTGCCTCTGCGCATGTTCTCGCGTGGGAGGAGAACGGAGGAGAAGCACCGAGGAGCACGACGGGGGAGGTGAAGGAGAAGTGCAGGAGCTCGGGCTCCATGCCATGGAGGCGTGCTGGTCTTGGCGGCGACGAGCTCGGAGGCGGCCGGAGAGGAGGGGCCGCGGGAGGAGGGCGGCCGGAGAGAAGCAGGGCTCGGCCGTCCGGCAGGAGCAGAGGAGGACGAGGGGATTGGGCGGCGGCGGCTCCTGTGCGGGGAGGGCGGCCGGACTTGGGCGAGGTGGAGGTGGTCGGAGCTTGGGGAAAGGGAGGAGATGGGGAAGGAGGCACCGGAGGACAGCGAGGAAGAGGGAAGGGGCGGCGCGCCGCTCGCCGGCGGGAGGCGGGGAGAGGAGCTCGAGCTCTGGCGGCGGGGTTCGGTGACGAGGAGGAGACGCAGGCATCGCGTGGGGGGCTTCGATCGATCCCCTTTTTTTTCTTTCTCTTCCGTGCGTGGTGCTGTGTGTGTTGCGTGCGTGTGTGCGTTGTGTATGGTGTTGGGTGCGGTTGGGTTCTGGTGTGAGTTGTGTGCGTGGGTGTGTGTTGGGTGCGTGCGTTGTCTAGGTGTGCGTTAGGGTTTGGTGCGTGAGGTGGGGTGGCCGGCTGGGCCTTAGATGGCCCAGTTCGGTTGCCTCCCTCAACAAAAGTTTTTTTTTCCAATTGAAAAATAAAAACAAATAGAAAAGAGAGATAGAGGTGATTTTATTAATTACAAAACAAAAGAAAAGAAATGCCCAAAATAATAGTTTGAGTTCTTGAGAAACAAGCAAGGTGATTTAATTGAACGATGCCATGAGATGCACAAAAGGAAACAAACAAACAAGTTCTAGTTGGGGGAAATCCCCGGGCGTTACACCTTTACCCTCTCAAAATTAGTTCATTTTTTGAACTAGCCAATTTAGAGGGTACCCTAATGCCGGTGATGCCAGTCAAGTTTGGTTCGTGTTTGAGGGAGATAATAGCATAAAACTACCACTTTTGGCGCTAAAATTCGGAAAACTACCGCTAGACGTTTCAATCACAAAAAACTGCCGGATTTTGCCGAGACATTCGCAATAAACTCTAATCAATTTCCGATGATAAATTGACACTGGAACTGACAATGGGTCTCACTTGACAGTCAAATAAAAAAATAAAAATATATTTTTGACAGGTGGGAGCTGCCATTTATTTCTCTCTCCTTTTCTCAATGCAACACAGGTCAACTTTTACACATTTCTTTCTAGATATTTTGTCGAGCATCTTCTGTGCGCATTCTCAGTGGACGAGCTGCTCCTAGATGGCCGGCAAACACGCACATGGCGGTGGGCAAGGACGTCGTGGCACCGTGTTGTCCACACCCGCGGCCACCACCGCATCTTCTGGTCACGGTCGAGCTGGCGCCGTGCCACCTGCTCGCCGCGTACCCCGCGGCCGAAGACCAGGTCTTGGAGAGCACCGCCGCCTCGCTCGCACGCTGGCACACGCACCTTGCGCCTCCACCCGCCACCGGCCATAGCTGTGACTTCCAGCCACCTGCCGTCGGCCATAGCTGCGACATCCGGCAGCAGCTCGCGCACGAGCGCCTCGCCGTGACCTAGCTCCAGCCAGGGCCGTCCCGGTCTCCTCTTTGCCCCTGCACGGCACTGTTCCCGGCCGAAACTCTCTGAGCTGGCCACCACGGCCGCGCCCCAGGCGAGAGCAGTCCTCGCCGGAATTGGCCGGGCGGGCATGCGCGCGGCGCACTGGCGCGGGCGTGCGCGCGACGGCAGCAGGACGGGCGTGCATGCGGCGCGACTCGAACGCGGCGGAGCCGGCGCGGCGCGCAGCAGCTTCAATCGGCGTGCGCATAGAGCGGGCACGTGCAGGGCAGCGTGTTCCGCGATCGGCCGGAGGCCCGTATGTGCTAACTAGCTTATCTACCTCCTGTGTACGCCCTGCTCGCCTCCGCTCGGAGACGGGAGACTGGGTTGCCTTTTTATCCTTTTACAGATTTTTTTTTATTTTTTAATTTCTAAATTAGGCTGACAAGTGGGTCCCACTGTCAGAAATCTTGTCAATTCGACATTAGAGAGAGTTTAGTGTTTATTGCGAATGTCTCGACAAAATCCGGTAGTTTTTTGCGACTGAAACGTCTAGAGGTAGTTCCGAATTTTAACGCCAAAAGTGGTAGTTTTATGCTATTATCTCTATTTGAGGGCAGATGATTGATTTCAACGGAAGTGAATTAAAGCTGCTATAGTTCGCTGGCAGTAAACATATCTGCAACAGCTTCTGGTGGGCAAGGCAGACCTGAAGCAAAGCTTCTTTACACCTAATAACAAAGCTTGCTGCACTGCACACAGTTTCAGCTTGGCATATCAGTCTTCTCTTTCGCGTCAAACACTGGGTTGATGGAATCTCGTGCAGCGCCCCTCTCTTGTTCCTCCAAGTCAAAGCATGCTGCGTCTTCTCCACCACCTCCTTGCGTGCCCAGAGCTACATGCTCTATTCTCTTCCCCCATAGAACATTGTACAGACCGCCAACCATCAGCGCTCCACTGATTACACTGTTCATCACAAAAGAAATCTCAAGATTGGAGCAGTTATTCTGTGCTGTGCGAAAACAAACGTTAAGAAATGCACCTTCCAAGGGTGACTGCTTCTCCGATGACAAGTGACAGAATGATGGTGATAACAAAAGTTACGGGTACTGTCATGGCCAAAAACACTGGGCCGCTCTTGTCAATTAACCAGAGTTGCAGGTAGTTTGAAAATGCAGAAACAACAACGCCCTGGATTGTAAAGTAATTTTCACACAGAGGTCAGGCTTTTATTTTCAACTCCCCGCGGTGACAGTTCTTCATTTGAATCAACGATTTGCAGCGTTGAGGGGATTCACATATACTTACACAATAGATGATCGCAACAAGACCTACATCCAAGCTCAGCTTCCATCTTGAAAAATCTCTCTCCATCACTAGAGCCATAAAAAAAGATTGAACGGTCGCAAAGACTACCTGAACAGTTGTGTTAAGTACCATGGACGGATACTCCTCCAGCAGAGGGCCCTAGATAAAAAACATGCAGACTAAATTTAGGATGAATAAATTAGCACTTGCCTGAATACAGAACCTCTTGCCTACAGGCAATATTCATACCTGAAACACTGTCCAGAGAGCAAACATTACAGTCGCAAGAGACTGCAAGAGAATTCCCAATATCCAGCTCCTTGAGGGATGAGTATCAACTCTACTAGCGTGATGGAAAACAGGGTGATGGACGAAAGATTTGAGATTAGGTCCTTGGTATAACGCTAGCACAGTAACACCAGCAGCGCAAAGCGCTATACCAGAAACTTTCACAATCCCATGGAACCTCTTTATCTTCAAAGATTCCATCCTACAATAAGTAGAATAACAGTTGAAAAATTTCCTCCACAAGTTCTGGTTGTAAAAGTTCAAACTGTATACAAAACTAAATGAACCCGTTTTTCAGTCCCACTATCATTACTGTATCATGCTCATCAAAGCACTCCGCTCTACAAAAATGCATTTTCCACTCTATGTCTCAACTAATTATTCACATTAACTACTGTATGGTGATCAATTGGATATTAGTCTATTTTACCACAAAGATTTTTTAAAAATTTGAAGAAACATATACTTACACAAATTTGACAATGGTACTCAATTAAATATGCCTGCCACAGTGTCGATTAGTGCAAAGAAGTACACTGGTACTCAATTACCTAAGGCACCAATACTTTACCCGGCTGCGTACCAGCACCCCAACAAGTATCACATAACCATACTATGCTACTACATGCTTGATAAAGTCAGTGATGTAACGGATGTTGGTCAAAATTAACATTATAAAGAAATAAATAAGTCTCTGTACCTATTTCATCGCAGTAAAGTTAATGAGAGAAAGAGTTATCTACAGACTTTGATACAAGCTGAGTCCAACAATTGCACACATCACTCAAATAGTGATACCATTCGGTCCGCTTGCAATTGGGCTTGACTAGTTTGAGCCTGGGTGGCCTCAGCTAGATTAGGCAAGCTTCGGCCTGGTTCAGGCCTGGCCAGGTTGGACATGGTAGAAGTATCGATATCAGAAATTCGAAATTTACTGAGGGTTAGTTTCATGGCACATCTAAATTTTAGTTGTCCCAAGGAACAGAAAAGAAATATCCTAGTCTTCCAGGAAGGTATGAAATGTTATTAGAAACACATACCTCAACAGAAGAGCCAGAAAGAAAGTTAAAACTGGCAGGAGATTTAGTACTGCAGAAGCAGAAGTTGCTGAAGCGTAACTGAGGCCAACAAATGATATGTTAAGAGGAGCAGACATCCTGTGCAAATGAAACAAAAGAAGTTCATTAGTAAAATATTGCATACTTAGAAAATAAGATGTCATTTATACTTTAAATGAACAGTTAAGACTACAATATACTCAGGGTGTTGTAAGCAAAAAAAAAAATGGGATGATTGTACGCCATAACAAATATACATAGTTGGCAGCTTTGCATAATATTTTCAAAGAAACTAACCAGATAACCTAATTAAATACTCCCTCCAATCCTAATTAATTGCCACAATTTATACTATGCATTTGCACTTCGTTAGTTCTCTTTCTGCGACATTTAAAATGGATCAGAGGGAGTAGCTTCTTTTCCCACAAAGAGGAACCACCATTTTCGCAGTGAGTTGTTTTATTAAAAACATAGATTAAATCTGAAATAACTTGAAATGTTCTGTGGGAAAGGCTGGGTTGCCATTGATGAAGATGATGAGTATACCATACTGAAAACCGAAACAGCTGATGGAAGAATTAATGAAAGTAAAGTAAGCTTTTATATTGAGAGGGTGCATATGCATGCACATATAAGAACTTCACATATATTAAGTTAGGATAAAAGCTAACAAATGATAAATGATGGTATTAAATGTCTAACAACTCAATGTCACCATTTCTCACATGAAAACTCCCATTACAGTATACAGAAATTATGAGAAAAGTCTACATCATTGCATATAAAATGTTTCATCTGTAGTGCCATTTGATAGAGAAGAAGATTAAAGTAAAGAACAAAACTTCTGCCTGGTACTTTGACCTACCCATATAATGCATGCACAAATAGCTTCAGACTGACTTTGTATGACAGTTGTGGGGCAGTTTTCCTGCAAAAATAAACCTCAGCACATGCTCCCCAGGTAACATCCAGATTCAGGCAAATAACGATCCAAAAATCTCCATACCTTTCAGTTGCAAAAGCAATGGGCACTAAGACCATGATAGCTATTACATGCCTATAGAAAACAAGAACATATATACTTGTGCCTTGGTTAAAAGCAACTTTGAGAAGTATCTGCATAACCCCATATATGAACCTTAAGAGAAATGAAACAGCATAAGGTGCTGTGTTGCCCATTACTATCGCTTGTTAGAACTTCAAAGATGAGTGCTTAAATACTACTACTTGGGCATGAGAACACTTCAGCATACCTTCACAGTCATACGGTTTGTTTAGAAATGACACGTGGGTATCCACTTAAGAAAATCATATTTTGCTACCGAGGGCCACACTATTCGCTCGCTTTCAACAATATTAGAAAACTGCAGCAAAAGTTTTTAGGAGACAAGTTTGCTTGCATCATACTTTGCAATAACTAAAACTTACACAGCGCAAGACACAAAAAGTGTAACAAACTAGGTATGACAGTCCCAAGGTGCCTGTATACTCAGAAAGCATGATGCATGCATCCATCAAAAGCATATCAGTGTAGATTCGGAACATCCAGCGCTCATTGTCCCGGAAAAAATGAGACGTCATGTATCGTCCTACAGAAAAGGAAATAAGAATAAGTGCTTCACGTCTACATCAAGGTATCAAGACTAACATGATAGTTTCTCATACACACTAGACAAAATAAAATATTGTCTATACTTCAACAATCATCTGTCTTGTGTATTTTACTATTTTTTTTTAACAAAAACCATGTTAGCTGCTACAATCAGTGTCAAACACAAACCAGATGCTTTTTGCACATTCTCTACAAAAATACCACCAGGTGACTAATGCTCAGCTAGTCATTTCGGATAAAATATTTCTAGAGATAATTTCGATTTAGTGGCTGCAGCAGTAAACAAATGCACCTTTATGAAGGGTGGAGGGATCAGTGGCAAAGGTAGGCATGATGTGGAAAATGAAAAGGGCAGCAGCTACGGAGAAAGAGTAAAATATTTATAGGAGAAGTGGTAATATCTAACTGTCTATTGCCATGTAAACAACGCTAATTCCAATGTATCGCTTTCATGCTATTTAAAGATTAAAGTGCCTCCTAAAGCAATGGTGTTAGTAATGGTAGTAGATAGCTAAAAATCAGGTCTTTAGAAGGTATGTCGGTTAAATGGAGCACAGCACGTCTCCGACTTACTTTGCACCCACATGAGCAAGTTAAAATAGTCCTGTTACACAAAATCATCCAGCACAATCTCTCTGGGCAGTGGGGACTGACAGGCTGACCTATTCGCTCGCTTCGAGGCAAATATACATAAAGGTCATAGAAGAAATAGATACAAACCCCTGTACAAAAGAAATGCAAATGTGATTCCTACTACTCCCTCCGTTCCATATTAGATGACTCTCAAATAGATGTATCTAGTACTAAAATATGTCTAGATACATCTATGTGGGAGTCATCTAATTTGGAACGGAGGGAGTACAATACATATATCTCACCTAATTCACCATCAGTTAAGGTATAAAAGAAAAAAAATATCGATACAACTCAATTCATGCAATTAACAAAACAAAAGAAGGATTTCGTAAGACATTATTAGCACATTAATGGACCTGTTTTTTCTTACTTAGTAAGATGTTATTTAATTATTTTAACGCGGGAATATAAAAGATAGCAAACGACTGAGAGCTTTCCGTTCACCGGTATATATAGATATTCCCAAGTTTTTTTATGCGCCGAGTCAATTCAAGGCGCCAGCCCACCGTCTCGGCGATTATTCGGACCTAGCCGTTGAATAGTCGCCCTGATTTGCTGCCACCAGCTCGGCAATTAGTCAGCGACTCAAAAACCATGGGTATTCCATCTGTAGTTTATATATGTGGGTTTGTTCAACTTCTACTGATGGGATAATATAAAAGAAAATAACGAAATTTAGACAGGAGAAATAAAGAAGTGTGAGGGAGAAAAGAGCAGATTTTTTTCAAACTACACACGTTTTTTTTAATAAAAATGAGCGAGCTGCTGCCTTTTAAACGAGATAATAGTTGCGGGTATGAGCCCCATTAGGGTTGATTAATCAAATAAAGTGTTTGAAAAACTACACAACGCCTGGAATATCTACATAGATTTATAGTTAATACAGTGACGTTGATAAGATACCATATCTAGATGACTTTTTGCATATATTGAGCACATTTTACTTTCGTAAGGTCCAACATTCTTCTACGATTTTTTCTCTACTAAAACAAGATCCAAATTTCAGGAACAGAACCTATGAACTATTTTGCATTGTTCAATCAAGCCCTTTTATCATATCATTTGTGCATTTTACAGCTTCTATCTATTATTTTCTTGGATAGTAGTCAGGATGGTCTAACTGAGCCCGGTTTTTCCATGTGGCTACTGAGCTCATAATTGTTTTATGTACTCCCTCCGTCCCAAAAAGGGTGTCTCAACTTTAACTAAATTTATATGTATCTATATACTAAAACATGTCTAGATACATGCAAATTTGGAAAAAATTAAGACATCCTTTTTGGGACGGAGGGAGTAGTAAATATTCACCAATTTGTTGTTTTGTTGGGTACTTTTTATTTGGAAGATATGAAGGAGATTTCTGTTGAACCCACAAAGTGGAGTACTCTTTCTTAAATAAAGGAGATCAACTCAATATTTTAGCTACCTTAGGTAAACAATTTCAAATTTCTCACAATAGCAAATAGAAACAGAAATGGTCAGAAACTTCACACTTGTGAAAAATGACAGTAGTTCCTTGGTTCAAGATATTCCTATACCACATGGATACCAAAAAATCTGAGCTTGGATATATTACTCGATGTGCAAATTATAAATGGAGATTAAGATAAACTAGACGGGAAAGTGTGCTTCGCTGCGCCGCCTGCAGGGCGTTTGGGTATTGTGTGGTACGCTTGGTGAATTTCCACGTGTATTCGGACGTCACTCTACCGGTCGTCATACGTTTAGATTTATTTGCCCTGCTGCCCACAGATTAAATAGATTGAGCGTGCCAGTAATAGTTCGTTTGTTTTTGTGACAATGGCTTAATTATATGCTTTTAGCTGACAAGGCTTCCTCACCATCGGGCTTAAATCTTTAGTTTTTTTTAGTGCGACAATAAGTATTTTACTTGAGGAGTTGTGATGGCCCACATGGCATAGTCACAAATTGGTTGATGCCCTGAGAAGGCTTCCTCACCACCGGGCTTCAATCTTTAGGTAATTAGCTTGCAGACTAGCAAGGATGACCTGTAACCTCAGGATCTGGCTGGAGGTGAATGAGAGGTGGATGATAAGTTTACAGCTTTTTCTGTGTGCTAGAGGAGCCACCTCTGTCAATTTGTGGCTAAAAACCTTCTAGAGTTCAGAAAGACCCTATTTCCTATAGTTCTTTCAAGTTTGTTGCTCATGCATGAAAATTGATAGGTACCAAATAGCAACTCAATAGCTTGAATAAGCGATAATAATGACAAATTTATGTCTCTTAGCAGCAAGTGTGTATTTACGGGTGTAATGTTGTTCACCAGGCATGGAACTTGCAAATAGAAAGCAACTGGCTTGCAATTAGTAAGAACATCACAGAACAATTGGTTCTAAGCAGCAAATAGATGGCGGTGAATTGCATGTAAACACAAAGACATAGAGATCACCGGTGGTGTACATCATGTAAAACAACATGCTAGCAATTTTGATTTAACCATAGAGCTTGCTTGGTGATGCCAAACTAGATGAAGAGGATGAGCACATACTACTTAGATTAGAAAGGATGGCTTGATTTCTTCTTCCCAAAGATCACCTCCCAAACAACCGGGGAGAATGGCCCTTTCTTGTCCAAATGTTCCCTGATGGACTTCTCATCGATGGCAAAGTTCCTATCTTGGAAGCTCCTCACAAGCTTATCACCCTCCTCGACCCCCTTAGCCTTGCATACAGCATCAACCAAGCCCACAAACGTTGCAGCATTCGGCGAATGCCCAGCCTCGAACATCTCCACACAGAAACCAACTGCATCATCCAGCCTGCCACCCTTGCACAGCCCCCCTATAATCAACCAGTAGCTGAAGGCATTAGGAATGACCCCATTGCCCTGCATCTTCTTGAAGATCCTGACAGCATCGTCCAGCTTGGCTGCTTTGCAGAAGGCATCTACAACGGCGGTGTAGATGACGACCTCTGGTATGGCGCCCTTCTCGCGCATCAGACCGAACAGCTTCATGGCCTCCTGCACCAGGCCGCTCTTACAAAGCCCGTCGAGCATGGCGACAGCGTTTGGTATCAGACCCGTCTCTTTCATCTTCCGGAAGATCTCGTCCACGTCCTCGCACTGCGGCTGCTGCCCCTCGACGTTGTTCCCCACAGAGGCGGAAGCGGAGGAGGAGGAGGCATCTCCCAGCTTAAGCTTCTCCATCAGTGACTCTCCGATGGCTTTCTGAGCGCTCCCTTCCGGACGCTGCTGCGGCTGCTGTTGCTTCGCAGCGGCGCGTCTGAGGATGTCAGTCGGGGAGGAGCCGGCGGCGGAGGAGTCGGGGATTCCCCCTGCGGTTCTCGGTGGCGGGGGCAGGGGGTTGTTCTGCGGGTCAGCCCCGAAGTTGAGGGTGCGGAGGAAGGCCTCGTCCTCCTCCTCATCCCGCGCCTCGCGGATCACCCGGCGGCGACGGTCGCCGGTGGAGTATGACCGCCAGATCCCGGGTCCTCCGCCCAGCAGGAGGAGGCGGCGGAGGCCGTGCGATCTCACCGGAATCTGCAGGCTCATCTCTCCCTCCCTTCTCTCGGTTTCGTGGCGGCGGAGCAAGGGAGGAGGCAACCGCGGAAGACGGGAATGGGGGTTTATGCAGCTGCCGGGGCCACCTGTCATGCAAAGGACTCGGAGGGTTCCAGTTTGGAGAATCTCGTGCGAGACGGGACAAGTCCCAAACGCGCACACTGCGATGTCCAATGCGGTGTCCCGCATTCCGTCGAGCACCCTGACCTCACTCCTCCCGCGCGCCCTGAACCCCCGCGTCGCCGTCGTCGACCTCGTCACGACCCACCTCACCGCCGCCACCGACCCCGATGCCGAAGCCTTCAATCCCCTGGACATCTCCCGCCTCCTCCCCTACCTCGGCCAGGACGAGCTCACGGCCGTCGTGCTCCGTGCCGGCCACTCCCACCCGCTCCCCACCCTCCGCTTCCTCGTCGCGCTGCCGCCGCCGCTCCAGCCGTCCCCTCCTCACCTCGCCTTCCTTGCGCACTCCCTCGCCTCCACCCGCTTCTTCTCCCACGCGCTCGACGCGCTGTCTCACCTCCTCCGCCTCCACCCTAGCCACGACGCCCTCCCCACACTGCTCCTTTCCTATCAAACCGCGCCCCACGCCTCCCTCCCTGGCCTCCTCGTCAAGGCGCTCCTCCGCCACGCCCGCCTCCGCGACGCGTTCCAGGCCGCCCTCCGCGCGGCCGCTTCCGGCTTCCCGCCCGACACCGTCGCCTTCAACGCGCTCCTCGCCGCGCTCTCCCGCGCGGGGCGTTTCGATCACCTCTGGGCCGCACGAGCCGCCATGGCTCGCGCCGACGTGCGGCCCAACGTACACACGTTCAACATCCTCGTCGCCGCGCTCTGCCGGGGTGAAGACGCCGAGCGGGCGCAGGGCTTCTTAGAGGAACTGGAGGAGCAAGGGTTTGAGCCGGACGTCGTGACTTACAACACCCTTCTTGCTGGCTACTGCCGCAGGGGGAGGCTGCAGGACGCTCTGCATCTGTTCGACGTTATGCCGCCCAGGGGCGTCGAACCAGACTTGGTGTCACATACTGTTTTGATGGACGGACTGTGCAAGGCCGGGAGGTTGAGCGACGCTCGGCGCATGTTTGACAGGATGATGCACAGTGGGGTCATCCCTGATGCTGTCGCTTATAGTGTTCTCATCGCAGGGTACTGTAACGAGGGGAGAGTGAAAGAGGCAAGGTTGCTGCTGATGGAGATGGTGGGAAGTGGGCTCTCATCTGAAGGATTCGCTCTCAGGGCTGTCATCGAGAGTCATGTAAAACTTGGGAAGCTGCTCACATGCTTGAATATGGTGGCACCTTTAAGGAAATACGGTGTTGTCATCCCATTGGCGAGTTACAATTGCTTGATCCATGCATTGTGCGAGGATATGCGCCCTCATGCTGCCAGGGGTCTGTTCCAGTGGATGATAGAGGATGGACATAGCCTTAGCTTGGAGATGTACAATACGATTGTGGACTGCTTCTGCCAATGCGATAGTGTGGATGGGGCTTTACATGTCAAGGCTGAGATGAGCTCTAGAGAAGTGAGACCAGACTTCCATACTTACCGGGCACTAGTAACCTGCCTTTGCAGGCTGGGGAGGAGCTTAGACGGCAAAACTGTTATGGCAGAGATGATTGAGTCAGGTATCCTGCCGAATGAGACTATTTGTGCTGCCTTGGTTTGTGGGTTCTGCAAGGAAGGATCTCTTAATAAGGCAGAACTGATCCTGAAGGCTTTCGTTCTCGATTGTCAGGTTCACTGCAATGAGAGCTATAATACTCTTATGAAAGCTTACTGTATGACCAGGAGCACCGCAGAGTCACTCGAATTGCAGAATAGGATGTTAGAACTGGGTTTTGTCCCAAGCAGCGAGACATGCCGATCTTTTATCTATGGGCTCTCAAAAAGCATTGGTTAAGTGGCTAGCCTGTATTAATTGACACATGAATTCCAATTATCTTAAGCTCTGAACGAGCTGTCTCCAGAATCACTTAATGAAGGATTAGAGCACTGATGATGCTGGTATGCATGGTGAACAAAAACATTTGTGGAGGAGCTGTGGAAGATGGATTATCTAGCTGAAAGCTGTTTAGTATGGTGTGGTATTCAAGTGATGTGATCACAATTGTGGATGCAATGCTCCTCTCATAAGGATTTGGTATCTGAATTCAGGCAAATTATAGTCTGTATCATGAAACTTTTTGCTGTTGTGACCACTGACCAGAGATGTGCATTGATCAAGTTCTGCTGGTGGCTTAGTGGGCGATACAATTCCTAGGCCCAAGATATGCTGAATGATGGCCATACATATTCTTCCCAATCCTAATTTCCTTTGTATTTGTGGGGGGAAACAGATGTGAAGCGCTAATTAATGGGAACTAATGCTAACCTATGCTAAAAAGGTTACAATATATTTGGTGGCACCTACGAGGAGAATGGTAGTTTATTTTTGAATTACGCAAGAAATTTGCTTGGCTGCAACGCCAACCTCCCTCCTCCCAGCACTGTGGTGTTTGAGAAACCGCTCTGGATTCTGAGGACGTGGAATGATGGAATCATAGTTGACGAGCTACTGGATACCCATTACAGAATTACGTCCTCTGACACTGCAACTAGAATGTTTGAGGGCTAACATTGCTTCAATCTTGGCCCTAGATCATATCAGCAACAGACATGGTGCAAGTGCTATAGTTAAGTGTTACGTCGAATTCCAATACTACTAAAGTACACAATGCACTGTTTGGATGAAAATCTCATGTGTCTGGTTTTTATACAAGAGCCCACCTGCATGGTGAACAAGAATATTGTGGAAGCCTGGAAGTGGTGAGAGCGAGCACGATGGATTGTCTAGCTGAAAGTTGGCTATCATATTGAGATGATGTGAGCAGAGTGTTGGTGTAATTTTCCAGTCATATATATATTCTATTTGAATCAAATTAATAAATTCTAGTCTGCATTATGGAATCTGTGAGCTGTGAACAGAGATATCCATTGACCACGTTCCTGCTGCTGCTTATGACTTGGTAGGCACAATGTGAAGCCCCAAACTATGATGATTGATTACTCTTTGAAACATATGTAAAGCACCAGAGATCGGGAACTAGTGCTGCCTTATGACAACTAGGTTACGGCATATTGGGCAATGACTCAGAAGAAAAATGGTAGTTTTGGGCGCGAGCTTGCTTGGCTGGAAATCCAATCTCCTGGTATGGTGGCGTGAGTTTGTCCCTGCTTTACATGGTCTGGCAGGCTTGAATGGCAGAAAGTTTAACAATGTGGAAAAATGCGCTAGTTTGTGATCATCAGAGCTTGTGGAATTTGTTAGGTCAAACGGAATTGTCATTGATCACAGTTTGCAGTCCATTTCACTTTCCGGAGATGATTGTTGAGAATAATACTGTTGTGTTGCGTGGAATATTGTTATCTGTATTTCACAAAATACCAATGGGATTTTATTCTGAAAAAGACTATATGGCCTTGTCAATGTGGTCTCAGAAAGCTGGAATCAAGTATGTGCTGTTGGAAACATGGCAAGAGTTTTATGTGAGCGTTAATTCAAAACCCTTTCTCGTGAGGCAGATAGCTATGTCTGAAGCAAGAAGATAGGTTTGGAGCAGCTTTCAATCCTGGAAGCCAAACAAAAGATTGGCTGGTAGTTTTTTCTTTCTTTCTTGGTCTTTGCGGCTCTGCATGTCTTTGTGCTTCAGTTGATCACTAGACCATGAAAGTGCGCGTTGCCGCACCCGTCTATCATGAGGAATGAGCGATAGAAATTTTACGCAAATTTGGACAGTAAACATATTTTGTAAAATCTGAGTAGTTTGAATTGCAATACGTTTGTATAGCCAAATAAGTGATAGTGCATATTTATATCAAGACAAAATCAATAGACTTAATAACCGATTTCTCTTTTACATTATCAAAATCATATTTAGGAGAAGACGTGAAAAACGTAGAGCATCTTTTACCCTTTAAAAGCCTAGCATTTTCTACTCTAACATGCAGTTAAACTCTAATAAGAACATCACGCTTTCAAGAAATTCAACACTTGCATTATGAGAATTGACCATCTCCTTACGTTTCTATAGACTAACTAAAATACTAAATCAACTTATTATGAAACCAACTGATCTAAGTGCCCTTAGCCCGCTGAAGTATATAATCGTCCGTATCAAAGGAAAGGAATTATATCCTCAATGATCATATAAGAAAAGAAGATAGTAAAGTAGTAATAGTTGTGGCAGGAAAATTATGATCAGGTTGAACATATTTAACTGAGCATTGAAAGAACACTAATGCAAAATATTTCAATTGCTAAAAATAAGTGTCAAAATTAAGTTGCAACACTGGAACTGTTGATGTCCAGGGCCGAGAACAAACCATCGTCTGAATGATAAGTAAGAATCATAACCGTCATCTGAGGAAATATGAGCACATCAATGCAATCTGTAAGTAAATTCCAGCACTACATTTTTTTTTTTGTAATTTAATATGTCCTTGCTATATGCGGTAGACCCTTGAAACTATTAAAGTTCTAAAAACAGGTCAGGGCCAAATAGCGAAGATAACATAAACGGAAAATCAAGGTATTGTGTTTTTATTATTGACGATCATTTCAATGCGCCCAAAGGAAGGGCTGATAAGAGAACAACTAAAACTGCTGGACACTGCAAAACTGATACAAATACAGCACATACAGAATATCTTGTGTGCAATTCCAGAGACCAACTGGTTAGGAACCTGAAGGTGATATCTATAATGTTTCACGATGATTTTTCACGAACTATTACAATTTGGTGACAGATACATACCAAGCAGAAGGAACAAATGTTTAACAATTAGCAAAGTAAGAAAGCGGAACATCTGGAGCAGTTCATCTTACCCATGGAAGGGCGCAGGTGGCAACAAACTGCTGCTGCGGAACATATTTTTGCTCACCTCCGCCAAGATATTCTCCCGCGCCTATGGTTGGCACCAAGACCAATTATTTTGGAGAACACAGTGTGATCGAGCCATGTCCGTAGCTGTAAGATATGTAAAGTAAACATTAAAGGTAATAAGTATTAAGAATGGATAAGTAAAAGCTGGTAAAATTGCATGTATTTTACCTGTTCAGTAGCCATGGTTGCAAATGAACATCACAGATTGGTGGTGAGCAGCCCTGAATAAAAATGATAGATGAACAAGCACCACAATCCCTGAAACAATGAACTATCAGTTGGATACTGTTTGTTAGCGTCAATGAAACTACATCGAAAAAAGATGACGAAACATAAAATAAAACCTTGAGCAGAGTTTTTTTTTCCAGGGAAGTAGAGAACATTTCTGATGAACAAGAAGGCAGAAGGCAAGTTGGAATGGGTAAGAAAGCTGATTGTTCGTTGCATCTATATATCAAGGACAGAGAGAACTGAAAATAACGCTAGATTAATTCATCATAACTACAAAAGGTAGTCGGTTGGATTTTTTACCACCATAATTAAGCCCTCGACGGTTTCAGTTTGGAGACCATGATTAGGACACAGAGAACTCACAATAACGAGCAACCAGGTGAGAGGAAGGAAAGGAGATCGATCAGTCCATGACTGGCACAAAGCTGATGAAAAGTAAAGAAGGCCTAAGGCCCATATGATCGATTTACGGCCCGAGTAACCAGGAGGGGTATAGGTTGATCCGTGGAGTAGCATCCTAAAAGACATGGTGGCCCATTTGGCTCGATGGATACTGTGAAAATCGAGAAAATGACTCGACCAGCGATGCGAGGAGACGCGACGAAGGTTGCCAGCCGTTGAAAGAGCATATCGGACGGTTCAGACACCCAAATCGCTGTGGTGGCTCGTGGCTTGATGCGTTTTACTGTTACTTAATAAGGATTTTTCTGGTACTTGTTAACCTTGAACCTTGTCTAACAGTATCCATGCATGACCTTGAAACTAATAAGATTTTAAATTAACCTTGAATTGCCCTCTTTGCAATCGCGTAGCAAAGCTGGCCGCTCGATGGGAGGTTAGCCCGCTTGGCCATGCCGACCGCCAAAGTGTTTGCGCCTGCTGATCTGTCCATCTCTAGCAGAGGTGTGACGACGGTCCAGATGCCATGTCGGTGTGCATCCACCCGGAAGCAGCAGCCCTATCGAAAATACCGAAAGGGAACGGAAACAGAAGAAGAGACGGTGAAGTTTTCTTGTTTGAAAAGAAGATCGATGGCGGGGTATCGGGAAGCTTAGCCACGTCTGTACCGCACGCCCAATCCATCAGCCTATGTCGTGGACCGGATTCCGAGTCGGACTCGAGCTAGAGCATGGGTCGACCTCGACACCATATATAATGGGACGCGGCACCACCAACCTTCACAAATAGCAGGGCGTCCCTAGCTGCTAATTTGCTTCCACAACTGCGTGTTCGGCTCATCGACTCGACCACGCATGGGTTATGCTGCCATCAATCCTTTGGCCTGCGTCAGCTTCGGCGGCAACAAGTCCGGCAAGAAGAAGAAGAAGAAGCCAGAACCAGCACGGGCGCCGGTCGCCGCGACTCAAGTGACGACGGGGAAGCAGAGCGCCGGCCCGAAACGAGCGGAAGCGGCGGCATCCAAACGTGGCCCGGACGCGAGTGGTGGCGGCAAAGCACAGGCTGCGCCGTACCGTGGCGGTTTTACGCCGTATCGTCCGCTCCATAGCTACAACATTGACCC
Source organism: Alopecurus myosuroides (assembly GCA_028641055.1). Classification (NCBI taxonomy): domain Eukaryota; kingdom Viridiplantae; phylum Streptophyta; class Magnoliopsida; order Poales; family Poaceae; genus Alopecurus; species Alopecurus myosuroides. Next base: position 318,227,097 of record CM054058.1, on the reverse strand, counting down.
CGTCGCAAACGCCATGTATTTTTACGGGAGTGTTGGACAGATTTTGTGTTAATTCTTCCCTTTTTTTTCTTTGATCACGTACCGGTGTTTTCCTTAGGGACATATCTGAATTTCGGATATTATGTGTGTTGTGCAACATGGAGATTCTGTTTCTGTCTATTGTGTATGTCCTGTGAAATTGCACGTGCTACGACTCGGCATGTAGGTTGTTAGATTTTTTTTAAATGATAATACGTGTCTCATTTATTTATATAAAATAAAGATCCAGTAACGATATGTATACATACCGACTTTATAGTACTGAAAAGATAAAATAATCCTACGTAAAGTGATCACCAATGGAAAGAAGACGGACCGCTTTTTCACCCAAGCTCGACGTGGCTATCTAGAGCTTTGCGGACCACCACTAGTAGTAGAAAAGTGGGCTTCCGTCTGCCCTATTTAGTCCCGGTTGGGTTTTGGACCGGGACTAATTGGACATTAGTTCCGGTTCCAACTGGGTGGAGGCGAAAGAAGTGAGATGACCTTTTCGCCCAAGCTCGACGCGGCTCCATCGCTATTCTGCATCTTTACGGACCACCAAAGTAGTTGGAAGGAGCAAAATCATTGCCGTCAAAGGATCGGACCGGGCCAACGTGTCCCTAGACACGCCATCGAACTTCAGAACTGACACCCTGCATGACTAAGACATCGGAAGAGGAAACAAGAATTGTCAGTCTCCAACCACAAATCCAACACAGGATGTACAATCTCTTAGCTGTCGCCTACGCAAACAACCGTCTACGCCTACTCTCAAACGACAAATCATCACGGCGCCACCATGATGTTGGATACAACGTTGCAGCAACGGGGACATAGCAGAAGGAGAGACACAACTGATGGGGTCATCGATGCCGCCTCGCCGACCCCATCCATGAACCCTAACGCCGCCTATTTGAAGGACCGCTAAACACAAGATGCCATCAACTCCGAGGCGCCTCCATGAAGGACACCGCTAGTGTGGGAGTGAAGCTGAGGCAGATTTATTTGTCCGAGCACCGCCCCACGACCCCAACGGCACACACGACCTACAAAACCAATACCCTAACTACAGAGCGGAGGAAGGGGTCCCCCTCTCTCTTGCCGCTAGAGCGGCAGTCGGAGGGAAAGGGGACCAACACCCTGGCCGATGGAGATCGGGGTATGATGAGGAAATCCCTGCTACAGATGCAACCACAGCCAATATACGACCACACATACAAGGACCTATGACTAGAGCTCATGCAAGACAACTTAATCGATAGGTACTTTCGTTTCTACGAGATGTTCTTAATATACATGAGAATATGTTGTTGCCTAAATCAAACGTGTTTATGTCTCTTAGAAATGATGGAGCTAGCCTGGATGAGAGGGGCAAGATTTTGAGCATGTCGTGGATGGAGATGGCAGCATGATGGAGATGATGAATCCACATATGAGATGACCGCAACATGAAGGTACCATAATGATGATTGAAATCTTGGAAGAAATATTCAAATTCACACTTTAGAATTCGTCCATAGCCATATATGGCGTTGCGTCACTTTTATTTTTGGGCCAGAACCATGTAATTTTTGCACGAGAATTTCCAGCCACTTTTTAGAGTCCGTATTGAGGGAGGAAAGCCTACCTATGATAGAATTCGTCCACCAACCCATGGTTGGCCAGAATTCCCCTCCTTTGCTCCTTATATACCCCTCATAGGCATTAGTTTAGACTCGGATTTTGTTTAGTTAAAAAGAACTCACTTATTTGCTAGCCTTCGTTATAGGCACGAGTGCCGGCTAGACCTCTTGTACTACGCATTTGCAGAATCCCACGTCTTAATAAAGATCATCTTTCATCCGCAATTCTGATTGCATTATTGGTTCTTATTTTATCCTTGATTGTAGGTAGAGCTAGACTTAACAGTCAGGCTGGTCGTATGCAGAATTGGTAACTCTTGGAGATTGGTTTAGTGATTGCATTGACGCCACATGCGTGTGCATAGTATTTGGATCACCAAGGTTGAACTCTACCATAGCGACGTATCTCTATCTCATATAAAGAGCGGACTACGTTTGCCCTATCAAGTGGTATCAAATTTCATATTGACCGGTGAGATTTTAATGTTTTCATACATTAGTTTGCATATTCATACCTACAGGTTACGAAAAAGTCAAAAATATTTAGCGTTAGATCATCCGTCCTACAAATAGTCCGGACCTATCACATTATCTTTTCGGTGTATTGCATAGATGAGTGTTCGTCTGCACCGCCGTGTCGTGTCGCTGGTCTTAGAGTCTAATCCCGTAGAGTTTCGAAATCTGTTCACATTAGTCTCGCCGCTGCCGAATCAACTCGTTGCTTGCAGATCACCGTCGCCGTCCACCGTAACTTCCGCCACCACCTCCTACCACCGTCGTATATCCTTCCGCCTTGCCGCCAACACCCATCATCGTTGTGTGTGCACCTCCACAACCACATGCCTTTGTCCCCTGTTGGGCACATATTTCTAATGTTTTTCTATAGGGCACATATTAGGGTTCGGACTTTGTGTTATGTTTCCTTTATATTTTTATTTTAGTTGTGTGTCTTCTCTGTAGTTAGAGTTTTTTCCGGTTTGAGCTTCCGAGAGTAGGAGTCGGAAAGAAAAAAGACTCTGGGAGCTCGTCCGGGTTTTTTTTTGAGGCCATACTATTTTGAGATTCCCGCGAGCGTTTTGAGACACTAGTCATTATAGTGATATTTTTCATCCCGTGCGCGCTTTTTACAGCACTGTCTGGAATTTTTCAAAAAAATTGATATCCTGTTTATAGCCTTTGGGGAGAAGTTTGACATACTTGTGTTCGTAATACTTTTTGTCGGTTTGCACAGCTTTTAGAGCAAAAAAGGAGAAAAAATAGAGAATCAAAGCTGTGGTGCATGGTTTTGTTCATATCCTTTGACTTATTATACTTACTTCCATTGCGTTTCTTTGTGATCTTCACTTACTCAGTTTTTCGAAGCTAGTTCGGTGTTGCTTGTTGTTGTCGCGCCGTGGCTTTGTTGGTGTTCTAGGCTCGTGCCTCTAATACGGTCTAGGCTAGGACCAGCACAAGTACCGTCTTTGAGCGGTTATTCAACGTTCCTGAATTGATTTTGATAATCATTGCTACTATATTTAATCCTCCCAAAGCTCCAAAGATTTCTGCCCTATGCATTGTGCCTCACGTGGTAATTGATTTATCCAATCTTTGGATGATGATCCTCATGGTTTATGTGACGCTCTCCTGCTTGATAAGGAACTTGTATGAGGTTTGTAGTCTGCTTGAAAGATTGCGTGATTTCCACCACACTTTAGTAGTTCATAGGACAATATATTGTTACCTGTTATATACTAATCATGGCAGGAGATGCGTTGAACGACATGAACAAGGAGTTGTACGAGCACTTCAAGAAGTTGTGTCCACCCATGCTCAGGATGTCGAGACGAAGGTTGGAGGTGCCATGAAAAAAATCGTTGAATTGGTGGGTACCTACAACACCAAATTCAAGGGCATCAACACCACCTTGACAGATTTGTCTAGCAAGTTTGACCGCTTGATGACACAATGTAAGAAACCTCGTATACATGTCCATGTGCTGCAGGGAACCGAGTTTCGACGAGCACGTCGTGTCCGCCCCTAAGGATCCATATGGATTGGCCGTGTCGGCTGCTGCTGAGGTCGCCGCGAGTGAGGAGGCGGAGGACGGCGATTATGAGAAGGATGAAGAAATTCTTGCACAACCTTGTGGCCGTCTCCGTCCCCATCCTCACAACAATCTTCAACCACCTCAGGTGCGCGACGATGAACATGTAGCTAAACTGAAATAAAATATTCCACCTTTTGAGGATAGATATAATACTGATGCATACCTTACTTGGGAATTAGAAGCGGAACAACGTTTTACATGTTTAAATTATCCCGAGGATATACATGTTTATGTCGCCACATGTTAATTTACTAGTCTTGCTTCAGTTTGGTGGTCTGAATATTGTAGAGTTTTTTTTTAGATTGAATATTGTAGAGTTAATCATGCTAATTGATGAAGCCCGACACATCCAACCGGGCATGATGAGGGTAAGATCTCGGGAGTGGCCCGATCTCGGAAGACCAAAGGGGAAAAGAAAGAACACCAAGAACAAGTAACTAGATAACTAGTGCAGACTAGAAGATTCAAAACCCGGCAACTAAACCCACGGACACCTCCAGGAAATAACCAAGTCGAACTCACTTTAATTGGAACCACTTCAACCCTGCGGCTGGTCCGCCGCACCAATAGATCCTCGAGGGCCAGTCGAGGAAGATTGATAGAACACCGACAGAATCCCAAGGAGAAGGGCGGCAATTCCGTAGTAGCCTTGATACGGTCCAAATGCAGGAGTAATTGGGGTAGCCTTGGTACGATCCTAGTTACACACTAGAAGTAGCCTCCTAAGAGGGAAGGAAGGGGAGCCTCGCTCTCAAATCAAGTCTCAAATCTCATCTAACCCTAATCTGGATGGAGGGTGTCTATTTATAGGCTAAGGGCCAAAGGGAGGGGTTACACGGTCATTTTGGACCAATTCTGCGTGCAGACAGTCACTTACCCCGGAGACTCAGGTCTGGAGGGGCCGGAGACTCCGGTCTAGGAAGTGGCGGAGACCCCGGTCTGGGAATGGGTGGATATTCCGGTCTGGAGGGCGCGGCGCGGAGACTTTGGTCTTGCTCAAGGCCTCTTCTCTACATGTCACACCAGTTGGCGACGGGAGGAGCTGGGGCAGAGACTCCGATTTGTAGCGGGCGGAGACTCCGGCCTTGGCAGCGTAAAGGGCTCGAGGATGGGCTGGAGACTCCTTTGTTGCCAGGCCGGAGACTCCGGTCTTGACCGCCTCAGACAACTTCTTCTCTTGGTCATCTTCTCCATTCTTCTTGTATTCGTCTTGGGCATCGTCCAATACATCATTGGGGACATCTTGGGGGTCACACCTGAGGATGCAAAGTAGATCCGCATGAGGTAGCGAACCGTTGACCAAGTCATTGATATCATAGAGAGCTAGGAGCGAGTTCACCTTGTCTTGCACAGCTTTGGCTCGTGCTCTCGTCATTGGTACATTGGGTCTTGTGGAAATGCTTGGTGGAATGGGTTAAGATGTATCATGTAGCGTTACCACATTTAAATAATGCAAGAACACCTGTGTTATTGTGCTAGTCCCTGGATCAATTGCTAGCACCACAGTAGAAAATGAAATATAATGCAAATGCGTAAAAAATCTATTACATCCCATGATCCAGTCTTTACAAAAATAACATTATAACTTCAATAGTCTCAGAAGACTAGCAGGAAATATAGGATTACAACAGAAAACATAGGACAACATTGAGCCTCATCTTCTCCATGTGACACACGCAAAACATGTTGGTTGTAGACTCGAGATCCTGAACGAAAGCCTCACTCGTCATCTGTTCCATTTGCAATATGGAATATGTAGCCACAAGGGGTCAATACAATTTAATATATTGGTAAGTAACACTATGGTGGATATAAATGGAAATACTATAACAACATGCATATTTAGCTAAGTGGAGCTTCGGCTTAGTTTGCATAAAGCAAGTTTTTTCCTATCCATTTTCATAAAACACTTTTATCTTTAATAGAACCAAAACTAAATTAAGGAGTACCACTAATAGAAACCAGGGAAAACTCCTACCCATGTTCACCCATCAAAATTTGATTAAGAAATTAGCATGATGATATTCTTCCGTCATTTTCTTGTCCAGCTGCTCATAGTTGTCCATAATCGAGGACACGGCTAAGATCTTAGTTTGTTGAATCTGCAGAGTTTGTGCACTTTCACCTTTAGACTCTATCATACCAAAACATCCTATACACTCAAAATGTGTTAAGGAAAGGAGAATATTGAGATGAGATCTTTGAGAAGAAATTCCACCACCATTTGGCTTGACCCATTCCAACTACACCCTCTACATCTTGTCAAGCCTGGTGAGTTTATTCAACTTAGTTGATCAAGACAGAGCCCATATGACTAAAGGTTGCACTGAAAGCAATAAAAATTAGAAGGACATAGTAATGTCTTGGTTTTTGGGTGGAATTCCTCAAGTGATCCGCTCGGGTTGAACCATGGAAATGACCCTGAGGGGACACTCCACTCAAAACATGTCTATCAAGTCCAATCCACCTAGGTGATTCATTAAACTTTATACTTAGAAAATTTTCCTCAACAACTAGTAAACAATTTAATAGCAACTCTAAGCATCTACTAAGTTTAATGGCTACAAAGTAGCAAGGTAAAAAGGGGTGGCTACACACTATTAGGATTTAGCATAGCATATAACTCAGTAAAATTTCCTATCATGCATACTACTCAAAACTCTACCCGTGCATATAAAAAATAATGGGTAGTTGATGGTGTGTTACTTGACTTTGAAGTTGGTGAAGAATCACACTCTCTTCACAAAATAGAACGTTGCTCTCCGTACACTCTATACATTGAAAACACAATGACAGAATAAACAAGCATGCTAACAAATATACAAACAAATGAAGAAAGCAACAAACAAAGCAAAAGGCTTAAACAAGTTAGTTAAGAAAAGGTCAAGGTTGTTCACAATAACTCAACTTGTGAAAGGAATTAGTGTGAAAGGGTCTATGGTTAGCTACTAGGTCATGGGTTGGTCAAGGTTTGAGTTTTGAAAGATTCATGCTATGATGGATCCATATTTGTGTAGGAAGTTCCTAGAGTTCGCTAAGGATTATCATATTTACTCCAATATGCAAAAGGAAAACATGTGATAACATTTATTTTCAATGCCCAAAAGAAAACTATGTGATTGGAGTTGGAGTGTAACATTCCTGATTTTTGGAGAGACTCAAAAATCACAAAAATTTAAAACTTTTGTCTTCTACTAATGCAAGCCACCAAAAACAAATAAAACTCAACACAAAAAAAAATAAAAAAATGTTTATTCCAATGTTATTGGAATTAAGAATCCAATATACCTCTAATTCCATAAACCCTAAAACTTATTCAAAATAATTGTTTTCTCTTAAAAAAACTTATTTCATAAAATGTTTTCATTTCAATTATTACTTGAAAATGTTTTATGTTTAAACACTATGCCTCTAAAATGTTTCACATGAATAAAAATTATTTATCCTTTTTTTTCAAATATTATACCAAGTATTAAACATAAAGTGTTTATATAAATTATTCTGTTTATAAAAACAAGTAAAAGACTTTGAAAAATAATATTTGCATTCGTGACACCTCTGTGAATTTTATTAAACCACAATACAAATTTTCAATTATTTTTCTTCTTTGAAAACAACATTAAATTGCTATTAACGATTTTAATTTTTTTGAAAATATAGTTATTTCAAGTTTGATGAAACAATACATAAATGTTTTCATATGAAAGGGAATAATTTTACAAAACCGCAGGTTTTTGTTTGAGGCATTTTGAACTTATAAATATAAAGTTATGATTAAAGGAAGTTAAAAATAGAAAAGGAAAGAGAACGAAAAAATAGAAAAGAAGGCCAACATCTCGAAGCAGCCCACCCCTGCCCCCTTTTCTCTGCCCTGAAGCCCAGCCACACACAGAGCCAACGGGCCTAGGAACAAGGCCACCGAACCATCTCCTGTCTAAAAAGAAGAAGAAAAAAGGGGGAAGCGAGCCGCTGACATCGGGACCCACCGCTGACGCACGCGGTGACTCAAGTGTCGCGTCAGCGCATCTCGGCGTCCGTGCCCGAGAGGAGTCCGTCTCCACGCTGCCACAGGTCTAACCCCTACCCCACGCCACCGCCTCCTTATAAATCGGACTTCCTCGTCGTTCGCGCCCGAGCCGCACATACGAAACCCTAAACCTAACCTAAAGACTCCTTTGTCGGCCGCCGTTTACGCCAAGCTCGAGGAGCTTATGTCACCGTCCACAGCAGCAAGGAGGAGGCGCGCCGAGGATGTGACTTGAACCGGGCCGAGCAGCCGCACAATTCGCGGTCCTCGCCATCTTCGGAGGAGGCCCGGAGCAGCCCTGACAAGCACGACTGAAGCTTCGTGTCGACTTCCCGTTCATCTCCGGTTAAAGCTCTGGTGAGCCCCTCTCCTTCTTTCCTGACTGTTGGATCCACGATGGACGCACCAGATTTGTTTCAGCCATGTCGGCTTAAGCCCTAGCCAAGCTCAAGTAGAAGCCAAGCCCAGCCCAGCCAACCGCGGAGCGCCACCTCAGATCTATCCCACGCAACCAATCAGAAGAGGATAGGTGGCCCTGCCGTTTGGATAATTTTTCGATAAAAATGAAAATTGTAACTTTTGCACAAACACCCCTACAACCTAGATCTATCATAAGTTTTCATTGATAAGCCCAAATTAAGAAAACTTGGACTTTTCGAAAAGCCCTAAGCATGTAGAATCTTTGACACTGTTCAAATTTAAATTTGACAAACTTAAATTGGTTTAATTTTAAATATGCTTATTTGATGATTTTGGGCATAGTTTAAATTCTACAAATCTAAAAATTGCAAATAAAATATCCTTGGAAACCTTAGGATGTATACTTTCATGTTATGTGTCCTAAAATAATTTTTGGACCTATTAAAACTGAATTTAGATTTGTTTGGCCTTTTTGAGTGTTTTTGGCTTAGTTTAAATTTTGTAAATATTTTCAATATATTTTCTTTAGAAAATTTGTTCTACGTACCAACTTTAGAATATAGAGTCCAAAACCTAAGCCCTTGGATGCCTTGAAACCATTCCCATGTAATTTCGTGCTAGTTGTCCCTCCTAGTTGAAAACCAATAAGTCTGGAATTGTGAAAACCACGAAGTGAAGAAAGATGTCCCCTTTGTTATCCTTGGAGTCAACATGAAGCTAGAAGAACAATGGAGGGCTTAGCCAATAAAAAAACTTCAGAAGCATCTCCAAGAAGTAGAAGAACTTAGAAGAAAATCAAGAGGAAGAGGAACTTCAAGAAGACCAACCCCATCTTTTTTGTCTATGTCTTTTTTCTATTTCTTTTTTGTTCCCTTAGACCTTGTGGTGTGGCCAAGTTAGATAAGACTAGACCTAGCTTGTATAGGAACCATCAAATTTTGCAAAGACAATGAAGTCATCACACCAAGGAGGAAGCTACAAAGGAGCCTGCATATTTTCTTTACGACCAATCATGTCAAAATTTGGAATCTGTTTTCCCAGACTTAGAATTTGTTTTCACAATGATTAGTGTCAATTTTGTTTTGTCTAAGACTTAGAATTTCTTTTCCCAAGTAGGATGGGATATTTTTACCAAGACTTAACCAAGAAGCTTTTCATCAAGAAGAACAACTTCAACAAGAAGGCAACTTAATATTCTCCTCGAAGATGAAGAAGAAGAACATGAAGAATTTATAAGTCATTTTTAGGGAACTCTAGCAATCCAATCTATTTTTTCTTATTCTATATGACTACGTCCCCAACTCCTTGACTCAATAAGGAGGACTACAAGCAAGGCCATTGAAGAACATGCAAAAGACTTAGCCATCAAAAGAAACTCAAGGGAGAAAAAGACATAGATCTTGGACCCTGCGGGTAAGGACACCCCCTCTCAGGCCCAATGTCAAGGCCCAAGAAGAGGCGCCCTTGGAAGACTCCAGAAGGCCCACCAGAAGCCCACCCGCGCTAAACTTGTGGGTTAAGTTAGGTAGTTTTGTAACCGACCTAGCTAGGGTTTGAATCCTCTCCGGGTAGGACTCGAGACCTGGCCATCTATATAAGGCCAGGAGAGCCCTCAAGGAGAGGACCAAGCAAAACCGCACGACCAAAAAGCCTCGGAACTCGAGATCTACTCTCGATTCGAGCAACCTGTAACCGATCTAATCATCCAATACAGATCGACAAGAGGCAGGAGTAAGGGTTTTACCTCTACGAGGGCCCCGAACCTGGGTAAATCTCGCCCCCTATCTAGCCGACGATCTCACCAGCGCTCATGAGTTCTCCTAATCGAAACCCTATAGGGTCACCTAAGGGACTTGTCGAGTCAGGGATTCGACAATTGGCGCCGTCTGTGGGAAACGCGGGTGCTGGATCACCGGCATCTTCGGCTTCATTGACGTCCAACTCCCGTTGGAAACCAACGGCTACGGCTCCGAACAATCCTATACGGATCGGATCTGTCGTGGTCACGCCTCACTCGCCGGAATCACGCCCGGCGTTCGAAGAACTAGAGAAGAGCGTCACCCTGACGTTCGGGAGCTTCAACTTCATGGCGAACAGAGACGGGATCCTCCACTTCTCAGATGAATCTGAAACCGAATCTGGAACCGCCAACTCGCGCTTTCCTACAGGGAAAAGCGGCGAGTCCATCCGCTACAACGCAGTCGACTACCACACCCTCTCGACAGAGGAACCCTCTCGGGTGCGGAAAGCTTTCCGATCCACGCCTAGGACACACGGACCACAACTGGCCCAAGTCTGCATGGCAGGGTCGGAACAGCCCTCGGAAACTGAATATAGCGCGACTGAGCGCGATATAATCGGCGTTTCGCGGGAAGCCTGGAAAAGAGCTAAGGAATCCATGCGAAAGAGCCAGCCACCTGCGGCGGGAGCCACACAGGAAGACCTAACCGCCTACCACTATCACCTAGTGAGGGCGGCCTCAAACATCAAGGATGCCCGAGCAGATCTAGCCCGTCGCAGGAGAGCGGCGGATGAATCAAGCCTACGTCGAGCCGAGCTATCCCATGCACCTTCAGTCGGTACCCGACCTGGGGGGAAGGGACCTGCAGCGTCGACGAGGGACCACGAATCTATGGCTGGAACCAACAGGTCTACCACGTCTTCTTTCATGAGGGTCGACGACGATGGCAACGTCTACCCGCAAACCCCAGCCGCCGCGATCCTAGCCGCAGTAACCTACATGCAGATGAACCAGCCGACGGATAGCGATCCCCGGGTGGAACAATACAAGCATATTCACAAAGGTCTAGGGTTGGCAGCCGCGAGGCTCGCCTCTCACGATCGCAAAGAACAATTGGAGAAGGAGCGATTGGAGAAGGATAAGGACAAAGAAACGCCCCGCAGGCACAGAAGCTCTTCCCCAAGAAAAGACAAGTCGCCACGTCGTGGCCGAGGGAAAGAAGCCCGTCGCCGTGATGACAGTCGAAGCAGCGGCGACGACAACTCGAGAGAAAAAAGCTCGCGACACCGCGGCAGCCGTTCACGCAAACGAAGCAAGGAACCACGGAAGAACGCCGATCGCGATCAACCCGGATGGGACGCGCGATCGGACATCGCGCAAAACAAAGTGGATAGAGCAAGGGCGTCAAGGTATCGCGACCGATCATCATCCGGCTCTTCGGACGACGAAACCTGCGGCGCGCTATGTTTCGCCCGTAGTATCGGCGAGGCACCCCTACCCAAGCGATTCAAGCTCAGCACGGAAGTGATGAAGTACGACGGCTCACTCGAGCCCTCTCAATGGTTGAGCGACTACCTCACGGCAGTGAAATGCCAACGTGGTAACAAGAACACGGCTATGCAATACCTCAATTTGCACCTAGCCGGAGCAGCCCGCAGCTGGCTGGAAAGGAGACCACGATCTTGCTACGCATCATGGGATGACTTACACCGTGATTTCTGCAAGAACTTCCAGTCGACCTACAAGAGGCCGGCTACAATCGAAGAACTACGAGCCTGCAAACAGAAAAGCGGTGAATCCACCCGAGAATACATCCAGCGGTGGAACACGCTCAGGAACACCGCAGGGACAATCTCTGAAGAAGTGGCGATTGAGGCCTTCGCCAAAGGAGCAAGAAGAACCGCGTTTCGAGAAGAGCTCGGCAGAGCCGCGCCCAAAACCATTGGGGAGCTCATGGTCATAGCCGAAAAATGGTCCAATGGAGAAGACGCAGTACGCAACGAAAGAGGATCATCACCTGCACACGAGGACGACCGCCACGGACGAAGAAAGAGAAGAAAATATTACGACCACGATGATAGAGAAGAACTAGTGGCAGCAGAATTCACGCGAAGTCGCGACTCCGGTCGTCGCGGAAGTCGCGAGTGGAAACCAAAGGCAGAAGAAAAATCACCCGAGGAAGACCTCGATGCGTACTGCTCGCTACATCTGTTCACAGACAAGCGCACGGGCAAGACTAAGGCAACGCACCTTCTCAAGGATTGCCGAAAGTTCATCGAAATCTCGGACGCGCTCGCCAAGAAAAGATTTGCTTCCACCCAAAACTATCCACCACTGCCAGGAGGGGGACAACAATTCCAGCTACAACCGCCTCCACCTCCACCGACCAACCCAAACATGGCGCTCGCCGCATTGCCAGCGCCACCACAACAAAACGCGGGAGCAAATACATACCCGACTCCGCATGGACAACTCCTCGGGATGATACAGAAGGTATGCCCCTCTCGCAGAGCTCAAAAGACTAACTCGAGACAAATATGCATGGCAGTGCAGACGCCACCAACAAAGCCCGAGTACCTGAAGATGGCCGATCAGCCAATCACGTTCTCGAAAGAAGACCACCCGCCACGAGTCTATCGGCCGGGACACGCCGCCCTCGTCATTCAAGCTCAAATTGGCAATTATGACCTGTCCCGCGTGTTCATGGACGGTGGCAGTGGCATCAACATCATCTACGCGGATACACTCCGTCGAATGAACAAAAATCTGGACGGCCTAACGGAATCAGAAACATCCTTCCACGGGATAGTTCCGGGCAAAGCAATCCGTCCACTCGGAACAATCAACCTAGAAGTTGTACTGGGCTCCCCACGCAACTACAGAAGGGAATTCCTGGACTTCGAAGTCGTCGACTGGCCCTCACAGTACCACGCCATTCTTGGTCGAACAGCGTTCGCCAGATTCATGGCCGTGCCACATTACGCATACTTGAAGCTCAAGCTACCTGGCGAATACGGTGTGATCACCATCGACGGAGACTTCCAGAAATCGGACAAGTGCGACATAGAATTTAATGAGATCGCAAAATCTTTCGGGATGCAAGAAGAACTTCAAGAGCTAGCAAAAACAACGGACCACTCCGTTATGCCCCTCACGAAGAAAAACGCACCCGAACTGGAATTCAGCGCCAACAGCGACACTCGCAAGCACCAAGTGCACCCGACAGACTCCGCGAAGACGGCGATGGTTTCCACAACCCTCTCGCCAGCATAGGAAGGCGCGCTCGTCAAACTCCTCCGTGAGTACTGGGAGATTTTCGCCTGGCAGCCCTCAGATATGCCAGGAATACCCAGGGAGTTTGCCGAGCACTCACTCGAAGTCTTTCCTGACGCCAAACCCATCAAACAGACGACTCGACGATTTTCAGAACCTAAGCAGAAAGCGCTTGGAGAAGAAGTAAACAGATTGCTAGCCGCAAACTTCATCAGGGAGATCAAAATATCCACCTGGTTAGCAAACCCGGTGTTGGTCCCCAAGAAAAACACGGATATCCTTCGGGTGTGCATCGACTACACGTCGCTAAATAAACACTGCCCCAAGGACAACTTTCCTCTACCACGAATCGACCAGATCGTGGACTCTACGGCAGGTTGCCAGCGTCTCTCCTTTCTAGACGCCTATTCAGGATATAATCAAATCCGAATGAAAAAGGAAGACGAGGAGAAGACGGCTTTCATCACACCACACGGTGTATACTGCTACACGACAATGCCCTTCGGGCTGAAGAACGCAGGCGCAACATATCAGCGCTGCATGCAAAGATGCCTCGCCAATCTCATTGGCAAAAACGTACAAGTGTACGTCGACGGCATCGTCATCAAAACTCGAGTGGAGGACACACTCCTCGAGGACATCAGAGAAACATTCGACGCCCTTAACGCATATCGGATCAAGCTCAATCCGACCAAATGCGTTTTCGGTGTCCCCGCAGGCAAACTTCTCGGGTACCTGGTATCCGCCAGAGGCATTGAAGCCAACCCGGAGAAAATACAAGCCATATTGACTATGAAGGAGCCAACCAATCTACGCGGAGTACAGCAGCTCGCAGGACGACTAGCAGCCCTGAGCAGATTCATCGCACGATTGGGAGAGCAGGCATTACCCTTCTACAAATTACTGAAGAAGACGGATAAATTCGAATGGACACCCGAAGCTAAAAAAGCGTTCGCAGATCTGAAGCGGTCCTTGCAAAGAAGGTGCATCCTTGCGACACCGCAAGAAAGGGAGCCACTTTTCCTATACTTAGCCGCTACAAACCAGGTCATCAGCACAGCGATCGTAGTCGAAAGATCTGAAGACGGCAAAGCATACGGAGTTCAAAGACCAATATATTACATCAGCGAAGTACTTTCGCCATGCAAACAACGCTACCCTCACTATCAGAAGCTCGCATACGGGGTTGTTCTCACAGCTCGAAAGCTCAAACATTATTTCCAGGAACACGCCATCACAGTGGTTAATGATGCGTCACTCGGGACAATCATGAACAACCCTATGGCATCCGGAAGAATAGCAAAGTGGAGCATCAAGCTGGGCGCCTGGGACATCACCTATGCTGGACGCAACGCAGTCAAATCCCAAGTTCTCGTGGAATTCATCAGCGAATGGACAGAGCTGCAAACACCCGAGCCACCCGAGTATACGAGCAATTGGATAATGTACTTCGATGGATCCAAGAGAAACGAAGGAGCAGGAGCAGGAATCGTCCTCATCTCACCTAGCGGAGACAAACTGCAGTACGTCTTGCGACTGGATTTTCCACCCGATGACCCAGCATCGAACAATGACGCAGAATATGAAGCACTATTGCACGGGATGAAGATGGCAATCGCCTGTGGAGCTACCCGATTAATGATCTACGGCGATTCCAACCTCATAGTGCAGCAAACGATGAAAGAATGTGACGCCATTGCTGAAAACATGGTTGCATATCGCGACATGTATAACCTACTCGAAGGAAGCTTTAAAGGGTGCGAGCTAAAACACATTGCAAGATCTAGCAACGAAGAAGCAGACAGACTGGCCAACATGGGTTCCACGAACACACCCATACCGCCAGGGATATATTTCGAGCGGATGATTAAGAGATCGATCAAACTGAAGAAACCCGCAGAAACACCCGCAGCAATGGAAACAGAGGTCAGCCCGCAAATCGCGCTTCTCGAGCTTACTCATAACATATCACGGCAGGTTTTTCTGGTCGAACCAGTCTGGACGCAGAAATATCTCGACTACCTGCTAAACAAACAGCTCCCGGCCGATCCACGTGAGGCTCGACAGCTAATCAGGCGTAGCAAATCCTTTCGGGTGGTTAACGGAGAATTATACAAACAAAGCATCTCGGGAATACTTCAGCGTTGCATCGCACCCGAAGACGGCAAGGAATTACTCCGGGACATACATCAGGGTGATTGCGGACATCATGCTAGCTGGAAAGCGATATTGGGAAAAGCCTTTCGAGCAGGATTCTACTGGCTAACAGCAGCCACCGATGCAAAAAACCTGGTCGATAGATGCGACGCCTGCCAGCGATTCGCACCAAAGCCGCACGCACCCGCCACGGAGTTGCACATGATACCCATCGCCTGGCCCTTTGCACAGTGGGGGCTAGACATGGTTGGACCATTACGCAGATCCACACCCGGTGGATATACACACCTGCTGGTCGCAGTCGACAAATTCACAAAATGGATAGAGGCAAGACCAGTAACTTCGGCTAGCGCCCAATGCGCCGTGGAGTTCCTCGATTCCATCATATGCAGATTTGGTGTGCCACACGACATCATTACAGATAACGGCACAAACTTTACGGCAAAGGAAACACAGCAGTTCTGCGAAGAGAAAGGCATCAATTTCAAGTTTGCTTCGGTCGCCCACCCGCAAACGAACGGACAAGTCGAAAGATCCAACGGCTTAGTTTCGGCTGGGATCAAGAAACGACTACTCGACCGTCTTCACCCCGCAGCAGGGCATTGGGCAGAGGAGCTACCCTCCGTACTCTGGAGCCTCCGGACAACCCCAAACAGGTCTACAAAATACACACCATTTTTTATGGTATACGGGGCGGAAGCAGTCCTTCCCGAGGAAGTTCGATTCAGCGCCCCACGGGTTGTGGCCTACAGCGAAGAAACCTCCAACAAAGCACTTGCAGAAGATATGGATGCACTCGACGAAATGCGGGACATCGCACTCGCAAGATCCGTAGTTTATCAACAATCGCTACGCAACTATCACAGTCGCCGCATACGCCACATGTCATTCGTGGTAGGTGACTTAGTGTTGCGGCTCAAGCAGAAGGAAGGACACAAACTCGAACCGCCTTGGGAAGGACCCTTCATCGTACACGAAGTTATCCCAGGAGGAGCCTACAGGCTCAAGAATCCAGAGACCGGAGGAATCTATTCCAATCCATGGAATATTGCACAACTCCGCAAATTCTACCCCTAGGTTTACTTGTTTCTACAACAATAAGGCTATACTAGCCAATTTTGTAGCTCGAATACATGACTTCTCAGTCATTGCAATAAAAATACATGATTTCCTCATCATATTTACCCGAAGCTTCTTGTTTACTGCATGCTAAAAGTCACAGGTACACACCCCATCGCACACACGGGGGCTACACCTAAAAACTTAGCATCTCAAAGAAATATCATCAAATACAAGGTTACACACCTTACAACAATTTTTACAAACTACAAACAGTTTACAGGATATTCACATCCGACAAATCAGTCAAAACGCTGAGCATTCTCAGTCGCTAAGACCCTATCTACCTCTTCAGAGGTCATTCGGATAATCTTCTCGGCTGCAGGGCGTACAGCATCATAAAACGGTGTGATGTCTTCGATTGCATTAGCTGGGCGCCGAGCTGCGGAGTTCAAATCTATCTCAGGATGCCATATTCGGACAAAAGAGAGAGCCACAACCGCGCCGCACGTCATCTGTTTGCGTACGCACGTGCGAATCTCCCCTTCCCGACTAAACAGCCTGAGTAGATAGCTCCAGTCTTCGGGACCCCTTTCGAGTGGATAAAAAGCTGCATTCATCGCGATCAAGACCTCGTGAAAAGAAACCACGAGAATTCTCGCCTGCAGAACTCGGAATTTCAAGGTGGCCATCACAAACCCTCGACTGCGATCAGACCAGAAGTTATTCGCATGAGGTTTCGGGCTGTTAGCCTCTTGGTGAATGTGGTTTTCCACCCACTGCTTTTCCTCCCTGTCATCCGGTCTAACAACTGAAGGGCAGACGCACTTAGTCAGCTGAAGAATACAAAGGAGGAAAAATGCACGGGGGCTACACCACTTACATAGCAACTCCCTCGCGACTGAAGATAGTTCGTCCATCAGAAATTGTTCGCGCTCAGCCGCCAATTTCTGTTTGGATATCGCCACATCAGCAACCCCGCGCAGAGCTTTCAGCCTACGCTCACCCTCATGAACCTTATCATGGAGGCCAGCAAAAGTGCCCACGGCGGCCACAAGTGGATTTACTGGATTACCACGTCCACCAGAAGTTTCCGCGGCAAACACAGTAGCCTGGAAGAAGTACAAGGAAAGAAGTGAGATGCCCTACTCGAGTTGTTTCTAGTCGCACATCTGACTTAAAACGCTTGGGGGCTACTCCCATCGGGAGACAAGGCACAAACAAAAAGAATAAAAATTCCAAAGGATAAATGCTTCGATCAAAGACAACAAAGGTACGGGAATACATCCCAAGGTTCATTACATTCAAGGAAGGAAATAAAAAAAAACTACGAGGCTACATTGGTGCTCCCACTAGCGGCAGTCGACCCTCCCTTCTTCCGAGCAAAAATCTCAGAAAGCTTCCGAGCAAGAATGGCGGCTTGCTCGCCAAAACGAGAGAGCCGTACCTTTTTGCCCGTGGAAGGATCGACTGGAATGGACGAGTAAGCCTCCTCCAACCCTTCGACTCCGTGCGCCAGAGCAAATTGGATCGCAGTCTTCGCGCCAGCCTCTGATTGAGCGACTGCGAAGGCATCCAGAAGACCGCCTTCCGAAAAAGCCTTCAGCAGATCATCTAGCGCAGGCGTAGGAGTGCCGCTGGCAACGATGCGACCATGCACTTGCACCAATGCCTGTGAGGCATCGTTAATCAGAGAGAGAATTCCATCGGAATGTCTCTTGAGTTGTGCAAGTGTGTCGGTTAGCACGTCTACCCGTTGGAGCCCAGGGATCTCTAGGGGGACGTCCAGAAGACCTGTGAACAAAGAAGACCAAACTTAGCAAAGTTCAGCGGAATAAAATATCAGAAGACGCAAAATGCACTTACCCGCAAAACGTTCCGCGAGGGGACGGAGGAACTCGACAATATTATTGTCGGCTTTACTGCCAGCTTCAACTTGCTCCTTCAGGGCCTTCCGCGCATCCGCAAGCTGTCGATTAAAATCTTCTGATTGCATGCGGGAAGCCTCTAGCTCTTGTCGAATGGCCGTCAGGTCAGCCTCCCGAGCAGTTACCTGCTCAGAAAGTTTGACCCTTTCGGATTCCGAAAATTCAAGTTGAGCTGCGAAAAGATGCTTATCAGAAATCAAGAATTCACAGGACAGTGAAGACAAAGAAATAATAGAACTTACCCTTGAGGAGGTCGTTTTCAGTTTGAAGTCGGCTACGGTCCGTTCGAAGGGACTCGCAATCCGATTCAGCGAGAACGACGCGACGACCAATCGCCGCAAGAGAATCAACGAGCGACTGCAAAAGCACGAAGACGGAAGAGTTAAATGGATTAAATTTGAGTCTGTACCCGATTATTTACAATCGACTACAGCCTCGGGGGCTACTCCCATCGGGAGCACTGCCGTGCACCCGATAAAAACACAGAGATAAAGAAGAAAGGAACTAGACTCAGAGCCTGTAGCCGATTGCTTGCAATCGACTACAGCCTCGGGGGCTACTCCCATCGGGAGCACTGTCGTGCACCCGATAGAAAATTTGAAGACGTAAGATGACGTTTACCTTGCCAGAAGCGCGAAAGAGCGGATCCGCGGAGCTGTCCGTCACTTCCTTAGAAGCTGAAGTCCTGACGGCAAAGCTGGGGGCTCCACGCTCCACAGTCGCAGCTTCAGGAGCCGCTCTGGGAGAGTTCTGGACGGTGCCCGCGGTGGGAGTTTCACCCGCATCCTTGGCCTTATTTCTCTTCTCGGGAGGAACGGCAGCGGCGTACCTGCGAGGACTGATCATCTGTAGACTGCACCGAAAGATAGAAACAATCGATATTGAAGCACAGAAAATGTTCGACCAAGATTAAGGAAAAAACACTTACTCGTCATCCTCGTCGTCATCCAGCAAGTCCGCGTTCCAAGCGGGCGTCATCACTGGGAACGAAGGCGAAGGAGCAAGGGAGCGAAGTGGAGTCGCACGGATAGGAGCTTGACTGGGCGATGCTTCCAAGGATTTGTCCTTGGAAGTAGCTTCGTCCTCGTCCACTCGACGACGTTTCGTCGGAGCGCCATTCGAGTCCGCAACGTCATCCGAAGAATCGTGCTCTGAACTCGAAGAGGCATTAGCGACGCTGGTGTCAATCGCGCCGTCTTGATGGCTCGACACTTGCTCTGAGGCGGCTTCCCCCGTGGTTGGCGGGTAGCAGTCCGCCATGGCTAGGCTCTGCAAATGCAAGAAGAAGACAAGGAAAATCTTATCGACTAGGACTCTGAACGGAGAAAAAAGGAACAACGCAAAGACGAAAGAAGAGAAAGAAACTAACCTCGGCTGGGGGAGGATTTGAGGCGGCGAAGGCTTGAACAGAGCAATCGGGGAATTTCTCTCCCACCTTCAGTCGGGTGATACCCGCGATTTTCTTCTCGAATTCTAAATTCGAAAGTTCCTCGCGGCTTACTCGACTGGGGTCCTCTGAGCCCTGATACTCCCACATGGCGGAGGGCCTTTGTTGGAGTGGCTGGATCCTGCGCTTCAAAAAGATGCTCGCCAGATGCATCCCGTTGAGCACAACTCCCGCGGTCTGGTCCCGAAAGGCAGCTACTCTCGCGAGTAAAGGCGCAACAGTCTGGGTCTCTTCGGTTGACATCTTGTGCCCCCAAGACTTTCGCCTGGTCAAAACAGCGAACGGGTGGAACTCTACAATCCCACCCGAGCTGTTGTCGACGACGTAGAACCACCTTTTCCGCCAGCTTTGGGCGGAGTCGACGAAGTGCATGTTGAAGTAGCTGCCTTCTTGTCGAGCTTGGATCCCGAAGCCGCCGGTGCGAAGCGGTTCGCCAAGCTCGGACTCCACCCTCGACTTCTCGCGGAAGATCCGGACCTTGAAGAGCGCCTTCCATAGCGCCCAGTGCGGGCGAATGCCGAGATAGCATTCGCAGAACACGATGAAGCACGTAATGTGCTGCACCGCGTTCGGGGGGAGATCGTGAAGCTGTATGCCATAGACACACAGCAACCCGAGGAAGAAGGGATGAAGGGGAAAAGAAAGGCCCCGAGTCACGTGGTCCACAAAGACCACGCGCTCGTTCGACTGAGGATTGGGTACCTCTTCTTTTTTCCCGAGGCGGACTCGTTTCTCCGTCTCCGCCGGCAGCAACCCCTCCCGCTGCATCTCCTTGATGCATTTTGCGGTGGTGTTGGGAGAACGCCAGTCGCCGGCGCGGGGCGCGGGTTGCGCGGAAGGTTCACCGGATGCAGAGCCGGCAGTTCCGCGCTTCTTTCCGCCAGCCATTGTTTGCAGCGAGAGCTCGAGCGCGGGGAAGACGAAGATGGGCACGAGGAAGAAGATGAAGACAGAGAGCTGGGAAAGTTTTACCGCAGCGCTAACACCCGTATTTATACACGGGGCAAGGCAATCTCAGCCGTACGATGCGCTACGTGGCACCTATCACGGCCGCCACGCGTAAGGATGAAACGAAGCGGCGGTCTGCGCTGTTTCGTGCCACGATCTTAACAGAAGATCGTGCGCATTTACTGCGCGTCTCGCGTAAAAACCGGGAACGACGTCTCGTTTCCCGGTCAAAAAGCTGACAAGGTGGGCCATTTTCTGCTGCCACTCCGTCACGTCCCATCGGGAGAAGAGGAGTGCGCCATGACGTCATGGCATTCGTCATTCGAAACCAAATTCTTTTCGATTGGAAGTTCAAACGCGAAATTATCTTCGTATGAATAGCAATTCCTTCGGATAAAAGCAACTCTTCCATGAACAGTTCATAAAGCAAGACCTCTTCGAACAAGAGAAAAATACCCTATGCACGAAAACTCTTTCGTATGGGCACAGCATCCCGAGCATGAAAACTCTTTCGTACGGGCTTAGCTTTTTTCCGACGCGAAATTTCTTTCGTATGGAGCTCAAATAACTCAAATCGGGTAGGAAAAACCTGCCTCTCCTATACATGATAATTCTACATCATAAGAACCTGGATTGTTCAGACGACTAGGCACATCTGGATGCCGTATTCTTCGAATACGAAGGTAAGACCCAGAAAGATCTCTCTTTTGGGCCTGGAATCGCACTCGAAAGCTGCGTCCTCCGGCATAGTTCCGTGTCAACAACACGAAGAAAAATCCTAGCGGACGCGCCGGGTATCCTCATAGGTTAAGTTCGACTCGATAAGTCCACAACGGCCCAGTCG
The DNA here is from genome assembly GCA_028641055.1 of Alopecurus myosuroides. NCBI lineage: Eukaryota > Viridiplantae > Streptophyta > Magnoliopsida > Poales > Poaceae > Alopecurus > Alopecurus myosuroides. The sequence continues at coordinate 318,205,521 of CM054058.1, read as the reverse complement.
CAACAATCACCTCATCGGGTTTGAGTCGGAGGTCTCGAATCTGTGTAGGCCAGGAATGTTTTTGCCCTAGTCGCAATTAATTGGCCCTGATCTCTCGGGAGAGCCAAGCTACTGTGCCACATCCTTCTGCAATAAAAGCCGCAAAAACAGGCACCTATGCTGCTCGATACTCGAGCGTTATAACTTACAATGCAGGGGACACACCCTTCGAAGACAACAACTGTCGAACTGAACTTCCAAGAGGAGATCAAAAAAGGTCTGACCGTCTACCCGACTGGAAATAAATCCCAGTCGAGCACACGCTCGGGGGCTACTCACGAAGACATAGATCTTGGACCCTGCGGGTAAGGACACCCCCTCTCAGGCCCAATGTCAAGGCCCAAGAAGAGGCGCCCTTGGAAGACTCCAGAAGGCCCACCAGAAGCCCACCCGCGCTAAACTTGCGGGTTAAGTTAGGTAGTTTTGTAACCGACCTAGCTAGGGTTTGAATCCTCTCCGGGTAGGACTCGAGACCTGGCCATCTATATAAGACCAGGAGAGCCCTCAAGGAGAGAACAAAGCGAAACCGCACGACCAAAAAGCCTCGGAACTCGAGATCTACTCTCGATTCGAGCAACCTGTAACCGATCTAATCATCCAATACAGATCGACAAGAGGCAGGAGTAAGGGTTTTACCTCTACGAGGGCCCCGAACCTGGGTAAATATCGCCCCCTGTCTAGCCGACGATCTCACCAGCGCTCATGAGTTCTCCTAATCGAAACCCGATAGGGTCACCTAAGGGACTTGTCGAGTCAGGGATTCGACAAAGTCATTGATATCATAGAGAGCTAGGAGCGAGTTCACCTTGTCTTGCACAGCTTTGGCTCGTGCTCTCGTCATTGGTACATTGGGTCTTGTGGAAATGCTTGGTGGAATGGGTTAAGATGTATCATGTAGCGTTACCACATTTAAATAATGCAAGAACACCTGTGTTATTGTGCTAGTCCCTGGATCAATTGCTAGCACCACAGTAGAAAATGAAATATAATGCAAATGCGTCAAAAATCTATTACATCGCATGATCCAGTCTTTACAAAAATAACATTATAACTTCAATAGTCTCAGAAGACTAGCAGGAAATATAGGATTACAGCAGAAAACATAGGACAACATTGAGCCTCATCTTCTCCATGTGACACACGCAAAACATGTTGGTTGTAGACTCGAGATCCTGAACGAAAGCCTCACTCGTCATCTGTTCCATTTGCAATATGGAATATGTAGCCACAAGGGGTCAATACAATTTAATATATTGGTAAGTAACACTATGGTGGATATAAATGGAAATACTATAACAACATGCATATTTAGCTAAGTGGAGCTTTGGCTTAGTTTGCATAAAGCAAGTTTTTTCCTATCCATTTTCATAAAACACTTTTATCTTTAATAGAACCAAAACTAAATTAAGGAGTACCACTAATAGAAACCAGGGAAAACTCCTACCCATGTTCACCCATCAAAATTTGATTAAGAAATTAGCATGATGATATTCTTCCGTCATTTTCTTGTCCAGCTGCTCATAGTTGTCCATAATCGAGGACACAGCTAAGATCTTAGTTTGTTGAATCTGCAGAGTTTGTGCACTTTCACCTTTAGACTTTATCATACCAAAACATCCTATACACTCAAAATGTGTTAAGGAAAGGAGAATATTGAGATGAGATCTTTGAGAAGAAATTCCACCACCATTTGGCTTGACCCGTTCCAACTACACCCTCTACATCTTGTCAAGCCTGGTGAGTTTATTCAACTTAGTTGATCAAGACAGAGCCCATATGACTAAAGGTTGCACTGAAAGCAATAAAAATTAGAAGGACATAGTAATGTCTTGGTTTTTGGGTGGAATTCCTCAAGTGATCCGCTCGGGTTGAACCATGGAAATGACCCTGAGGGGACACTCCACTCAAAACATGTCTATCAAGTCCAATCCACCTAGGTGATTCATTAAACTTTATACTTAGAAAATTTTCCTCAACAACTAGTAAACAATTTAATAGCAACGCTAAGCATCTACTAAGTTTAATGGCTACAAAGTAGCAAGGTAAAAAGGGGTGGCTACACACTATTAGGATTTAGCATAGCATATAACTCAGTAAAATTTCCTATCATGCATACTACTCAAAACTCTACCCGTGCATATAAAAAATAATGGGTAGTTGATGGTGTGTTACTTGACTTTGAAGTTGGTGAAGAATCACACTCTCTTCACAAAATAGAACGTTGCTCTCCGTACACTCTATACATTGAAAACACAATGACAGAATAAACAAGCATGCTAACAAATATACAAACAAATGAAGAAAGCATCAAACAAAGCAAAAGGCTTAAACAAGTTAGTTAAGAAAAGGTCAAGGTTGTTCACAATAACTCAACTTGTGAAAGGAATTAGTGTGAAAGGGTCTATGGTTAGATACTAGGTCATGGGTTGGTCAAGGTTTGAGTTTTGAAAGATTCATGCTATGATGGATCCATATTTGTGTAGGAAGTTCCTAGAGTTCGCTAAGGATTATCATATTTACTCCAATATGCAAAAGGAAAACATGTGATAACATTTATTTTCAATGCCCAAAAGAAAACTATGTGATTGGAGTTGGAGTGTAACATTCCTGATTTTTGGAGAGACTCAAAAATCACAAAAATTTAAAACTTTTGTCTTCTACTAATGCAAGCCACCAAAAACAAATAAAACTCAACACAAAAAAAAATAAAAAAATGTTTATTCCAATGTTATTGGAATTAAGAATCCAATATACCTCTAATTCCATAAACCCTAAAACTTATTCAAAATAATTGTTTTCTCTTAAAAAAACTTATTTCATAAAATGTTTTCATTTCAATTATTACTTGAAAATGTTTTATGTTTAAACACTATGCCTCTAAAATGTTTCACATGAATAAAAATTATTTATCCTTTTTTTCAAATATTATACCAAGTATTAAACATAAAGTGTTTATATAAATTATTCTGTTTATAAAAACAAGTAAAAGACTTTGAAAAATAATATTTGCATTCGTGACACCTCTGTGAATTTTATTAAACCACAATACAAATTTTCAATTATTTTTCTTCTTTGAAAACAACATTAAATTGCTATTAACGATTTTAATTTTTTTGAAAATATAGTTATTTCAAGTTTGATGAAACAATACATAAATGTTTTCATATGAAAGGGAATAATTTTACAAAACCGTAGGTTTTTGTTTGAGGCATTTTGAACTTATAAATATAAAGTTATGATTAAAGGAAGTTAAAAATAGAAAAGGAAAGGAGAACGAAAAAATAGAAAAGAAGGCCAACATCTCGAAGCAGCCCACCCCTGCCCCCTTTTCTCTGCCCTGAAGCCCAGCCACACACAGAGCCAACGGGCCTAGGAACAAGGCCACCGAACCATCTCCTGTCTAAAAAGAAGAAGAAAAAAGGGGGAAGCGAGCCGCTGACATCGGGACCCACCGCTGACGCACGCGGTGACTCAAGTGTCGCGTCAGCGCATCTCGGCGTCCGTGCCCGAGAGGAGTCCGTCTCCACGCTGCCACAGGTCTAACCCCTACCCCACGCCACCGCCTCCTTATAAATCGGCCTTCCTCGTCGTTCGCGCCCGAGCCGCACATACGAAACCCTAAACCTAACCTAAAGACTCCTTTGTCGGCCGCCGTTTACGCCAAGCTCGAGGAGCTTATGTCACCGTCCACAGCAGCAAGGAGGAGGCGCGCCGAGGATGTGACTTGAACCGGGCCGAGCAGCCGCACAATTCGCGGTCCTCGCCATCTTCGGAGGAGGCCCGGAGCAGCCCTGACAAGCACGACTGAAGCTTCGTGTCGACTTCCCGTTCATCTCCGGTTAAAGCTCTGGTGAGCCCCTCTCCTTCTTTCCTGACTGTTGGATCCACGATGGACGCACCAGATTTGTTTCAGCCATGTCGGCTTAAGCCCTAGCCAAGCTCAAGTAGAAGCCAAGCCCAGCCCAGCCAACCGCGGAGCGCCACCTCAGATCTATCCCACGCAACCAATCAGAAGAGGATAGGTGGCCCTGCCGTTTGGATAATTTTTCGATAAAAATGAAAATTGTAACTTTTGCACAAACACCCCTACAACCTAGATCTATCATAAGTTTTCATTGATAAGCCCAAATTAAGAAAACTTGGACTTTTCGAAAAGCCCTAAGCATGTAGAATCTTTGACACTGTTCAAATTTAAATTTGACAAACTTAAATTGGTTTAATTTTAAATATGCTTATTTGATGATTTTGGGCATAGTTTAAATTCTACAAATCTAAAAATTGCAAATAAAATATCCTTGGAAACCTTAGGATGTATACTTTCATGTTATGTGTCCTAAAATAATTTTTGGACCTATTAAAACTGAATTTAGATTTGTTTGGCCTTTTTGAGTGTTTTTGGCTTAGTTTAAATTTTGTAAATATTTTCAATATATTTTCTTTAGAAAATTTGTTCTACGTACCAACTTTAGAATATAGAGTCCAAAACCTAAGCCCTTGGATGCCTTGAAACCATTCCCATGTAATTTCGTGCTAGTTGTCCCTCCTAGTTGAAAACCAATAAGTCTGGAATTGTGAAAACCACGAAGTGAAGAAAGATGTCCCCTTTGTTATCCTTGGAGTCAACATGAAGCTAGAAGAACAATGGAGGGCTTAGCCAATAAAAAAACTTCAGAAGCATCTCCAAGAAGTAGAAGAACTTAGAAGAAAATCAAGAGGAAGAGGAACTTCAAGAAGACCAACCCCATCTTTTTTGTCTATGTCTTTTTTCTATTTCTTTTTTGTTCCCTTAGACCTTGTGGTGTGTCCAAGTTAGATAAGACTAGACCTAGCTTGTATAGGAACCATCAAATTTTGCAAAGACAATGAAGTCATCACACCAAGGAGGAAGCTACAAAGGAGCCTGCATATTTTCTTTACGACCAATCATGTCAAAATTTGGAATCTGTTTTCCCAGACTTAGAATTTGTTTTCACAATGATTAGTGTCAATTTTGTTTTGTCTAAGACTTAGAATTTCTTTTCCCAAGTAGGATGGGATATTTTTACCAAGACTTAACCAAGAAGCTTTTCATCAAGAAGAACAACTTCAACAAGAAGGCAACTTAATATTCTCCTCGAAGATTAAGAAGAAGAACATGAAGAATTTATAAGTCATTTTTAGGGAACTCTAGCAATCCAATCTATTTTTCTTATTCTATATGACTACGTCCCCAACTCCTTGACTCAATAAGGAGGACTACAAGCAAGGCCATTGAAGAACATGCAAAAGACTTAGCCATCAAAAGAAACTCAAGGGAGAAAAAGAAGACTTGAAGAAACTCAAGACAGAGATAGATTAGACCAAGACTTTCGTGCGATCTTTTGATCAAAGACCAATCCTTAGTCACAAATGGCAAAATCCCACAACAACCACTTAGTTTGTTTTGTGCATTGAAACGAAATGTTTTCACATGTTTTCCTTTGCTTTGTTTGTTGCTTTGTATGTTTTCTTCATTTGTTTGTATGTTTGTTAGCATGCTTGTTTATCCTTTTGTCAATGTTTAGATTGTACGGAGAGGAACGTTCTATTTTGTGAAGAAAGGGTGATTGTTCTTCACAAATTTCAGAGGGAAGTAACACACCATTAAACCCCCATATTTTACTATGCATTACTAGAGTTTTGAGTAGTATGCATGATAGGGATATTTACTAAGTTATTATTATTATGCTATTATGGAATGAAAAATCCTAGTAGTGTGTATTCATCCTTTAGCCTTGTTATTTTGGAGCCTTAGTACTTAGTAGATGCTTAGCCTTGCTACATTTTTTACTCAATGTTGTGGAAAAATTCTAAGTATAAACTTCAATGAACCACCTGAGTGGATTTGGTTGTATGGTTGATGAGAGTTGAATGTCTCCCCGAGGGGTGTTCACTTGCGGATGGCCACCCAGGAACAAAGATATTTCCAGGCCCCTCTAAGTTTAGTAGCTCACCGTGCAGCCATTTGACATATGGGCTCTCTCTTGATCAACTAAGTTGTGAGAGTTCAGTCCAGGCTTGACAAGCAGATGTAGCATAATTGTAGATGGAAGAGGTCTTGCCGATTGGGTTGAACTTCTTCTTCAGAAAGATCTCGTCTCAATTCTCTCCTTTCCATTATGCACTCCTGGTGTATAGGATGTTTGGGCTAATTGAAGACAAAGGGTGAAATTGCACAACCTCTACAGAGTTAAGAACTATGTGAAGGGAATATGCCTGAGAGGCAATAATAAAGTGGTTGTTATCTTATTCCTTGTTTATGATAAATGTTTACTTATCATGCTAGAATTGTATTAACCGAAAACGTTGATACATGTGTGTCTAATAAACAAACAATGGTTCCTAGTAACGCATCTCGTTTAACTAGCTCGTCGATTAACTGATGATCAAGGTTTCCTGATCAGGAACATTGGATGTTGTTAATAACGGGGTCATGTCATTAGGAGAAAGATGTGATGAACATAGACCCAAACTAAGTATGACAATATGATCAAGTCATTTAGTTTATATTGTTATATCTTGCATACAAAGTAACCTTATTCCTTAGACCATGAGATCATGTCAATCACTAATACCGGAAGGGTGACTATAAAGGTGGTGTTGGGTATTCGGAAAGTATTAGTTAAGGCTCATGGATCAAGAGTGGGATTTGTCCATACAAAATGACGGAGAGATATACTATGGGCCCTCTCGATGATATCACATTGACACTGCTTGCAAGCATGTGACTAGGTCACAAGAATGGCATATCACAGAACGAGTAAACGAGTACTTGCCGGTAATGAGATCGAACAAGGTATGTTTGATACCGATGATCAGATCTCGGACAAGTAAAATATCGCGAGACAAAGGGAATTAGTTACGGCGTTGTTGGTTCACACGATCACAAGATTCATCGTTGAATATATAGGAGTCATCACAGATCTCCAGATCCCGTTGTTGATTATTGATCAGAGAGGTGTCTTGATAATGTATGTATTATTCGTGAACCGTAGGGTGACACACTTAAGGTTCGATGACGCGTTTGATAGGATACGGAATATCGGAGAATAGTTTGGAAACCACCGGAATTGTTTTGGGTAAATTTGAAATAGTTCAAGGGGTTTTCTATCAAATGGTTGTTAATAGAATTAACAAATGATTCAAGGTGCTGTATACAAATGTTTGTTAACAGAATTAACAAATGCTGAAATAAAGAAAAACCCTTGGATTTTCTAAGTGGAAAATTATGGGAGAATGAGTGGGTGTGAGTGGAGTGTTCACTCACATGAAGAGGGAAGAGGTGGGGGCACCACCATGGGCTGTCCGCACCGCCCTTGGGCTGCCTCCCCCTCCGCTATAAAAGGAGGGTGAGAGCTCTCCCTCCTCCACACACTTGTCCCACCTCTTTTCTCTCCACCTGCTGCTCCATTCCATGGTCGTTTGCTTGGCGAAGCGCTGACCGTGGGATTCTTCACCACACCATGCCGTTGTGCTTCTGGAGTTCCGGGGGATCCTCTACTTTTGCTGCCCCGCTAGATCGAGGGAACGAAGGTCATCATCAAGCTGTACGTATGACCGATCACGGAGGCACCATCGGATTGCGATGCACATCTTCTCGGTCTTGAGATCGGGGGTATGTTTTCCTAAGACTCAGTCTCCCCGTTGCATTTCATCTTCTAGATTAGATCTTGTCCCTTCGGGTTTATCTCGCATAGGAAATTTTTTGTTTTCTATGCAACGTACCCTTCAGTGGTATCAGAGCTGGATCTATGCGTAGATTATTTGTACGGGTAGAACACACGGGTGTATGTGGGCATTTATGATCATGTTATTGCCTCGAGTATTTTATGATCTTAGTGGCATAGTAGGATGAAGTGGCCCAGACTAACCTTGCATGTCCACGTACATGAGACTTGTCCCACAACTGACATGCAACTTGTATTGCATAAGTGGATTGCGGGTGTCTGTTTCTCCTACTATAGTTAAGATCTAATCTAAGAAAGGTTGTTAAAAATATGTTTATCAACGTTGTGGTTAATGTTCGTAGGTATGAACGGTTATGTCCTCGAAAGCCCAAGCCATGTAAAACATGCAAAAATAAATTAGAGACGTCTAACTTGTTTTTGCAGGGCATGTGATGTGATATGGTCAATGTTACAAATTTGAGGTATAAGATGATATCTTTTGTAAATTATTGACATACCGGCAAGAGCCATATGGTTGTCTTATTATTTATGGCATGCGTGTTGTATATCATATCCATGTGATATGTTGCAATTTTGGTGGACAATCAAGATGGAGGGGCCATGGACCTTGGTGCCACGCCGGTGGAATGATGGAGATCATATCATGATGCACAAGATGGAGATCAAGTGCAAGAAGGACGATATCATATCACATTATCCATGCATGTGATGTTAATACTTTTATTCATATTATTTTGCTTAGATCACGACGACAACATTATAAGATGATCCCTCTCACTTAATATCAAGATAATAATGTGTTCTTCCTTAGTATGAACAGTTAAGAAAGTCCGTCATTTCGAGACACCACGTGATGATCGGGTGTGACAGACTCAACGTTCGCATACAACAGGTGCTGACGAGCCTAGCATGTATAGACATGGCCTTGGAACACATGCAATACTACGGGTCTAGTTTGCGAGCCTATCATGTACATACATGGCCTCGGAACACGTAACCGAAAGGTAAATCATAAGTCATATGGACGATATGATGAACATGTCGATGTTCGCCTTTGCAACTACATCATCTCATGTGATGATCGGTTTTGGTGTAGTGAATTTGGTTTGTGTAATCACTAAAATGACTTGAGGAATATTGTTTTTGAGTGGGAGTTTACGTAGTAATTTTGAATTAACTTGAATTTATTTTATCATGAACAACCAATCAAAGTGAATTTGCACAAATTGTAGTATTCCTTGGCATCCACAAACTACCTTACACTTAGATTGTTAATTGAGATATAACTGTTATGATCTGGTAAAACCATTTAAGATTGGTACCGTATTAGTGAAATTTAAAATTGAGCCCTATTGTATATTTTTGGGTATTTTCTAACTAGCTCCATATGATTAATGATTGATTGATCTAGAGAGCAAATAATTCCTACTTAGAATCCAGTGTCATGCTTGCTTCCATAATACTTTATCTTCAAAAGAATGTTTTGTTGATCAAAGGTGATTTAGGAACGAAAAAAATTTGTCTTCAGAAACAATCAAGTGAAAGATATATTTATATCTAGAAACTTATTTGTGGCAACATGACTGAGTATAATTTAGCATGACAATGTTCTTATATTATTTGAATATATGCAATGATTGAAGATGCTAGGCGTTTGAATCTCCCAAGAAGTTGGGTGTTAAAATTATCCTCTAAATTCCTTCCTTCGAGCTATAGTAGCTTCATCACAAAATTGTTATGATGGTATGGGTTAAAAGTAAGGGTAAAATCGTTTACCTTGCTTGAGGATTTCTAAGAGTGGAATCCGGAAGAATGCTATTAATATGGTGATATTAGTAGAACAATCAATCTCAAAGTACGTCTCAATGGTGATAGTATATGACTAACCCGCCAAGGAAAATGTGCTAGTACGACTAGCATTGTTTGATGTTGAATGATTCTTCTGTAAAGGAAAGGGAATATTGGAAATAGAATTACAAAAAGGTATATGGCAAAAAAGAATATAACTAGAAAAGTCCTGCTCGGGAGTATATGTCTGGTATACTAGTTATAGATGTATTACTAGTTAACAAAGTATTTATGGGTATTTTGATACCAGATTGGTTGGTATGAGTTGTCATAGAAAGCAACACAATGCAAGAAATACAAAAGCCTAAAAGGAACTAGTAGTAGATGTGGGATCGGTCATGAAAAGAACAAAAATAAAGTGTTATTGTGTTCATCGTCGTATCGAACCAAACATTCAAGATTTATTTTAAGAACTTAATAAGTTGCTATTTGTTCCGGATTTTTGTGAGAACAAATGAGATTGTTCAAACTATGACCATATTCCATAATTGATGGATGATTTAATATAAGTCGTGTTGGTAAAGTAAACATCTATAGGACTAAATGCTAAACGTTGCAAGAAGTAAAAGTATTTCAATTAAATTGTGAAACCACCATTTTAGTTCATATCGGAAAGGAAAACATGAAGGAACTCCATGTTAATGAACTTATGGAGTCATTTTGTTTTGAATAAATTGACGCTTGTGAGACCTCTTCCAAAAGATGACTAGAATTCCGTTCATAGGCCAAAGTAGAATGGACGACTAATTTAGTGGAGATTATACATATTGATCTATATAGTCCATTATGTGTAGTCATGTGTGGTGGATTAATTTTTCCTTCATAAAATTCCGTCGATGATTTGAGTAGATATATGAGTATATCTATTTAAAGAGAACGGAGTTTGAAATTTTTGAATTGGTTCAAACTATTGTTAGTATGAAGTAAAATCATCGTAACAAGATAATCAAGTATTTATGATTGGATCATAAAAGTATAAAGTTTGAGTTACAAGTTTAGCAAACCATCTGAGGAGTTGCAGAATTGTTCTACAACTTATACTTCTCGAATAACCCCACATTAGTTTTGGAGTGTTCGAGAGACAAAATCAAACCTTGTTGGACATGGTAAGATAAATTTAAAATGCCATTATAATTTTGTAGTTTATACATTAGAGACAACCGCTTTTACACTGAAAAGAGCGCCATCATGATCCGTTGAAGTTGACACCATATAAGTTATGGCTTGGGTAGTGACCCGAATCATCTTTTTCTTAAGTTTTGGTATGCATAGCATGTGTAAAATGTTTGTAACCAAAATAGGATAAATATATGTTTATAAGGTTATCCCAACGAATCCATGGGGTATTTCTCCTATCACCGAACCAAAGACAAATGTTGTTTGTTAGAAAGGGTTGATTTCTCGAGAAAGTAGTTCTTGCGAAACAAGTGAGTGGGAGGACAGTACAAACTCAACGAGATTAGAGAATCTTCGTTACCATGTCAAGAGTAGCGCAACATTGGAAGATGTTCTAGGGTTTCCTATTTTGACAACGTATAATACACTACATGTGTTGTAGATAATTCAAATGAGTTTGCAAACTGAACCAGAAAATTCCTAAAACTTTGTACTTAGACCAACTTTTGGTTTCAGAGTAAAGTGTAGTTTTGACAACAAATGACCTGGAACTTATAAAGGAAGCAAATGATGGGCCCTAACTTCGTAAAATTGACTATGAGTCATTGTATCCGCAATAGTATCCCTATATGAATATCAAGTATGTGAGTTGGTAGTTCTTTCGAAAGGCCTGATGCCTAACGATAGCAAACGGGTCTATATAGAAACAAAGAAATAGATATTTACATTGTTCGAAAGTTGTGATTGTCGAAAAGATGGTTTCGACAAAGTTCAAAGAGTTGACTACTACAAGATTTTGATCTTCCGTAGTGATACTTTAGTCTTTGTGGATAGTTCTAGGAAAAGTTACATGTTATGATATGATAGTTGAATAACAAAACCAACTCTCCTCTCTAGGAAGTTTGATCGAGGATGTGTACTTGACACATTCTGAGAGTTTTGTAAAATTCAAAAGGTTGCCGGAAAGGTATGCAAACTTCAATGGTTGAAGTGAGCATAACGAAGTTGGAATCTTTACCTTAATTAAATTATCAAAAGAGTTTGATTCCATCATGAACGGTAAAGATTCTTGTAGAGTTACAAGAAATTAAGTGGGAGCGCTAAGACATATTTCTAATGCTTTATGTAGATGTCATATGGTTGATTGGAAAATATGTATTTTAAATTAACACGATTAAGATTTTCATATTGATGAAATGCTTAGGAGATATTGGGCATCGATATCTATAAGAGATGGATTGAAGCGCCTGATATGATTGAAGCCAAATTACATAGATGAAATATTGAAGTAAGTCAATATCGAAATGACAAGAAGGAGTTCTTGCCACATGGAAAAGAATTGAGCAATATTCAAGTGTTTTGACACATGATGAGCATAATTGAAATTGAGATTTCTGAGTCATGTGTTCCATGCTATGTACACAACCAGATGAGTCCTATTCTATGGAATGTTATAGCAAGATAATTCATATGATGATTAGACAACAGTGGGAGAGATCCTTATGCCATTTTTAGAAATGTTAAGGATATGTTTTCCTATATAGTAATGACAAAATATTCATTGTAATATGTTACACTAATAGTCTTGTCATCTATTCAAATAATTTATCTCAATTGAAATAAGTGATGAAGGGTGGCACAATAGGCTGAAAGGAAGTTCCATGCTGGATTTGAATGAGTTTAAAATTAAAGTATTGTGACGGGTACTACAACAAAGGCTAAGTATATTGCTGTGTTGACAACGAATAATATGAGTATTTTGTGTCAAGGAGTTCTTTATTGGACTTGGTGTATTTCCAAGAATTCTAACACTATGAAGCTACATTTCACAATGTTAGTAACATTAGTTTAAGCTGAGGAATTAAGGTCTCACCGGTTCACCAAATATATACAAAGCCATCTCGTTAGAGAATGAGTGATGCGTATAGACTCAAAGACATGCAAATACGATAGGACCTGAACAGTTCAGATCTTTTGATCAAGTTTAGACTTTCCATTTATATCCACAATAGTGTTACTTGCCAATACATTAAATTGTATTAACCCCCTTGTGTCTGCAAATTCCAACTTCCAGATGGATCAGATGACGAGTGAGGTTTTCGTTCAAGATCTCGAGTTAACAACCAACATGTCATTGCCTGTGGCACATCATTGAAGATGAGGCTCATTGAAGTACTAAGTTTTCCGATGTAATTCTGTTTCCTGCTAGTATTCTGAGACTATGCAAGTTGTAAAGTTATTTTGTAAAGCATGGATCATGCGATGTAATATATTTTGACGCATTTGCATTATAATTCATTTTGTACTGTGGCGCTAGCAATTGATCCAAGGACTAGCACAATAACACAGGTGTTCTTGCATTATTTAAATGTGAGAACGCTACAAAATGGTACCAAAGCATTGTGTTGCCTATAGGATTCGAGACCCTTAGTTTGGAAAAAGACCCTAGGATTGAAAATCTACTTTGTTCAAAACATTCTAGAAACAAAACATCTCATCTTAATCTTTCTCATATCCTCTCATATATTATTCATCTTCAAAATTTTCTTCTCTTGTTCTAGATGACATCCCTTGTATACCATCAAGAAAAGTTTGGCGAATACCATGCCCTCAAGTGCAAGAAGTATCCTTCACACAACCTGAAGTACTACAGAGAAGATCATTAAAGAACCTAGATAAGGACTTAGACTCCCCGACAATCAGAAATACCTTAAAGTATTGAGAGAAGGACTTGAAGATATTAAGAAGATATAGATGGGACCACCAATCTAGTGACTGATATGTCTCAAACGTATCTATAATTTCAGATGTTCCATGTTGCTTTCATGACAATTGCTACATGTTTTCTATAAACTTTACGTCATTTTTATGGATTTTCCCGGACTAACCTACTAACAAGATGCCACAACGTCAGTTCCTGTTTTCTGCTGTTTTTGGTTTCAGAAAAATTGATCTAGAAATATTCTCGGAATTGGATGAAACAAAATCCCAGGGTCTTATTTTTGTGTCACATACACGGAGTCCAGAGGAGACCCGGAGGGGGCCCTGAGACAGCCACACCATAGGGTGCCCCCCTTGGACGCGCCACCAGGTGGTGTGGGCCCCCTGGCCACCCATCGACATCGCACTTTCGCCTATTTATACTCCTTCTCGGGAAAACCCTAAATACCCGAACCTCCATCCACAAAAAGTTATGTAGCCGCCGTCATTGTCAACCCTAGTTCGGGAGGGTTCTGAAGCTCTCACCGGCACCCTGCAGGGAGGGGAAATCATCAGCGGAGGGCTCTACATCACCATGCCTGCCTCCGGAGTGATGCGTGAGTAGTTCATCCTTGGACTACGGGTCCATAGCAGTAGCTAGATGGTTGTCTTCTCCTGTTTATGCCACCATGTTTAGATCTTGTGAGCTGCCGAACATGATCAAGATCATCTATCTGTAATGCTACATGTTGTGTTTGCTAGGATCCGATGAATATTGAATGCTATGTAAAGTTTATTACATATCTATCTTTTATATGTTATTTGTGATCTTGCATGCTCTCCGTTGATGAACCACAAGTATAGGGGATCGCAACAGTCTTCGAGGAAAGTAAGTTTATTGATTCGACACAAGGGGAGCCAAAGAATATTTATTAGCCTTAACAAGTGAGATGTCAATTCAGCTGCACCTGAAAGTAGACTTGCTCGCAACAATTTATCAGTGGTAACAGTTTTATAGCAGCAGTAGAAATAAAATAACAGAAGTACTAAAATAGTAACAGCAGTAGCAATCGCGGAAAATAGCAGGATGGGAAGTACCGTAGGCATAGAGGGAACGGATGGACGGGCGTTGCATGGATAACATAGGTCATGTAATAATCTAAACATGGTAATTACAGATAATAATCATAAATCATCCAACTTCTAGGCAAACCATACGCATGTGTTCCAATATAGTTATACGTGCTCGCAATGAGAAACTTGCACAACATCTTTTGTCCTACCAGTCTGTGGCAGCAGGGCCTTTAGGGAAACTACTGGTAATTAAGGTGATCCTTTTAATAAAGCACCAGAGTAAAGCATTAACACTCTGTGAACACACATGATCCTCACATCACAACCATCCCCTCCGGTTGTCCCAATTGATGTCACTTTGGGGCCTCGGTTCCGGACAATGACATGTGTAAACAACTTGTAGATATGATCAAGATACATAATTATACTCATGAAACAATAACATATTCAGATCTGAGATCATGGAACTCGGGCCCTAGTGACAAGGATTAAACATAACAAGTTGCAACAACGGCAGAAAACACTAATAATGGATACTAGGCACTATTCCCTAACAATCTGGCATTATTACATGATCAATATCATCCAATCCCTTCCATCCCTCTTAGCCTACAACAGTGTTTACTCACACATGGACGGAGAATCATGGCTGATTGATGGAGAAGAGGTGACGGTGTCGATGGCGATGATGTCCTTCAAATCCCCGTCCCGGCAGGGCGCCAGAACAGGAACTCCTGATCCCTGAATCGAGTTTTGAGGTGGCGGCGGTGCTCTGTTGTGTTTCTGTGGAATATGATAAATCCCCCTCGGTTTTTAGGTTATGGGACATAAGTAGTCGAAAGGGGAGTCCGAGAGAGTGCAGGAGTGGCCCACACCACCTAGCGGCATGACCAAGGGGGGGCGCCAGGGGGTGGTGTGGCCCCCTCCTGGCCCCTCTCCTGGCCCCCTTCTGGCTCCCGGGGTCTTCTGGTGTTTTAGGACCAATGGGATCTTTTCTAGGAAATTTCCCGAAAGTTGATTTTTCTGCACAAAAATGAGACACCAAGGTAATTTTGCTGAAAACATCGTTAGTCCGTGTTAGTGGTATCCAAAAATCACAAGTTTAGAAGAAAACAATAAGAAAAGTGTCAGAAAAGGAGATACGTTTTGGACGTATCAACTCCCCTCAAGCTTAGCTTATTGCTTGTCCTCAAGCAATTCAGTGAAAACTGAGTGCGATAAAAGACTTTTACGAACACATTTGTTTCATATGATCTAAATATACTCACTATATGATCAAGTGCTGAGGCAGTTCATAATAAGATGTATGGAAAATAAAAGTCACCTAGCAGTTATGCAAACCATGAAGAGATGCCAACAAACTAATAATAGACAACATGAAGTATATCAATCTGCAAGATTGCAATGCTCATAATAGGGTATGATAAAGTGTACTCGCTTGCCCTTAATAGTGGAGCAAAACATAAATGCAAGGGCACCTCTGAAGTTCAAATGAAGACTAGAAATAAAGATATCAAAGATACAAGCATCAAAGTTATACCACAATCAACGTACTTTGGGGCAAGCACATTACACTAAGAATGACAACCATGCTCTCAAGAAGGTGCATAAAGCGAGAAGGTGAAGAATCAACATAAAAATAACACAAAGACCCTTCGCAGAGGGAAGCAGGGATTAACTCATGTGTTAGAGATTTTTATTTTATTGAACAGAGGTATTGAAAACATTTTTAAGAGAGGTGTATGCTTATGTCAACGAATGGTAAACAGACAATACAGTACATCACAAGCCAACTAGACTTCACAAAAGCGGCTCCCATAGAAGGACACATCTGGGTAGAAGGCCATCCCTCTTTCTCTTTTGTTTTCACAATTATGCTTTGACTGATAAATCAGGGGCAAAAAGAGTGAAGAGATTTTTTTTATTAATTTGGGGCTGGGCACCCCGCTGTCGGCTCTTCTATCATTTGGATAAGCGGATGAAGCCACTAGTCCAGGGTGTGACATCCAATCAACAAGTGAGATAAAGATTCTCTATTTACGTCCTCATGAGCTAAAATAGGGGCACAAAACAAGAATATTTTTTCGAAGGTTTTAAAGGTAGCACACGAGAAATTTACTTGGAGTGGCGGTTAAATACCACATAAATAGGTAGGTATGGTGGACACATCTGGAAAACTTTGGTTTTTGGGAGTTGGATGCACGAGTAGAGCTCATACTCGGTATAGATGAAGGCTAGCAATAGACGGGGAGCGACAATCAAGAGAGCAACAACTGTCATAATCATGCTTGCGACAAAACAAAATTAACAGGGGCATAAAAATGATACAAATACTCTAAGGCAAAATAAATCATCGAGACTTAATTGACTTTTTGTTTTCAGTCATAGCATGCGTGAGTATGTGCCAAGCCGATTCAAGCGAAACAATCAGAGGGAGATACCACAATGTCATACCCTTCTATGAATAAAACAATGCAAACAAACATTCATACGACATGTTATCTTATATTAATAAGTTGGAACTAAACACGTGAGAGCACGAACTACTAAGCATCAATTAAATAACATACACCTTACATGAACGAACTAAGAATGTTCACACGATGAGTATATGTACACAAATAAAACAAATAGAGTTCATACCAGCCTCTCACCACAACTTGGATTGTCGTAAATCATCATTACTACTCTTAACTTATGTGGATCAAATAATATAGAGTGATAATCAAGCTCCAATTGAGGTGAACTCTCCAACAAAATTTACAAAGCCAAAGAAGAAAAACAAATATTTTGGGTTTTCGAATTGAAACAAGAACAGAAAGAAGCAAGCAAACAAAGCAAAATATTTTTGGATTTTTGAATACTAAACCAAAACGAGAAAAGAAAGCAAAACAACAAAAGAAACTAAAGAAGCAAACAAAGAGAAACAACAGAAATATTTTTGGTCTTTTTGTGTTTTGGAAAGGCAAGAACAAAACGATAAAAACAAAAGAAACGAAAGAAAACGAAAACATGGATATACAAAGAACTGACCGAACATGATATATAATTGAGTGTGATGTCATTATACCTCCCCCCAAGCTTAGGCTTTTGTCCTAAGTGGAGATCAATCATGGTGCGGAAAATATCCCTAGTGTGGTGTGTCGTCCCTCGCATTGTCATACTCGGGCGCCCAAGAAGAAGATGAAGCAGCAGGCGCATAGTCATAACCGTAGTGCTGGTACGGGATCCCCGTGGTGTCGAAGGGCTGGACGAATTCACTATCGTCCCCCTCTCCAGCGTCCCCCCTTGCTGGGGGTGGCGTTCAATGTATGCGTCCAGCTCACTCTCAGAAATCATCCATCCTTGTCTGTCATTAAGATTAAATAAAAGAGGTGCAGGCAAAAGTACCTTTCTAACAGTTTTAGTCACTCTCCACCTGGATTGTTTGGAGAAAGTTATTCCAAAAGATAAATTGTGCAAGTGAGCATGGGTACAAATAAACTTATGTTGAACCATGGAAACAAGGTCTAGCCTCTCTAAAGGAAATTGCAGGTCTAGAGGGTGTGGCTCCAAACCATGCTAAGCTAGCAAGCGTGAGGCAATAAGACCTCCACAAATTCCGCTCAAGCGAGAGACGGTAAGCGATATAAGCACCAAAGTTATAAGACCTATCACATCTTAAGGCAGCTGAAATAAATGCCAAATCATAAACAAATAGCTTGTTGGCAGTTTTTCTAGCTAACACACATTTAGAAATGAAATAAGCAAAGTATCGAATGCTATGGAGTTGAATTTCTCGTATTTTACCACTTTCCCCTATGAAGCTTCTGCCTTGGCAAATCTCCTCATATAATTCCAGCAGTGGTTTAGGCTTCCCTCTTATCTTCTCATATGAACCCCCACTCTGGTACCTTGATAGCTGCACAAAAATCACTGAAAGGCAAGTCTACAGCTTTATTGTAAATTTTATAATGGACCGTAGGGTTAGTTGAAGACCATCTAAAGTGGAAATCTTGCACCACAGACATAGTTAGTTTAACATGTTGGATAGGTTCATCCTCATGAAACGGTCCAAGCCTGCATTATGCACAAGGGTATTGAAATCCTGCAGAATTCTTGTAATCCGCATGAATTCCTAACATGGATAAATCGATGGAAACACTCTTTCTTCATGGTTCACCAGCATGACCTCATGCAACTCCAACTCGTGCTAGTTTAGTTGATGTACATTGTGCTCCATCTCTGAAAATTTTCAAAAATCCTCACAAAAATTGATTTCAAGCAACTATAAGGTGGAAACTACCATAGGGACTTATAGGAGAGCTAAACATGCATCAAAACTATATTATTTCTACTCAAATCAAGCATGAAAACTCACATAAGCTATCATATATAGTACCAAAATACTCAAGAAATACTTCACCAAACAAAACTCTACTTGGATAATCGGAGGAGTCACATACCGGAGAGAAAATGCACCAAATTTCAGCACAAATGATGGGCTGAGCAAAGAGATCAAAAAATCTTGAGGAAGAACAACAAGAACTCAGGTTCCAGGAAATGTGTTGAGTTTGGGAGGTGAGAAAAGGAACTTTGGCAGGGAGAGAATTAGTTGGGGGCCAGGGTGCCCCACACCATGTGTTGGCGCCACCAAGGGGTAGGCCGCGCCACCCCATGGTGTGCCTGACTGGTAGGTCCCCCTGGGGCCTCCCAGGTGGCTCTCTGCCTCATTTTTTACGTACAAATTTATTATAATTTTTCTGGAAATTTTCGAGAAACTTTATTTTTGAGGTGTTTCCAGAATTTTAATAATTAATAAAAACCTGAAAAACAAAAGTGAAAAGGTGGAAAACAAAACCAAAACCATAACTACAGAGGTTCTATGACACTCCAATGGAAAAATATCCAAACAAAACAAAGGTGGAAGTGGTGAAAAAAAAATTATGGGTGGTGAAAACATGCATAACCACAGTAAACATGATGAAAACATGAATATGGATGATGGAAAACATGATTGTACTGAAGTTGCAATGTGATAACAGAAGGAAAATCATTTTGTTAACAAGGGTGATCAAGTCTTGTTACTAGAACAATTTTCATATGAAGCAAAACTTTGCTAATCACTAAATAATTATGTTACCTCAACCTTGATGGACATAGTCCCAATCATAATAATTTCATATTGTTTTGGTGGTGCTGGAATGGGACAATAAAACTCTCCAATCTTGATGGTCTCAATATTTTCAACTGAATTTAAACCACATCTTATATCAATCTTCTTGGGAAAATAAATAGTATGCTCTTTATCATTTACATTAAAAGTTACTTTTCCTTGATTGCAATCAATAACAGCCCTTGCAGTGTTAAGAAAAGGTCTCCCAAGAATAATAGACATATTATCATCTTCAGGCATTTCCAACACAACAAAGTGAGTTAATATAAAACAATTAGTACCAACTTGAACAGGAACATTCTCACATATACCAACATGAATAGCAGTAGATTTATCAGCCATTTGCAAAAATATAATAGTGTGTATCAATTTTTCAAGAGAGAGTCTCTTATAAAGAGAGAAAGGCATAACACTAACTCCAGCTCCCAAGTCACATAAAGCAGTTCTAACATAATTGTTTTTAATAGAACAAGGGATATTAGAAATACCAAGATCTCCAAGCTTCTTTGGAACCTTGCCATTGAAAGAATAATTAGCAAGCATACTGGAAATTTCCTCATTAGGAATTTTCCTTTTGTTAGAGACAATATCTTTCATATATTTAGAATAAGGAAGCAATTTAATAGCATCAGTCAAAGGGATTTGCAAAAACATAGGTTTCATCCACTCACAAAAATTGTCATAATGTTATTATTCCTTTGATTTGTGTTTCTTATTAGGAAAAGGCATTGCTTTTTGTACCCAAGGCTCTCTTTCATTACCATGTTTATCAGCAATGAAATCCTCCTTAGTATACTTTGCATTTTTAGTTTGCTTTTGAGGTTTAGCTGCGGTTTCTTCTTTATCAGAAGCATCACTTTTATCATTACCACTTTCAGTTTCAGCATGAGAAATAGATATACTATTAGGATCTTTAGCAGGTTCAGGAGATTCTACAACATTTTTATGTCTCTTCTTCTTTTTATTAGAAGTAGAACTATTGTTTTTAGGTTGTTGAGAATCTTGTTCAATTCTTTTAGGATGTCCTTCATGATACAAGGGGTCCTGAGTAGAAACACTACTTCTAGTAATTATTTCACAAACATGTTTATCTCTAGAAGCATTAGCTAGCATATATTTTTGCACTTTAGTAAGTTGATCAATTTGAGTTTCAACCATTTCAAAATGTTTAACAAGCATTTTAACATCATTAGAGGTTCTCTCAATAATACAATGCAAATTATCAATAGCTCTAGAGTTTTCCATAAGGTGATTTTCCACTCTCCTATTAAAGTTGTCTTGCTTAACAACATAATTATCAAATTCATCTACGCATTGATCAGGTGGTTTATAATAGGGAATATCTCTATTATCAAAGTATTGGAGAGAGTGTACCTCAACAGTTGATGGATGAGGAATAGGCTTACATAATTCTTCTATAGGAGGTAAATTCTTGACATCTTCAGATTTAATACCCCTCTCTTTAAGAGATTCTTGGCTTCCTTCATCACTTCATCATTTAATTCAATCATCCCTCTCTTCTTGGGTGTTGGTGAAGGGTACGTTGCATAGAAAACAAAAAAATTCCTACGCGCGATAAACCCGAAGGGCCAAGATCTAATCTAGGAGATGAAAGGTAACGGGGAGAAAGGGTATTAGGATAACATACCCTCGAAGACTGTAAGTAGTCGTACTCATGCCAATCCCGAGCGAGAAGATGTGCACCGCAATCCGGCGGTGCCTCCATGATCGGTCACACTTTCAGCTCGATGAAGACCTCCGTTCCTTCGATCCAGTCATATCTTATGTGCTTTACTTAGAGCGTCTTTTATTTTTGTTTTCAGTTTGTTTGGTTTTCTTTGCTGTAATAAATGGTTGGATCTTATCATACTTGTGTGGGAGAGAGACACGCTCTGTTTTCATTGCTTAGAACACTCTAGTTTTCATTCTTATTGTTCTGTGAGTGTTCACCTTTTGCTAGTACCGCGTTTAGCCTTTGTTTTCATGCATCTCTTATTCAGAGCTGTTAGTTTTAGTAGTCTTATGTGAGTACTCTCATGTTTGCTTGCTGTATCATTTAGAGTATTTTTGTTAAACCATATCTTGTATGGTGCTTGTTGGGAGAAAGAAAACTGCTGCTTGAAGTAGAATTTATAACAATGCAAGTAGAAGCTCGTATAGACTGTTGCTAGAACTTTTTCATGCCATGATAAATGATTATTTTAGTTCTAAAGCCTTGTGATGTTGAGTAGCATGAATAGCCTCAAATAGCTGAGAATGTTTAATATGTCATTGAAAGATTCATGAGTTGTTCTTGTCATAAGGAAGCATAAATTTATGGTATTCTCTTTCTAATGTTTTATTTGGTTGACTTGGCGCATGCCTCACACCATGTTTATGACTATGAACTAGTCACGAATAGCCTCCATGACCACTTATTTTTTAAACTGTGATACCTCTTATGCTTTAATTAATGATGTTTATGTCGCTATGCATGATTATGGCTCTTATGCTCTCTTGATTTGTCACTCCCAGTCTTCTGCTAGCCTCCACCTGTACTGAGTATGAGCTCTACTCATGCATCCAACTGCCTTAAACCAAAGTTTTTCCCATTGTGTCCACCATACCTACCTACATGTGGTATTTAACTGCCAATCCAAGTAAATTGCTCATGTGTTACCTTTAAAACCTTCAAAATTACTCCTGCTTTGTGTTCCTGTTTTTGCTCATGAGGACGTCAATAGAGAATCTTTATCTCACTTGTTGATTGGATTTCACACCCCGGACTAGTGGCTTCATCCGCTTATCAAAATGATAGAAGAGCTGGCAGCAGGGTGCCCATCCCCAAATTAATACACACAAAATCTCTTCACTATTTTTGCCCCTGATTTATCAGTCAAAGCATAATTGTGTGAACAAAAGAGAAAGAGGGATGACCTTATACCCAGATGCGTCCTTCACATGGGAGCCGCTCTTGTGAATCCAGTTCGCTTGTGACGTACTGTATTTTCTGTTTACCATTCGTTGACATTAGCATACATCTCCCAAAATATAGACACTCCTCCACGATATGTGATTGTTGGCAGGCACCCGAGGATTTGGTTAGCCATGGTTTGTGAAAGATGGATGGGGGGAGTATCAAACTTTTAATACCTCTGTTTAATAAAATAAAAATCTCTAGCACATGAGTGATCCCTGCTTCCCTCCACGAAGGGCCCTTCTTTTACTTTTATGTTGAGTCTCCATCTTCTAACTTTATGCACAATTGAGAGAGCATTTTTTCCATTCTTAGTTCTATGTGCATTGTCCCATAAACATCAATAATTACTTCATGATGTGATATTATTTGCTCTTAAATTATTTGCTCCAGTCTTCCTCATGAACTTTGAAGGTGTCCTGGCATTTATGTTTTGCCCCACTCTTAAGGACTAGCGAAATATCACTTTGCCATGCTTTCTCTATACCTGAAACAAACATTTATCTTCCTTTGCATTATTATTCGTGATCCTTTATTTGAGATATTCTTCATGATGAAAAGTGATTGTTATGCTTTATTATTAAAGTTCTGTTTATCATGTTTGTGTTTGAAGTTCTATGATCTCAGCTTGCATATTCCTTTACATTTTTATGATCAAGTTTATGTTAGTAGCATGTCACCTCATAAATTATTGTTTTATTGTTTACCTACTCGAGGATGAGTAGGAACTAAGCTTGGGGATGCTTGATACGTCTCCAACGTATCTATAATTTCTGATGCTCCAAGATGATATTATGCCAATTGCTACATGTTTTCTCCCTTCTTTATGTCATTTTTATCTATTTTCCGGACTAACCTATTGACAAGATGCCACAGAGACAGTTCCTTGTTTTCTGTTGTTTTTAGTTTCAGAAAAGTTGTTCTGGAAATATTCTCGGAATTGGAAAATTCAAAGCCCAGAAGTCTTAGAAGTCTTGGAAGCATCCAGAAGTCCCGAAGAGCCCCGGAGGGGGAGGGGCATAGGGTGGCCACATCGTTGGGTGGCGCCGCCACCCCGTGGCCACGCCACTAGGTGGTGTGGGCCCCCTGGCCACCCCCTGGCATCACCCTTTTGCCTATATATACTCCTCGATGCATAAACCCTAGAAGAATCGACCTTTTCCACAAAATACATCTGTAGCTCCGCCGCCGCCGCCGGCAAGTTTCGGGGGACAGATATGTGTTCTGGCACCCTGCCGGGACGGGGAAGTGCCCCCGGAAGCCATCTCCATCGACTCCACCGCCATCTCCATCGCCGTTGATGTCTCCTATGATGAGGAGGGAGTGGTTCTCCCCCGAGGTTGAGGGCTCTACTGGTAGCTATGTGGTTCATATCTCTCTCCCATGGTGTGATCTTTATGTGACCATGAGCTTTGTATCTAGTTGAATTAGTAGATTTTTCTCCTCATGTATTATGCTACTCAAGTGGTTTTTTTATGAGATCTCCGTAAACACTTTGATCAAGGTGTAAAGGTGACAGTGTGTGCACCATGTGGTTTAGCATGATATTTATATCTTGTGTTGGATGACCCTATGAAATTGTTGAGTTTGCTTAGTACCTTCTAGGGCGCTCATAGTGACAGCGTGGGGTTAACTAGACATGGCGATACAAACTTGAGGAGTGCTTTTTGCAGCCCTACGCAATGATTAGTGTTCGTTATCCAACCGGAGAGGGTTAAGAGTAGCATAGTGAAGAGAAGATATTTAGTTATTCAATTATGTGATCATTGTTGAGAGTGTCCACTACTGAAAGTAGGATCCCTAGGCCTTGTTTCCAAGCATTGAAACACCATTTTCCGCCTATTCTGCTACATGTTTGCTTGCTGCCATATTTATTTCAGACTGCTATTATTACTTATAACCATCCATATTACTTGTAGTTCACTATCTCTTCGCCGAACTAGTGCACCTATATACTTGACAAGTATATTGGTTGTGTTGGGGACACAAGATACTTCTTATATCTTAATTGTAGGGTTGCTTGAGAGGGATATCTTTGACCTCTACCTCCTTGAATTTGATAAACCTTGGGTGATCCACTTAAGGGAAAATTGCTGCTGTTCTACAAACCTCTGCACTTGGAGGCCCAACACTGTCTACAAGAATAGAAGCGTGCGTAGACATCAAGCTCTTTTCTGGCGCCGTTGCCGGTGAGGTAAGGTAAAAGGTACTCACATCCTCGGGTGTGAGTGCTCGAAGTTATTTCCTTTAGATTCTGCATTTTATCTTTTTGTTTCTTTTTTCACTAGTTAGGCTTATTTTTACTCGCTTCTTGTTTTTAATTTGTTTTACTAGTAGTCTTAATGGAAAACAACAAAAATATGATAGAGCTTTATAATATTTATCTTGAATTAGGACATGATGCTTTTGAAGAGAAAATTTAAAAACCTATGGAAGTTTGTTTGCATAATAGTGATAGCAATGTTATTAGCATTAATTGTTTGCACCCCATCATTCCTAATGCTAGGGAAAAGTCTAAGCTTGGGGAAGCTAGTTTTTACGCTCTTTTTAGTTTTCAAGCTTTAGAGGATAAAATTTTCTCAGATGATACTTTGTCTCCCATATGTGATAAACCTAATGATGCTTGTGATATTTTAAATCCTCCTACTGAAAGCATTCCTTTTAAAATACCCAAGAAAATTCTTGAACTTGTAATGGATAACCGTTATTTTGGAGATGGAACTGTCCATCCTAGTGATCATTTACACTTTATGCATGAATTATGCGAGTTGTTCAAGTGTGCAGGTATCTCAACGGACCAGTTTAAGAGGAGGCTATTCCCTTTGTCACTTAAGGAGAAAGCAAGGGAGTGGTATGAACTACTTGATGATCCTCATCATCCGGAGTGGAAGGAACTCGAATCTCACTTTTACTCTAAATTTTATCCTTTTCATGAACTATATTTAGATAGGAATTACATTTATATTTTTTGGCCTCATGATGGAGAAAGCATTGCCCAAGCTTGGGGAAGACTGAAAACATTAACACTTAAATGTCCTAACCATGATCTTCCTAAGGAAATAATTGTTACTAATTTTTATGCAAGGCTTTCAGGACATTACAGGGATTATCTAGATGCATGTTGAGGGGGTTCTTTCTCAAGTAAGAAGGTTGAAGCTAAATGGTATCTTTTTGAAACAATTGAAACCAATAATGAAGGTTGGAATAACAACAATGGTAAAGAATCAGGTATAAACTATGAGTATGATTGCATTAAGACTTTTGCTGAAATTGCTGATTTTCATGAGCTTAATGCTAAATATGGTCTTGATCCTCAAATAGCTGTCGGTTGGTATAGATACTTTGCTTCTTATATTAATCTTCCTTAAAATGGGGACATATATCATGAACCTTTTAAAGACACTTGCATGAAAAATGAAATTGTTATTGATGATTGCAATAAACATGCTCAAACTTCTGAAAGTACTATTTCTTATAACCATGTTAATTTTTGTGGAGCACTTAGACCTTGTGAAAAGAATCAAATCGAAGAAGAATATTATATTCGTCATAGGAATGAAAACACTAGAAAGTGGGATAGGGCTCTAAATGATCTTGGTGAAAAAGTTTGTGCCCTCTATCCTTTTATTTTTGAACTTTGCTGTAAAGTGGGTCTTTAATTTTCAATGCTCAAGCCATGATAGTAGCCTTTCGAATCCTATGAGTACTACAAGTTTGTATTGTGATGACATGATCACCCCTAATGAGCATGATGAACTTACATTATTTTTGGGGTGTGAAGAGTTATTAAGAAAAACTTCTTTGATTGATATGAGTGCTTTTGATATGAATAGTGTCTTGCATGAATGCCATCTTTATTGTGTTGAAAATTGTCATGCAAATACTTACATAGAAAATATTCTAAAAAAGGACACTTTAACAAAATATGACAGGGCTAATATTTGTTTTCATCTTATTAATGAAGAGAAGGAACCCTCCAAGGTCTGTTCTATTGTTTCTGAGAATAAACCAGGGTATGTGGAGAAGCGTCCTTTCAAGCCTCCCCCTCCTATAGAGAGTAAGAAGAAGAAGAAGAGGAGTAAAAGGAGAGTGGTAACGGTATATCTCCCTAAGCATGTTTCTCATGTTACATCTTTTGCTGATGAGTCTAAACTCGATGATTTTCCTACGCCTGTTATTTATGAAAGTGACCATGATTGGGAGAAACACACTACTTTTGATATTGAAAATATCTTTGGTACCAATTCTGAAAATGATGATAATTGTTTTACTATTAGTACCATCCATGTTTCTTCTAATGATATTCGGTGGCGTCCAAAATATTCTTCAATATATCGTATCCTCTCAAATGCTTCGTCGAACCTTAAGTGTGTCACCCTACGGTTCGTGAATAACATAGACATGATTGAGACACCTCCCCGATCAATAATCAACAGCGGGATTTGGAGATCCGTGATCACTCCTATATATTCAACGATGACTCTCCTGATCGTGTGAACCATCAACGTCGTAACTATTCCCTTTGTCTCGCGATATTTTACTTGTCTGAGATCCAATCATTGGTATCAACCATACATAGTTCGATCTAGTTACCGACAAGTACTCTTTTACTCGTTCCGTGATATGACATCCTTGTGACCTAGTCACGTGCTTGCAAGCGGTGTCAATGTGATATCACCGAGAGGGCCCAGAGTATATCTCTCCGTCATTTGGATGGACAAATACCACTCTTGATCCATGATCCTCAACTAACACTTTACGAACACCTAACGGCATGTTTATAGTCACCCTGTTACGGCGTGATGTTTGATGGCATCAAAGCACCCTTCCGGTATTAGTGATTGACATGATCTCATGGTCTAAGGAATTAAGTTACTTCGTGTGTAAGACATAACAACATAAACTAAATGACTTGATCGTATTGTTATGATTAGTTTGGGTTTATGTTCATCACATCATTCTCCTAATGACATGACCTCGTTATTAACAACATCCAATGTTCATGATCAGGAAACTTTGATCATCGGTTAATCAACTAGCTAGTTAAAAGAGAGGCTTTACTAGGAACGATTGTTTGTTTATTAATCACACGTGTATCAACGTTTCTGGTTAATACAATTATAGCATGAGAAATAAACATATATTATAAACTAGGAATAACATAATAAACACTTTATTATTGCCTCTCGGGCATATTCCCTTCAGTCTTCCACTTGCACTAGGGGCAATAATCTATAATACATAGTGATG
Source organism: Alopecurus myosuroides (assembly GCA_028641055.1). Classification (NCBI taxonomy): domain Eukaryota; kingdom Viridiplantae; phylum Streptophyta; class Magnoliopsida; order Poales; family Poaceae; genus Alopecurus; species Alopecurus myosuroides. The sequence continues at coordinate 318,177,677 of CM054058.1, read as the reverse complement.
AATCTAACACCCATGGAGTTCTGGTGTTTATCATGTTTTGCCTTTGGGAGAGGTTTAGTCAACGGATCTGCCACATTCAGATCCGTATGTACTTTGGAAATCTTCACATCCCCATCTGCGACATGTTCGCGGATGGAGTGAAAACGACGCTTGATATGCTTGGAATTCTTGTGAAACCTTGGTTCCTTAGCATTGGCTATGGCACCATTGTTTTCACAATAGACAACCATTGGATCCAACACACTCGGAACCACACCTAGTTCGGATATGAAATCCTTCATCCAAACTTCTTACTGTGTTGCCTCCGAGGCAGCAACATATTCCGCTTCTATTGATGATCCCCCTACCACGGATTGCTTGGAACTCCTCCATCTTACTGCTCCTCCATTCATAGCAAATACGTACCCGGATTGTGACTTAGAGTCATCCGGATCAGTGTCGAAGCTAGCAGCGACGTAACATCTTGCGACGAGCTCTTCTTCACCGCCATATACGAGAAACATATCCTTAGTTCTTCTCAAGTACTTAAAGATATTCTTGACCGCCGTCCAGAGTTCCAAACATGATCGAATTGGTACCTACTATTAAAACTAATAGCATGTGCCACATCCGGTCTTGTACATAGCATAGCATACATGATAGAACCTATGGCTGAAGCATAGAAAATCTTATTAATTATTTCTCTATGTTATGCTGTAGCCGGACACTGAGTCTTACTCAACGTCTTTCCTTGCAACATTGGTAAGAACCCCTTCTTACTTTCTTCCATTCTGAACTTCTTCAAAATTTTGTCAAGGTACGTACTTTGCAAAAGTCTAATTAAGCGTCTTGATCTATCCCTGTAGATTTTGATGCCTAATATATAAGCTGCTTCACCGAGGTCTTTCATCGAAAAACTATTGTTCAAATAACTTTTTACGCTATTTAAAAGTTCTATATCATTTCCAATCAACAATATGTCATCCACATATAGTACTAGAAATGCTACAGAGCTCCCACTCACTTTCTTGTAAATACAAGCTTCTCCGTATGTTTGGACAAATCCAAATCCTTTGATCACCTTATCAAAACGGAGGTTCCAACTCCGGGATGCTTGCTTCAGTCCATAAATGGAACATTGAAGCTTGCATACCTTGTCAGCATCCTTAGGATCAACAAAACCTTTGGGTTGCATCATATACAACTCTTCCTCAATGTCACCATTAAGGAACACCGTTTTGACATCCATCTGCCATGTTTCATAATCGAAAAATGCAGCAACTGCTAATGTAATCCTAACTGACTTTAGTATCGCTACCGGTGAGAAAATCTCATCGTAGTCAACTCCTTGAATTTGTCGGAAACCTTTTGCGACAAGTCGAGCTTTATAGACGGTCACATTACCATCAACATCAGTTTTCTTTTTAAAGATCCATTTGTTCTCAACGGCCTTGCGGTAATTGGGTAAGTCCAAACTTGGTTTTCGTACATGGATCCTATTTCGGATTTCATGGCTTCAAGCCATTTGTTGGAATCAGGGCTCATCATTGCTTCATCATATGTCGCAGGGTCATCACCTCCATCTAACATGAAGTTTAAGACGGGATCTCCATACAGTTCAGGAGTTGTACGTTCCCTAGTTGACCTGCGAGGTACGGTAGTTTCCTTTTCTGGAGTTTCATGATCTTGATCATTAGCTCCCTCTTCAACTGACAGAGTCGGCACCGGAACAACTTCCAGCACTGCGCTACTCGACATTCCAAGAAGAGAAGGTTCAATAACCTCATCGAGTTCTTCCTTCCTACTATTCACACCTTTCGAGAGAAACTCCTTCTCTAAAAAGGATCAATTCTTGGCAACGAAAATCTTGCCTTCGGATCTGTGATATAAGGTGTACCCTATTGTTTCTTTAGGGTATCCTATGAAGACGCATTTTCCGCTTTGGGTTCGAGTTCATCAGGTTGAAGCTTCTTCACATAAACATCGCATCCCCAAACTTTTAGAAATGACAGCTTAGGTTTGTTTCCAAACCATAATTCATACGATGTCGTTTCAACGGATTTAGATGGTGCCCTATTTAAAGTGAATGCAGCGGTCTCTACTGCATAACCCCAAAACGATAGTGGCAAATATGTAAGAGACATCATAGATCGAACCATATCCAATAAAGTACGATTACGACGTTCGGAAACACCGTTACGTTGTGGTGTTCCAGCAGGTGTGAGTTGTGAAACTATTCCACATTGTTTCATATGCATGCCAAACTCGTAACTTAGATATTCACCTCCACGATCAGATCGTAGAAATTTAATCTTTCTATTACGATGATTTTCAACTTCAAACTGGAATTCTTTGAACTTTTCAAATGTCTCAGATTTGTGTTTCATTAAGTAAATATATCCATATCTACTCAAATCATCTGTGAAACTGACGAAATAACGATATCCACCGCACGCCGTTACACTCATTGGTCCACACACATCAGTATGTATGATTTCTAGTATGTCTAACGCCCGTTCCATAGTTGCGGAAAACGGGGTTCTAGTAATCTTGCCCATAAGGCATGGCTTGCATGTTTCAAATGATTCATAATAAAGTGATTCTAAAAGTTCATCAGAATGGAGCTTCTTCATGCGTTTAACACCAATATGACCTAAGCGGCAATGCCACATGTAAGTAGCAATATCATCATTCAACTTAATTCTTTTGGCATTCACATTATGAATATGTGTATCACTACTATCAAGATTCAAAAGAAATAAACCATTCTTCTCAGGTGCGTGACCATAAGAGATATTATTCATATAAATCGAGCAACCATTGTTCTCAGACTTAAAGGAATAACCACTCTACATTAAGCACGATCCAGAAATGATATTCATGCTCAATGCAGGCACCAAACAACAATTATTCAGGTTTATAACTAATCCAGATGGTAAACGAAGAGGTAGCGTCCCGACGGCGATCACATCAACTCTTGATCCATTGCCGACGCACATCGTCACCTCATCCCTTGCTAGTGGTCGCTTATTCTACAGCTTCTGCTTCGAGTTACACATGTGAGCAATCAAACCAGTATCAAATACCCAGACGCTACTACGAGTACTAGTAAGGTACACATCAATAACAAGTATATCATATATACCTTTGTTCACTTTGCCGGCCTTCCTATCTACCAGATATTTGTGGCAATTGCGCTTCCAGTGGCTAGTGCCCTTGCAATAAAAGCACTCAGTCTCAGGCTTAGGGCCATACATGGTTTTCTTCTCAGGTGCAGCAACAGACTTGCTACCCTTCTTGAAGTTTACCCTTGGCTTGCCTTTCTTGCCTTTCTTGAAACTAGTTGTCTTATTGATCATCAACACTTGATGTTCTTTGTTGATCTCCACTTCAGCAGTTTTAAGCATCGAGAGAATCTCAGGAAGAGACTTCTTCATGCCTTGCATATTATAGTTCATCACTAAGTTCTTGTAACTAGGTGGCAGAGATTGGAGAACACGATGTATCCCTAGCTCAATGGGAACCGTTATTCCCAAGGTTATGAGCTTATCAGCGTACACAAACATCTTGAGTACGTGCTCACTAACGGAGATGTTCTCTTCCATCATGCAGCTAAAGAAATTTTCTGAAGCGTCATAACTCTCAACTGCAGCATGGTATCGAAAATCATTTTCAGTTCTCCCATTGTAGCATAAGCAGTGTTGTTCTTGAAACGTTTTCGCAGCTCTGGCTCTAATCCATAAAGGATGCCGCAATGAACTATAATGTGGTCTTCTTGTTGAGTCAGATAAGCATTTTTGTCTTCATCAGAAGCATCATCAGCGGGCTGGTCACCTAGCGGTGCATCAAGCACATAGAGCTTCTTGCAAGCGGTGAGGAGAATCCTCAGGTTAAGTGCCTAGTTGGTAAAGTTGCTTCCATTGTTCGCTAGTTTTTCTCTCTCCATGAACATATTGAAATTGAAGGTAGGTGGTGCCATGATCTACAACATATTTGCAAAGACTATTTAGACTAAGTTTATGAGAAATCAAGTTCAAGTTAATTCTAAAATTATCCCATGAACTCCCACTCAAAAACAACATCCCTCTTAGTCTTCTTTAGTGATTACATGAACCAAATTCACTACACCGAAACCGATCATCACGTGAGATGGTGTAGTTGCAAAGGCGAACATCAACATGTTCATCACATCATCCATATGACTCATGCTTTACCTTTCGGTTACGTGTTCCGATGCCATGTCTGTACATGCTAGGCTCGCCAAGTAGAACCGTAGTATTGCGTGTGTTTCAAGGCCATGTCTGTACATGCTAGGCTTGAAAACACCCGTTGCATGCGAACATTGAGTCTATCACACCCGATCATCACGTGGTGTCTCGAAACGACAAACTTTCTTAACGATGCATACTTAAGGAAGAACACATTATTATCTTGATATTAAGTGAGAGGGATCATCTTATAATGCTACCGTCATGATCTAAGCAAAATAAGATGCATAAAAGGATCAACATCACATGCATGGATAATGTGATATGATATGGTCCTTCTTGCACTTGATCTCCATCTTGTGCATCATGGTATGATCTCCATCATTCCACTGGCGTGGCACCAAGGTCCGTGGCACCTCCATCTTGATTGTCCATTAAAACATATCACATGGATATGATATACAACACGTAGGCCATAAAAATAAGACAACCATATGGCTCCAGCCGGTATGTCAATAATTTACAAAAGATATCATCTCATACATAAAGTTTTTAATATTGACCATATCACATCACATGCCCTACAAAAATAAGTTAAACGTCTCTAATTTATTTTTGCATATTTTACGTGGCTTGGGCTTACGAGAATAGAACCGGTCATACCTACGTACAATAGCCACAACGTTGATAAAACATATTTTTAACAACCCTTTGTAGATTAGATCATAAATATAGTTGGAGAAACGGACACCCCCTCAGCCACAAGTGAGACAGGTCTCGCGTACATAGTACACGTAAAGTTTGTCAAGGGTAGCTTCATCCAACTATGCCACTAAGATCATAAAATACTCAAGGAGGCAAAAACATGATCATCAACGCCCACATACTCCTATGTGTTCTACCCGTACAAATCTTCTACGCATAGATCCGGCTCTGATATCACTGAAGGGTAAGTTGCCTAGAAACCAAAAAAATTCCTACGCGCGTTAAACCCGAAGGGCCAAGATCTAATCTAGGGGATGAAAGGTAATGGGGAGAAAGAGTCTTAGAAAAACATACCCTCGAAGACTCTAAGTGGTACGAGACAAAATCTCGTTGTTGGTGTAGTCATACTCACGCCGATCCCGAGTGATAAGATGTGCACCGCAATCCGGCGGTGCCTCCGTGATCGGTCACACGTTCAGCTCGATGAAGACCTCCGTTCCCTCGATCCAGCGGGGTAGCGGAAGTAGAGGATCCCCCAGAATTCCAGCAGCACGACGGCGTGGTGGTGGTGAAGAATCCCACGGTCAGGGCTTCGCCAAGCTGGAGACCATGGAATGGAGAAGCGGGTGGAGAGGAAGGGAGGTGGGCAATTGTGTGGAGGAGGGGGGCTCTCACCTCCTTTTATAGGGGAGGGGGAGGCAGCCCAAAGGGGGGGGTGCGGCCAGCCATGGGTGCCCCCACCTCTTCCCCTCTTCATGTGAGTGGAAGCTCCACTCACACCCACTCATGCTCCCATAATTTCCCACTTAGAAAAGCCAAAAAAAATTCTTTAATAAATAAGTAAAACATTTTTATTTCTTTATTTATATTTGTTAATTCCATTAATAAACATTTGCATATAGAACCTCGAATCATTTTTTAATTCTACTAACAACCATTCGACGAAAAACCCCTTGAACTATTTCAATTTTCTCCGAAACAATTTCGGTCTGTCCAAAACATTCTTCGATATTCCGTATCCTCTCAAATGCTTCGTCGAACCTTAAGTGTGTCACCCTACAGTTCGTGAAAAACATAGACATGATCGAGAACCTCTCCGATCAATAGTCAACATCGGGATATGGAGATCCGTGATGACTCCTAGATATTCAACGATGACTCTCGTGATCATGTGAACCATCAATGTCGTAACTATTCCCTTTGTATCCAATATTTTACTTGTCCAAGATCTGATCATTGGTATCAATCATACCTAGTTCGATCTCGTTACCGACAAGTACTCTTTTACTCATTCCGTGATATGACATCCTTGTGACCTATTCACATGCTTGCAAGCGGTGTCGATGTGATATCACCGAGAGGGCCCAGAGTATATCTCTCCGTCATTTGGATGGACAAATCCCACTCTTGATCCATGAGCCTCAACTAACACTTTCCCAATACCCAACGACACCTTTATAGTCACCCTGTTACGGCGTGACGTTTGATGGCATGAAAGCACCCTTCCGGTATTAGTGATTGACATGATCTCATGGTCTAAGGAATTAGGTTAATTCGTGTGTAAGACATAACAACATAAACTAAATGACTTGATCGTATTGTTATGCTTAGTTTGGGTTTATGTTCATCACATCATTCTCCTAATGACATGACCTCGTTATTAACAATATCCAATGTTCATGATCAGGAAACCTTGATCATCGGTTAATCAAATATCTAGTTAAAAGAGATTCTTTACTAGGAATGATTGTTTGTTTATTAATCACACATTTATCAACGTTTCCGGTTAATACAATTCTAGCATGAGAAATAAACATCTATCATAAACTAGGAATAACATAATAAACACTTTATTATTGCCTCTCGGGCATATTCCCTTCAGTTGGTATTGGTGTTGGCTCTAGTGTAGGTGTAGGCGTAGGTATATTTCAATCATCATTATTTTTGGCTAGTTTAGCCACTAATTCCTCAGCTTCTTCTAGAGTTCTTTTCAGGTATCCAGGTATGTCTTAGATTCAACAGTTAGTCCATTATAAAATATATCTAGGAGCTCATTTTTAGGTAATGGATATCCAGGGCTAGCTCTTATCAAAGAACAAAACCTTGTCCAAGATTCAGGCAATTTTTCTCCTTCAGTTTGCTCAAAGTTAAAGATATCCTGCACAACAGCATGTTGGGCACTAACAGAAAAATATTTTTTAAAGAAAGCATTAACCAAATCCATAGGACCAGTAATAGATCCAGGTGAAAGATTGTTAAAACAACTTTTAGCTTCATCTTTCAATGAGAAAGGGAAGATCTTGGTAACAAAATAAGTACGAAGTTTAGTATCATCAGAAAATAAACTACTTAAAGATGAAAGCTCATTCATGTGTTCCATATCACTTTTACTTTCAGTTCCACAAAAAGGTTCCTTCTCAACAATAGATATATAAGATAAATCTAAAGAGAAATCATAATCCTTGTCTCTAATGTGTATGGGAGCTGTGGCAAACTTAGCGTTAAGAGAAGATATATATTTCATAACATGTCTTGCAAGAAGACTCTTAAGAGAACTTGCACCAGTAGTAGCGCGAGCTTCTTCAATAAAATCATCAGTAAGTTCAATATAGGTTTCAGTAAGATCATTAATAGGCTCAGGTGAATTAACAGGTGTACCAATATTTTCAACAGAAATTTCAGCATTTTTAATTTGTTTAATTTAGCAATAGTAGCATCTAGGAAAGTACCTAGAGAATCAGTATCATCAAGCACGGTAGAAGCATCATCAAAAGTATCAGAAACATTCTCAGACTCAGTGTAGCGTTCCCACATTTAAATAATGTAAGGACACCTGTGTTATTGTGCTAGTCCCTGGATCAATTGTTAGCACCACAGTACAAAATGAAATATCATGCAAATGCATCAAATTCTATTACATCGCATGATCCAGTCTTTACAAAATAGTATTACAACTTGCATAGTCTTAGAATACTAGCAGAAATCAAATATATACAAGGGAAAACATAGTACAACATTGAGCCCATCTTCTTCATGTGCCACAGGCAAAACATGTTGGCGATAGTCTCGAGATCCTAAACGAAATCCTCACTTGTCTTCAGAAACATCTGCAGTATGGAATATGCATCCACAAGGGAGTCAATACAATTTAATGTATTGGAAAGTAAAACTATGGTGGATATAAATGGCAAGACTAATACTACATGCTTATTTGGCTGAGTAGAGTATAGGCTAAGTTTGCATAAAGCCAGTTTTGTCCTATCTCTTTTGTAAAACAAACTTTTCTTTTTAAAGGGGTGACAACATTGGATTAAGATCCAAGCACCACAATACTCTTCACTTGGTCAAAATTTTACTTATTGAAATTGGTGATGAGATTCTTCCGTCAATCCTTGTCCAGCTGCTCATAGTTGTCCATAACCGGGGACACGTCTAAGATCTTAGTTTGTTGACTCTGCAGAGTTTGTGCACTTTCACCCTTTGTCTTCAATTAGCCCAAACATCATATACACCCGGAGTGCATCATGGAAAGGAGAGAATTGAGACGAGATCTTTCAGAAGAAGAAGTCCAAACCCACCGGCAAGACCGTTCCACCTATAATTTTGCTACATCTGCTAGTCAAGCCTGGGCTGAACTATCACAACTTAGTTGATCAAGACAGAGCCCATATGTCAAAAGGCTGCACGGTAAGCTACTAGACTTAGAGGGACTTATTAATCTCTTTGTTCCTGGGTGGCCATCCACAAGTGACAACCTCAAGTGAAATAACCCTTAAACAAGGGCCCTGAGGAAACACTCAACATAATCCAGTCTTACCACTTCCACCCAGGTGTTCATTTATTAGTTATACTCATAATTTTTCCTCAACATCAAGAAAACACTTTGTAACATTGCATAGCATCTTCCAAGTTCTAAGACTATCAAACTAACATGGACAAAGAGATAACTACACACTATTAGGATAATAGCATAGCATAATATAACTTAGTAAAATTTCCTATCATGCATACTACTCAAAAACCAACTAATGCATATAGAAAATAATGGGTAGTTGATGGTGTGTTACTTGCCTTGTTGAAGTTGGTGAAGAATTCACACTCTCTTCACAAAAGATCGTTGCTCCCCGTACAATCTATTCATTGAAAACACAATAACAAAATAAACAAACATTCTACCAAACAATCATACAAGTGAAGAAACATACAAAGCAACAATCATGGAAAAAGGGATGTAACCAAGTTGGCTAGGACAAGGTCAAGGTTTGAGTTTTGAAAGATTCATTCTATAATGGTTCAATACATTGGGAAGGACTAGGTTGAGTTTGTAGAAAACTAACTTTATTATAACCATAGCTGTCGAGGAAGTTCCAAGAGTTCACCAAGGTGATCTAACTATCTCAACTATTGTAACACATAACAATGTTTAACACTTAGTTGTTTTTCATGAAAACATTTGAGTACTCTAAGTTAGTCTTTCCATTTTGGTTTAGGGTAGGTCTTGTTCAACTAACTTACTAACAATAGAGAAAACAAGATAAAGTCTTGGGATTTTCTATTTGGGTCAATGGTTGGGCAAAAACAACTTGTTATTCTTCAACTTGTATGGATTGCTCCAATTCTTCACAGGCTTGTCTTCTTGAAGATCATCTCCATGATTCTATTGTAGTCTTGTTTCCTTGGATGTATTTTCCTCTTGATCTTGATAGATTTTTCATGGCTTTCACTTCACTAATTGGTTTACGTATGGGATGGCACAAACACCACTAAGTCAATTTGAAAATAAAGAAAATAGAAAGGATAGAAAGAGAGAGGAAGATGTCTTCTTCTTCATTTCCTCATACACTTGTACTTCATTGAGTTGCTTCTAGTTGATGTGGAGTCTAAGTCCTCACTTCAATTTCTTCAATGATCTTCCTTGTAGCTCTACTTGTTGCCACCAAGTTGAAAGTGAAGTGCCTTCTGTTGCTTGAGTCTGGTTTTCCATTTGCTAACTTGATGAATTCTTGAAGCAAGAATAGGAGAGTCGAGAAGTAGATGGAAAATAATAGTACTAGTGTTTGAGGTTCACTACTTGGTACTAAATGTGATTGACACATTCTAAGGACTTGTCTTGTCTCCAAATAGACATAACATCAAGTAATAACAATTGAAAACAAATACTAAGACATGGTGAAAATGGATGTACCACTATGTTGGATTTTTGGTCAAATACTTCTGGCCATGGTCCAAGGGTGTCCAAAATGGTTGGGCAAGGTTGTTTCTGGTTCAAGGTTATCAAATGGAGCAATTTTCAAAAGGAACTATATTGAAATTATTTACAGAATTAAATCTATGTCAAAATTAATCAAATATTCCAATTAATTCTAAATTTAATTTTAATTTTATCAAAAATTATTTTGGGATAGAGGATATGAAAGTACACATCCTAAGGTTTCCAAATATATTTTATTTACACTTTTTGGTTTTGTAGAATTTGAATTATGCCAAAATTCATCAAACAAGCATATTTGAATTTTAACAAATTTAAATTTGTCAAATTTAATTTAGACAGTGCCAAAAGTTTCTAAATGTAAAGGGATTTTCAAAAAGTCCAAGATTACTAAATTTGGCCTTAAGGATCAAAAGTTATGTTAGATCTAAGTTGTAGGGGCTTTTCTGCAAAACTGCAATTAATCCAGCGGGAGAAATCTTTGAATTAAAGGGCTGGCCACGTGTCTGATCCTGATTGGGCGCTTGTGCTGACTGGAATCTGATGTGGCCTGCTGACTGTGCTATGACGTGGATAAGTGAATCGACCAGGGCCGCTGGATCTGGATCTAACGACGACGTACCCCTTCGTTTAAACGATCTAATCTAGGCCACTACATCTAGATCTAACGGCACCCAGAGAGAGAGAGGGATCTCACCGGAGGGATCTCGCTGGAGATGGAGGTTGCGATGGCGCTGCTCACGGGAGGTTGACGATGGCGGTGTTCCAGTTGTCCACGGGCTCAACGAAGACCACCACGAGGCTCAGCGGAGCATGGCGGTTCGAAGGGTGTCAACGACGTCGACGGTGATGACCTCCTTCGATGGCGCGGGTGGACCCGAGGCGGCGCAACTCCGGTGGTCGTCGGGGACGCGGTTCCGCTGCGGGAAAAATTGAATCAAGGGCATGAGGAGGTGCAGGGAGTTGAGGGGAAGAGGAGGGGCGTGAAATGGGCGGCGGGGACCTACTGCTGTGGCCGGAAGTGAGGACAGGCAGCGGCGGCAGTGGCAACTCCGGCGAGCAATACCGAGTAGCCTCTCGGTGCTCTCGGGTTAGGGTTTGGGGAAAAAGGAGGAGGGGCTCGGGGCCTCTTATAGATGCAAAGAGGGGAGGGGAACACGGCCTTAATGGCCTTGAATTGATGGCGAAAATCTCGGCCGAAATGGCCGTGGCTTTCCTTCCGTGAGGAAGAAGAAGGGTGACGTCAGCTTACGTCATTTTTTTCTTTTCTTTTTCCTGTTAAATAATAACTATAATAACTTCTGTTTTAAATATCCAAATAACATGAAACCAATTTCTAAAATCTTAAAATTTAAAATACTTTCCAACAATAACATTTTTGAAAACAAAACAACATATTTTATTTTTGAATTTTGGAAATTTGAATAATTCCTTAATAGTTACTTAATGTAATTTTTAATTTAAAAATTTATAAAACATAGTTATTGGTCAATTCAAATTTTAGTGACATTCTAAATGTTGAAAGCATATTTTTGAAATTCATTTCATCTTGTTTTCACAATTATATATTTTGAAAATATAAATAAAACACTAATAGTACTTTAAGGCCATTTTAAAATTTAGAAAATAATAAATTGATGTTATTATCTAAATAAAATTCCAGAGACATTTTACATGTCATATATTATTTTTGGAAAGCCATTTTTAAACCATTTTAAGATTTTATAATTTTAGGATATGAAGGATTTACTAATAGTAACTTAATGTTATTTAATTAGTTCATATCAATTAATTAATATTGTTGATCAATAAAATTTAGAATAAAACCACAAGTCATAATATTGTTTTCATATCCCTATTTTATGTTATTTTCAAGCAATGCATTTCATTTTCACACCTTTATGCTTAAAAACTTTGACTAACAATTAAAAGTTATTATAGAAATATTTTATTCTTATCAAATGTTTTTTAGGCTTAGAAATTTATTAAGGGTTATAAATATTTGAGTATTGTTGCCATAAGATAATTTTCAACGTAATATTGGATTTGCAAACATTTTAGGTAAAGGTTTGTTAATAAAAAGATATTCCCTTTATAAAGAAATTTATTTTTGAAAAAGGTTTTTAGGGTTTAAGGAACAGAGGCATAACTGGATTTCCAATTCCCATATACTTGGTATAGGTCCTAATATTTCATTTGTGTTTGAGTTTTATTTGTTTTTGGTGACTTGTATTGACATGAAAACAGAAGTTTCAAATTTTTGTGATTTTTGCATTTTCCAAAAATCAGGGATGTTACACTCAGCAGAAGTAACAGTAGCATGTGGTGAAGTAAGAAGCTTACTCATAACAGACGGTGAATCAAGTGCAACAGAGGTGTTCAGAGTTGTACCTCTCCTTGTAGTGGATGGTAATATAGGAAATTTTCCATCACGAGTCTTGCCCATGATGAATGGCTTGCAGCAAACAATATCACGATCAAGTGAGCAAATAAATAAATCTATGCTCCCCGTCAACGGCGCCAGAACATAGTCTTGATGACCCACAAGTATAGGGGATCACAACAGTCTTCGAGGGAAGTAAAACCCAAATTTATTGATTTGACACAAGGGGAGACAAAGAATATTTATTATCCTTAACAACTGATATCAATTCAGCTGCACCAGAAAGTAGACTTGCTCGCAACAATTTATCAGCGGTAACAGTTTATAGTAGCAGTAGAAATAAAATAACAGCGGTAGTAAAATAGTAACAACAGTAGCAATCGCGGAAAATACCAGGATGGGAAGTACCGTAGGCATAGAGGGAATGGATGGACGGGCGTTGCATGGATTACATAGGTCATGTAATAATCTAAACATGGGCATTGCAGATAATAATAATAAAGTATCCAACTTCTAGGCAAACCATAGGCATGTGTTCCAATATAGTCATACATGCTCGCAATGAGAAACTTGCAAAACATCTTTTTTCCTACCAGCCCGTGGCAGCGGGGCCTCTAGGGAAACTACTGGTTTTTATCGTTTTACCTACTCGAGGACGAGTAGAACTAAGCTTGGGGATGCTTGACACGTCTCAAACGTATCTATAATTTTTGATGTTCATGTTGTTTTTATGACATTTGCTACATGATTTCAATACACTTCACATCATTTTATGGATTTCCTGGGACTAACCTATTAACAAGATGCCACAGCACCAGTTCCTGTTTTCTGCTGTTTTTGGTTTCACAAAAGTTGTTCTGGAAATATTCTCGGAACTGGACGAAACAAAATCCCAGGGTCTTATTTTTCTATCACGTACACGGAGTCCGAAGGGGGCCCTAAGGCAGCCACACCATAGGGTGGCACCCCCTAGCCGCGCCACCAGGTGGTGTGGGCACCCTGCTCACTCACCGACATCGCCCTTTTTCCTATTTATGCTCCTTCTCGGGAAAATCCTAAGTACCCGAGCCTCCATCCAGGGAAAGTTCCGTAGCCTCCGTCATCGTCAAACCTAGTTTGGGAGGGTTCTGAAGCTCTCCCCGGCACCCTGCCGGGAGAGGAAATCATCACCGGATGGCCCTACATCACCATGCATGCCTCCGGAGTGATGTGTGAGTAGTTCATCCTTGGACTACGGGTCCATAGCAGAAGCTAGTGGTTGTCTTCTCCTCTTTATGCCACCATGTTTAGATCTTCCTAACATGATCAGATAATCTATCTGTAATGCTTCATGTTGTGTTTGCTAGGATCTAATGAATATTGAATGCTATGTCAAGTTGATTCTAGATCTATCTTTTATATGTTATTTGTGATCTTGAATACTCTCCATTACTAGTAGATGCTCTGGCCAAATTGATGCTTGTAACGCAAGAGGGAGTACTTATGCTCGATAGTGGGTTCATGCCTCCTTTTCATCTGTGCTCGAGTGACGGAAATATGACGGATGGGGGATGTGTTGTTGACATTAGGGAGAAACCAACAATGCTTTGGCTAAGGATAATTTTATTGTTTACATTACGCACTTTACTTAATGCAATAATCTGTTGCTTGCAACTTAATACACGAAGTCTGCTTAGATTACGTTCTAAGGGAGGATTATTAGTCATAGATGCAGTATGATTACAGTCTATGTATTATGTTGTAATGCTTGCATGAATATCATAGTAATCATCGTGTCTTGCATATGCACTATGGTGCAGCCTTTATCTTTGTCAATTGCCGAGCTGTAATTTGTTTATCCAACATGTTATTTATCTGTTTCGAGAGACACCACTAGTGAACTGTGGACTCCGGTCCATTCTTTTACAGTGATAAAAAACCACTACAAGCACTATTCTTTCTACTGCAAACAGGGTTTTCCTTTCATTCACTGCAATAATACATCATTTTCCACATTATTCATCTAATCCTTTATGTTGGCAAAATCGGTGAGATTGATGATACGTCATAAACGTATCCTTAATTTCTGATGTTCCATGTTGTTTTCTTATTGTTTCCCACATGTTTGCTATACACTTTATTTCATTTTATCGATCTTACGGACTAACCTATTTACAAGATGCCACAGAGCCAGTTCCATGTTATCTGTTGTTTTTAGTTTCAGAATAGTTGTTCTGCAAATATTCTCGGAATTGGAAAATTCGAAGTCCGGAAGTCTTATAATTCCCCAAGGTTCCACAGAGTCCTGAAGAGACCCGGAGGGGGCCTCAGGGGGCCCACACCATAGGGCGGTGCCCCCCTTGGCCGCGCCGGGGGGTGGTATGGGGCCCCCAGGCCTCCACCGCCTCGGCCCTTTCGCCTATTTAATCCCCCGAGACATAAACCCTAGAAGGATTCCACTTATTCTCGAGAAACACCCGAGGCCACCGTCATCGTCATCCCGAGATCGGGAGGGTTCTGGAGCTCTCCCGGGCACCCTGCCAGAGGGGGAAATCATCACCGGAGGGGTCTACAACACCATGCCCTTCTCCGAAGTGATGCGTGAGTAGTTCATCCCTGGACAACGGGTCCATAGCAGTAGCTAGATGGTTGTTCTCTCGACTTTGTACCTCATGTTTAGATCTTTAGATGCCTATCATGATCAATATCATCTTTATGTAATGCTACATGTTGTGTTTGCTGGAATCTGATGAATGTTGAATGCTATGTCTTCTGATTATCAATCTATCATGTTATCTTCATGCTTATGTTATTTATTATCTTGCATGCTCTTTGTTATTAGTAGATGCTCTGGCCAAGTAGATGCTAGTAACTCCAAGAGGGAGTATTTATGCTCGATAGTGGGTTCATGCCTCCTTTTCATCTGTGCTCGAGTGAAAGAACCATGACGGATGGGGGATGTGCTGTTGCCATTAGGGAGAAAACAACAATGCTTTGTCTAAGGATGATGTTATTGTTTACATTACACACTTTTCTTATTGCGATTATTTGTTGCATGCAACTTAATACCCAACATTTGTTCGGATGATATTCGGAGGGTGGATTTTTAGTCATAGATGTAGTTGGATAACGGCCTAAGTATTTTTTTTTTGTAATGCCCGCATGAATCACATAGTAATCTTTATGTCTTGCATATGCACTATGGTGCAGCCTTCATTTTTGTCAATTGCCCAACTGTAATTTGTTCACCACACATGTTATTTATCTTTCACGGAGAGACACCACTAGTGAATTATGGACCCCTGGCCTTTTTTCCTCATTCTGATAAAAAACATACTGCTTTCATACTGCTCCCATACCGTTCCTACTGTTTCCTACTATTTTCCACACCATACATTTAACCTCTTTGTGCTCAGCAAAACCGGTGAGATTGACAACCTCACTACTTCGTTGGGGCAAAGTGATTTGATTGTGTTGTGCAGGCTCCACGTTGCTTCTGAACCGGTAGTGCGCCCTGCCATCTCAGCCGCTTCAGCCTTCTGAAGTTACTCCCTCCTACTGGTCGATTCGACCTTGGCAAGTTTCTGAGGGAAACTTGCTTCTGCACTCTTCATACTTTCCTCTTTGGGTCTCCCAACGAACGTGTGTTCACACGCATCAAAGAATTTTCTGGCGCCGTTGCCGGGGAGGAAGAGAATTTCTGCAAGGGGACTTTCTCACTTCAAATCTCTTTTCTTTGTTTTTGTTTTTGTTTTCCTTAGTTTATTTTATTTTGTCTTGTTTGCTTCTCTTTATCAAAAATACAAAAAAAAAATAGTTCTTATTCTAGTTGTTATTTTTGTCACTTTGTTGTTATTTTCCATCATGTTTTTCCCTAAGTTTACCGAGAAAGATTTTTCGGTAGGAAGTGGTTCTATACTTGGAAAGGACACTATTAAAGAATTCTTCGATCATGTTAGTAAGCATGATAATATTGAAGAAAAATCCATAGTAGAACTTGCTCCGAATTATGAGACTGCTGCAACTTATTTAGTTCACATGTTAGAAGCTATATTTGTTAACCTCTATCCCATATTACAACATATGTTCCTCAACTTGAATAACATTGAAGATGCTGAGAAAAAAATTATCCTAGAAACTATGCTTAAAGAATTTGGAGATGTTGCTATAGAAGCTAGAAAAGTATTTGATCATTTCAATATGCTTGGCTCATGTGTAGACATTGTTGGTGCTCTAGAAAAAACTGAATCTAATAACGAAAAGGAAGATAAAATACCAATCCCCTTTAAATTGGTAGCACTGCATGAAGACCAAGAGAATTTTTTTGATTGGAGTGTTCCTATGAATTTATTTGATGAAGATAGTAAGCCTATAAGTTCTAAGAGAGGAGCCTCTGAAACTCACTTAGATAAAATACAATGCATTATTAATGAATTTCCGAATCTTGATTTGAATGCCCCTCCCCTTGAAAATACTTGATTCCACTTTTCTGGGCCTAGCTAAAAGGCGTTAAAGAAAAGCACTTCTTGGGAGATAACCCATGGTTTTATTTTGCGTTGTTTTTCTCTGTTTTCTTTGAGTAAAGGGGTTGTATACATCTGTAGCAACTCCTTTGTATCTTTCTTTTCATGTTTTAGTAGTGCCAAGTAAGGGTTCTGACGAGAGTTCGAGTTGGTTTTCGGATTTCTGCGCAGGAAACAAATTTTTGCTGTCCACCGTAAAAAATCATATAAAATCCTTGAAGATCAGAATGATATGAAATTGTTTCTGCTTATTCCTCAGCTAATTCCACAACTTTTGCATTGTTTAAGTTTATCGATCTGAGCAACGTAAGTGCCTCGAAAAATTTCGTCTTTACGGACTGTTCTGGTTTTGACAGATTCTGCCATTTTTCTTGCATTTGCTCTTTTGCGATGTCATGTGGATTTTTTTGCTTCACGAAACATTAGTGGATGTAGCTAATTTTTCAAAGTATCAATAAAACTTGTGCCATACAGAACCAATGAATTTTTAATTTTTTCACTAACCCTCTAATGCAAATTACTGTTTGAGTGTGGTGTGAAGGAACTTTTCAAGGGTCAAGAGAAGAGGTGATATATGTGATCAAGAAGAGTGCAAGGTCAAAGCTCGCGGGGGCATCCAAGCATATTTTTAGAAGACTCAAGCATCTAAGCTTGGGGATGCCCAAGGCATCCCCTTCTTCATCAACTGTCTAGCAGGTCACTTCTCGTGAAACTATATTTTTATTCGGTCACATCATATGAAGTTTGCTTGGAGCATCTTTTTGTTTTCCTTTGTTTTCTTTTATTTTCCTTGCTGCAATAATATAGTTGGACCCTAGAATTCTTTGTTTGGGAGAGAGACACGCTCCGCTTTTTCGTTTGAATACTTGCTATGTTAGTATTCTTAGTTTTTCTTCAAGTTGCTACAAAAACTCCTTTTAGCTATCGTTTTCATTGCATCTCTTATACAGAGTTGTTAGTTTTAGTAGTGTTATGTGATTCCTCTCATGTTTGCTTGCTGAAGCATTTAGAGATTTTTTGTTAAAGCATGTTTTGAATGGTGCTTGTTGGGAAAAGAAACTGCTGCTTGAGGTTGAATTTATAACGATGCAAGTAGAAGCTTGTATAGATTGTGGCTAGACTTTTTCATATCATGCTAGATGTTATTTTAGTTCTAAAGCCTTGTGGTTATTTATTAGCATGATTATCCTCAAATAGTTGAGAGTTTTTAATGTGCCATTGAAAGAATCATGAGTTGTTCTTGTCATATTGCAGCATAAATTTCTTGTGTTCTCCTTTGAATGTTTTATTTGGTTGACTTGGCGCATGCTCACACCATGTTTATGACTATGAACCAGTCACGAATAGCCTCTATGATCATTTAGGTTTTAAAATTTTTGTACCAATTGTGCTTTGATTGATGATGTCTATGTCTCTATGCATGATTATTGCTCTTATGCTCTCTTAATTTGTCGCTCCCAGTCTTTTGCTAGCCTCCACTTGTAACGAGTATGAGCTCTACTCGTGCATCCAACTCCCAAAAATCAAAGTTTTCCCATTGTGTCCACCATACCTACTTACATGTGGTATTTAACCGCCACTCCAAAGTAAATTGCTCATGTGTTACCTTTAAAACTTTCAAAATCACTCCTGTTTTGTGCTACCGTTTTAGCTCATGAGGACGTAAATAGAGAATCTTTATCTCACTTATTGATTGGACTTTCACACCCTGGACTAGTGGCTTCATCCGCTTATCCAATAATAGAAGAGCTGGCACTAGGGTTACCAGCCCCAAATTAATAACACAAATTCTTGTCACTATTTTTGCCCCTGATTTATCAGTCAAAGCATAATTGTGTAAACAAAAGAGAAAGAGAGATGACCTTCTACCCAGATGCGTCCTTCTATGGGAGCCTCTCTTGTGAAGTCTAGTTGGCTTGTGACGTACTGTATTTTCTGTTTACCATTCGTTGACATAAGCATACACCTCTCTTAAAAAAGTTTTCAATACCTCTATTTAATAAAATAAAAGCTCTAGCACATGAGTGATCCATGCTTCCCTCTGCGAAGGGCCTTTCTTTTACTTTTATGTTGAGTCTCCATCTTTCTAACTTTATGCACAGTTGAGAGAGCATTTTTGCCATTCTGAGTTTTATGTGTATTTGTCCTAGAAACATTATTAATTGATTTATGATGTATTATTGCTTGTTCTCTAATTATTTGTTCTAGTCTTCCTCATGAACTTTGAAAGTGTCCTAGCATTTATGTTTTTCCCCACTCTTAAGGACTAGCGAAATATCACTTTGACATTTTCTCTCTATACTTGAAACAAACGTATATCTTTCTTTGCATTGTTATTCATGATCTTTTATTTGAGTTACTTCTCATGATGCAAAGTGATTGCTATGCTTTATTATTAAAGTTCTATTCATCATGCTTGTGTTTAAGTTTTATGATCTCAGCTTACTTATGCTTTTACATTATTGATGATCAAGTTATGTTGGTAGCATGTAACCTCAGAAATTATTGTGTTTTTTATCGTTTAGCTACTCGAGGACGAGTAGGAACTAAGCTTGGGGATGTTGATACGTCATAAAGTATTTATAATTTCTCATGTTCCATGTTGTTTTCTTATTGTTTCCCACATGTTTTCTATACACTTTATGTCATTTTTTTCGATTTTCCGGACTAACCTATTGACAAAATGCAATAGAGCCAGTTCACTGTTTTCTGCTGTTTTTAGTTTCAGAAAAGTTGTTTTGGAAATATTCTCGGAATTGGGAAATTCGAAGCGCGGAAGTCTTAGAATTCCTGAAGGTTCCACGGAGTCCCGAAGAGACCCGGAGGGGGGCTCTCAGGGGGCCACACTATAGGGCGGTGCCCCCTCACCCCATTGGCCGTTCCGGGGGGTGGTGTGGGGCCCCCAGACCTCCACCGCCTCTGCCCTTTCTCCTATTTAATCCCCCCGAGACATAAACCCTAGAGGGTTCCACTTTTTCTTGAGAAACACCTGAGGTTGCCGTCACCGTCATCCCGAGATCGGGAGGGTTCTAGAGCTCTCCCCGGCACCCTGCAGGGGGGAATCATCACCGGAGGGGTCTACACCACCATGCCCTCCACCGAAGTGATGCGTGAGTAGTTCATCCCTGGACTATGGGTCCATAGCAGTAGCTATATGGTTGTTCACTCCACTTCGTACCTCAAGTTTAGATCTTGTGAGCTCCCTATCATGATCAAGATCATCTTTATGCAATGCTACATGTTGTGTTTGCTGGGATCTGATAAATGTTGAATGCTATGTCTTCTGATTATCAATCTATCATGTTATCTTCATGCTTATGTTATTTATGATCTTGCATGCTCTCCGTTATTAGTAGATGGTCTGGCCAAGTAGATGCTAGTAACTCCAAGAGGGAGTATTTATGCTCGATATTGGGTTCATGCCTCCTTTTCATCTGTCTTGAGTGACAGAACCGTGAGGGATGGGGGATGTGCTGTTGCCATTAGTTAGAAAACAACAATGCTTTGTCTAAAGATGATGTTATTGTTTACATTACACACTTTGCTTACTACGATTATCTGTTGCTTGCAACTTAATACCCAATGTTTGTTCGGATGATATTCGGAGGGTGGATTTTTAGTCATAGATGCAGTTGGATAACGGTCTATGAATTATGTTATAATGCCCACATGAATCACATAGTAATCTTTATGTCTTGCATATGCACTACGGTGCAGCCTCCATTTTTGTCAATTGCCCAGATGTAATTTGTTCACCACACATGTTATTTATCTTTCACGGAGATACACCACTAGTGAACTGTGGAACCTGATCCTTTTTCCTCATACTGATAAAACACCTACTGCTTTCATACTGCTCTCATACTGTTCCTACTGTTTTCCACACCATACGTTTAACCTCTTTGTGTTTAGAAAAACCGGTGAGATTGAAAACCTCACTGCTTCGTTAGGGCAAAGTGATTTGATTGTGTTGTGCAGGCTCCACGTTGCTTCTGAACTGGTAGTGCGCCCTGCCATCTCAGCAGCTTCAACCTTCTGAAGTTACTCCTTCCTCCAACTGGTTGATTCAACCTTGGTTTCTTTCTGAGGGAAACTTGTTGTTGCACTCTTCATACCTTCCTCTTCGGGTCTCCCAACAAACGTGTGTTCACACACATCAATTGACAACCTCGCTATTTCGTTGGTGCAAAGTATCTTGGTTGTGCTGTGTACAGATTCTACGTTGCTGCTGAGCCTGGTAGTGTACCCTGCCAACATCAGCTGTCATCAACCTTCCGAAGTGATTTATTTCTCCTACTGGTCCGATTAAACCTTGGTTTCTTACTGCGGGAAAACTTGATGTTGTACTCTTGATACCTTCCTCTTGGGGTCTCCCAACGAACGTGTGTTTACACACCATCAGTGACTTTGTTAGAACAACGTTATCGTGTTAGTGTATTGATCATACCGATAAGTGTGGTCCGACAATATTAGGTTCTTGCTAAAACTTTGTTGTTTCGTGCGAAGAATGCTTGTTAGTTATTGTTTGTAAGATGAGTTACCTTGATCTGATGTGTTGAGATAGGAACCTTCCTTATATCTTTCTAAATCTGTACTCATCTATGCTAAACCCAACCAGATACCTAGCAAGAATGCGAACAACCATGAGAAGACAACAACAACAAGGTAGATGGCCAAATACATAAAAATACCGAGTTGAGAGTGACCAAAAGACTTTTGATTGACCCAAAGAGTGATCCCTCAGTGTCAAATGAAGTTCAAGAAGCACTAGTTAGTCTGCAGCCCTACTGCGAAGGAAAGTTCTACTCGAGCCATCTACAGACCCACAATCAAGCCATGAGATTTTTTTACCTACAAAGATTTCTTTTAAGTGTGGTAGCAACCTAGTTGCAAGGGAACCCAAGTAACCCAAACCTATCTTTCTTTCTACCCTTCCCAAATCTCGGGACGATATTTCTTTTAAGGGTGGTAGTCTGTAACATCCCTGTTTTTTGGAGAAACTCAAAAATCACAAAAATTTAAAACATTTGTTTTCTACTAATGCTAGCCACCAAAACAATTAAAACTCAACACAAAAAAAATAAAAAAATGTTAATTCCAGTGTTATTGGAATTAAGAATCCAATATGCCTCTAATTCCATAAACTCTAAAGCTTATTCAAAATAATTGTTTTATATTAAAAAGCCTTATTTGATAAAAGGTTTTCATTTCAATTATTACTTGAAACTGTTCTATGTTTAAACACTATGCCTCCAAAATGTTTCCCATGAACAAAAATTATTTATATTGTTTTCAAATATTATACCAAGTATTAACCGTAAAATGTTTATATAAATCATTTTGTTTATAAAACAAGTAAAAGACTTTGAAAAACAATATTTGCATTTGTGACACCTCTCTGAATTTTATTAAACCACTATTCAAATTATCAATTATTTTTCTATTCTAAAAATAGCATTAAGTTGCTAGTAATGATTTTTTTAAATTTTTAAAATATAATTATTTCAAGTTTCATGAAACAACACACAAATGGTTTTATATGAAAGCCAATAATTTTACAAAACCATAAGTTTTTGTTTGAGGCATTTTGAACTTATAAATATAAAGTTATGATTAAAGGAAGTTAAAAATAGAAAAGGAAAAGAGAACAAAAAAATAGAAAAGCAGGCCAACAACCCCAAGTATCCCACCCTAGCACCCTTTTCTCTGCACCGAAGCCCAGCCGCACATAGATCCAACGGGCCCGGGAACCAGCCCACCGAACCATCTCCTATCAGAAAAAAATGAATAGAAGAAAAAAGGGGAAGCGAGACGCTAACATCGGGACCCACCGCTGACGCAAGCGTTGCGTTAGTGCATCTCGGCGTTCGTGCCCAAGAGGAGTCCGTCTCCATGCCGCCACGGTTCTAACCCCTGCCCCACGCCACAGCCTCCTTATAAATCGGCCTTCCTCGACGTCTGCACCGCACCTCCGAAACTCTAAATCTAACCTAAAGATGCAACTGTGGGCCGCCGTTTCCAACAAGCTCGAGGAGCTCGTGTCGCCATCCACATTAGCAAGGAGGAGGCGCACCGAGGACGTGACTCGAACCAGGGCGAGCAGCCGCACCCGCCGCGGTCCTCGCCATCTCCGCAGGAGGCCCGGAGCAGCCCTGACAACCACGACCGAAGCTCCTCGCTGCCTGATACGTCATAAATGTATCCTTAATTTCTGATGTTTGATGTTGTTTTGATACCATATGCTACATGTTTCCTTGCACTTTATTTCATTTCAGTCGATTTCCCGGACTAACCTATTGAGAAGATGCCACAGAGCCAGTTCCCTATTTTCTGCTGTTTTTAGTTTCAGAAAATTTGTTCTGGAAATATTCTCTTAATGGGAAAATTTGAAACCCGGAAGTCCTAGAATTCCTGAAGGTTCCACGGAGTCCCAAAGGGGCTTGGAGGGGGGCCCCACCATAGGGCGGTGCCCCCTGGCCGCGCCTTGGGGTGGTGTGGGCCCCTCGGGCATCCATCGCCATCGCCCTTTCGCCTATTTATTCCCCCAATACATCTACCCTAAAAATATACCACTTCGTCCCGAGAAACACCCGAGGCTGCCATCATCGTCAACCCGAGATCGGGAGGGTTCTTGAGCTCTCCCCAGCACCCTGTCGGGAGGGGAATTCATCACCGGAGGGGTCTACACCACCAGGCCCGCCTCCAGAGTGATGCGTGAGTAGTTCATCCTTGGACTACGGGTCCATAGCAGTAGCTAGATGGTTGTACTATCCACCTTATGCCTCATGTTTAGATCTTGTGAGTTGCCTCACATGATCGAGATCATCTATTTGTAATGCTACATGTTGTGTTTGTTGGGATCCAATGATTATTGAATACTATGTCTATTGATTATCAATCTATCATGTTATCTTCATGTGTATGTTATTTATGATCTTGCATGCTCTCCGTTGTTAGTAGATGCTCTAGCCAAGTAGATGCTAGTGACTCCAAGAGGGAGTATTTATGCTCAATAGTGGATTCATGCCTCCTTTGCATATGTGCTCGAGTGACAGAAACGTGATGGGTGGAGGATGTGTTGTTGCCATTAGGGAGAAAACAATGATGTTTACTTCATTTACATTGTTTACATTACACACTTTGCTTACTATGATTATCCGTTGCGTGCAACTTAATAACCAACGTTTGTTCGGATGATATTCGAAGGGTCGATTATTAGTCATAGATGCAGTTGGATGACAATCTATGTATTTTGTTGTAATGCCCGCATGAATCTCATAGTAATCTTTATGTCATGCATGTTCTTTATCTATCAGTTGCCAAGTTGTAATTTGTTCACCATGCATCTTAGCTGTCTTTTATGGAGAGACACCTCTAGTGAACTGTGGACCCCAGTCCATTTTCTCATTCTAATAATACACACACTGCTTCCATTGTTTTCACACTCCTTCCACTGTTTTCACACTGTTGTTGCTGTTTTCATACTGTTTTCATATTGTTCTCCACACCATACATTTAACCTCTTTCTTATCAGCAAAACCGGTGAGATTGATAACCTCATTGCTTCATTGGGGCAAAGAGAATTGTTTGTGTTGTGTAGGATTCCACGTTGTTGCTGAACCGATAGTGCGCTCTGCCATCTCAGCTGCATCAACCTTCTGAAGTTACTCCTTCCTCCTACTGGTCGATTCAACCTTGGTTTCTTTTTGAGGGAAAACTTTCTGCTATGCTCATCAAATCTTCCTCTTGGGGTCTCCCAACGAGTGCAAGTCCTGCACCATCAAAGCATTTTTCTGGCATCGTTGTCGGGGAGGAAAAGAATTTCTGCAAGGGAGTCTCTCACTTCCAATCTCTTTACTTTTTTTTTGCTTAGTTTTTTTTGTTTGATTCTCTTTATCAAAAACACAAAAAAATAGTTCTGATTCTAGTTGTAGTTTTTATCCTGTTTTTAGTCTTGCTAAAAATGACTGCCCCTGAGAACACTAAGTTGTGTGACTTTACTAGCACCAACAACAATGATTTCATTAGCACACCTATTGCTCCACCTTCTCCTACTGCTGATTTTTATGAGATAAAGCCTGCCCTGTTAAACCTTGTTACGAGAGAGCAATTTTTTGGTGTTAGTATTGATGATGTTGCCGTCCATTTTAATAATTTTGTTGAACTATGTGAGATGGAAAAATATAAAGATGTAGATGGACATATTATTAAACTGAAATTGTTTCCTTTCTCTTCGAGAGGAAGAGATAAAGAATGGTTGCTATCTTTGCCTAGAAATGGTATTGATTCTTGGACTAAGTGTAAAGATGGTTTCATGGGAAAATATTATCCTCCTGCTAAGATTATATCTTTAAGAAGTAGCATTATGAATTTTAAGCAACTTTATAATGAGCATGTTGCTAAAGCTTGGGAAAGAATGAAATCTTTAGTAAAGAATTATCCCACTCATGGACTAACTACTTGGATGATCATCCAAACCTTTTATGCAGGTCTGATTTTTTCTTCAAGAAACCTTCTGGATTCGGCTGTTGGAGGAACCTTTATGTCCATGACTTTTGGGGCAGCAACAAAGCTTCTTGATGATATGATGGTAAATTATTCTGAATGGCACACTGAGAGAGCTACAACTAGTAAGAAGGTAAATTCTGTTGAAGAAACCTCCTCTTTCAGTGATAGACTTGATGCTATTATGTCTATGCTTGTGAATGGACATGCTCCTATTTATCCAAATAATGTTCCTTTAGCCTCTTTGGTTTCTCAAGAAGAGCATGTTGATGTGAACTTCATTAAAAATAATAATTTCAACACCAATGCTTATAGGAATAATTTTGGTAGCAACAATTTTAGGCCATATCCTTTTAATAGTGGTAATAATGATAGAACTGGAATGTCAAATGAAAGAATTTCAGAAGTTGAAAGCGACACTAAAGACTTTATGCAAAAAAAAATTGAGCAAAATAAACTATTTACTAAGACCATGGAGGAACAATGTGTTATGCTAAGAAATATCAGCTATCAACTTGAGAGTTTAAATAGATAAATATCTGGTTTGCAAGTTAAAATTGCTCATGCTGAAACTTTTATTTCATCTATGTCTGAAGCTAAATCTTCTTTGATCAATAGAATGACTGCTAAAACTGAAACAATAGATGAGAATCCTTTTGCCGCTATAAATGCCATCCAAATTCGAATTGATGATAATGTTAGGATGTTAGCTAAATTGCATGCCAGATGGGAAAGAGAAGATGAAATAGCTAGAAAGAATAATATAGCTAATGTTTGCACCATTACCACCACTAGTAAAACTGAAGCTTCTCATGCTAGTAAACCTTCTACTATCATTGGTAAAGTAATTGGTGTTGGAAACACTCCTACTTCTTCTATTAAAAATGCAAAACTGGCTGAAACTGCTAAAAATGTTCCTGACAAAAGTGCTGAAATTTTTAGAAACATGTGAGACAATGCTCCCATTACCTTTGATAAAAATAATCTTTACTTTGATTATTGCAACCTAACTTAAGTGATTAAGTTCCTACAAAAGATTTCTAGTTGTCCTAATGCTAGTACTATGAATATGGCTTTCACAAACCATATTACAAATGCTCTCATGCAAATTAGAGAGGATGAATTGAGATGTGAAGCCTCTATCCCTAGGAAGCTAGATGATGGTTGGGGACCCATTATTACAATGAAAGTGAATGATTTTGATTGGAATTCTCTATGTGATCTTGGTGCTAGTATCTCTGTTATGCCCAAGAAACTTTATGATGTTCTTGATTTGCCACCTTTGGAGCGCCGTTATTTGGATATTCGTCTTATTGATAATGTTAGAAAGAAACCTTTGGGGAGAATTGATGATGTTCTTGTCATGGTTAATAATAATCTTGTCCCCGTTGATTTTGTTGTTATGAATATTGAATGCAATGCTTCTTATCCAATTGTTTTGGGAAGACCTTTTCTTAGAACTGTTGGTGTTGTTACTAATATGAAAGTGGGGAAGATTAAATTTCAATTCCCACTCAAGAAAGGTATGGAACAATTTCCTGGAAATAGTATGAAGTTGCCTTTTGGTTCTATTATTCGAACAAATCACAATTTGGATGCTTCTTCACTTGAAAACACGTGAATCCATTTTTCTGGGCCTAGCTAAAAGGCGTTAAAGAAAAGCACTTATTAGGAGATAACCCATGGTTTTATTTTTTCTTTGTTTTTCTCTATTCTTATTTAGCAACTCCTTTATATCTTTATTTTCATGTTTTAGTTGTGCCAATTAAAGTTTCTGACGAGAGTTGGAGTTGGTTTTGGATTTCTGCGCAGGAAACAGATTTCTGCTGTCCACCGTAAAAATCGTATAAAATCCAAAAAAATCAGAATGATCTGAAATGTTTTTTTTGCTTATTCCATAAATAATTCCAAAACTTTTTTGTTCTTTAAGTTTTTCGATCAAAGCAACAGAAGTGCCCCGAAAAAATTCGTCTTTACAAGTTTTTCTGGTTTTGGCAGATTCTACCATTTTTCTTGCATTTGCTCTTTTATGATGTCAAGTGGACTTCTTTGCTTCACGAAACAGGATGTAATAATGTTTAAAAGTATCAATAGCACTTGTGCCCATGCAGAACACATGAATTTTTGATTGTTGCACTAACCCTCTAATGTGAATTACTCTTTGAGTGTGGTGTGAAGGAAGGTTTCAAGGGTCAAGAGAAGAGGGTGATATAATTTGATCAAGAAGAGTGCAAGGTCAAAGCTTAGGGATGCCCCCGTGGTTCATCCTAGAAAATTCTAAGAAGACTCAAGCATCTAAGCTTGGGTATGCCCAAGGCATCCCCTTCCTCATCAACAATTTATCAGGTCATTTGTAGTGAACCTATTTTTATTCGGTCACATCATATGAAGTTTACTTGGGGCGTCAGCTTATTTTTTTTTCTTTGTTTACTTTCTGCAATATTATAGTTGGACCCTAGCATTCTTTGTGTGGGATATACACACGCTCCGCTTTTTCGTTTGAATACTTGTTATGCTCATATTCTTAGTTTTCCTTCTAGTTGCTGCAAAATTCATGTTTAGCTCCTGTTTTTCTTGCATCTCTTATTTAGAGCTATTAGTTTTAGTAGACTTGTGATAGAACTCTCTTGTTTCTTTGTTGCATCTCTTGGAGAGTTTGTGTTTATTATGAAATGCTTGGTGTTGGAAAGCAGTAGTACGGTTTTTGTGCTTATAATGGTGCAAATAGAAGCTTGTATAGACTGTGGCTAGACTTTTTCATGTCATGCTAGATGTTATTTTAATTATAAAGCCTAGTAGTTATTTTTGTAGCATGATTTGTCTCAAATAGCTGAGAGTGTTTAATCTGCCTTAGAAAGAATCATGAGTTGTCCTTGTCATTCTGAAGCATAAATTTGTGGTGTTCTCCGTTGAATGTTTTGTTTGGTTGACTTGGTGCATGCTCACACCATGTTTATGACTACGAACCAGTCACTTATAGCCTCTATGATAATTTAGTTTTCGAACTTGTAGTAGCATGTATGCTTTGATTAATGATGTTTTGTCGCTATGCATGATTATGGCCATTATTGCTCTGTTGATGGCCAGTATGAGCTCTACTCGTGCATCCAACTCCCAAAACAAAAGTTTGCCAAACGTGTCCACCATACCTACCTACATGTGGTATTCAACTACCACTCTAAAATAAATTGCTCACGTGTTACCTTTAAAACCTTCAAAATTACTCCTATTTTAGCTCATGAGGACGTAAATAGAGAATCTTTATCTCACTTGTTGATTGGACTTTCACACCCTGGACTAGTGGCTTCATCCACTTATCCAATTTATAGAAGAGCTGGCAGCAGGGTGCCCAGCCCCAATGTAATACAACAAATTCTCTTCACTATTTTCCCCCCTGATTTATCAGTCAAAGCATAATTGTGTAAACAGAAGAGAAAGATGGATGACCTTATACCCATATGCGTCCTTCTATGGGAGCCGCTCTTGTAAATTCTAGTTGGCTTGTGACGTACTGTATTTTCTGTTTACCATTCGTTGACATAAGCGTACACCTCTCTTAAAGATGTTTTCAATACCTCTGTTTAACAAAATAAAAATCTCTAGCACATGAGTGATCCCTGCTTCTTTCTGCGAAGGGCCTTTCTTTTACTTTTATGTTGAGTCTCCATCTTCTAACTTTATGCACGGTTGAGAGATCATGGTTGCCATTCTGAGTTTAATGTGCATTTGTCCCACAAGCATTATTAATTGATTCATGATGTGTCATTGTTTGTTCTCAAGTTATTTGTTCTAGTCTTCCTCATGAACCTTCAAGGTGTCCTGGCATTTATGTTTTGCCCCACTCTTAAGGACAAGCAAAATATCACTTTTCCATGTTATCTCTATGCTTGAAAACAAACGTATTACTTTCGAGTGCATTATTATTCATGATCTTTTGTTTGTGTTACTTCTCATGATGCAAGGTGATTGCTATGCTTTATTGTTAGAATTTTATCTATCATGCTTGTGTTTAAAGTACTATGGTCTCAGCTATGCTTATGCTTTTACAATTTAGATGATCAACTTCATGTTGGTAGCATGTCACCTCAGAAATTATGTGTTTTTATCGTTTACCTACTCGAGGACGAGTAGGAACTAAGCTTGGGGATGTTGATACGTCATAAACGTATCCTTAATTTATGATGTTGCATGT
Organism: Alopecurus myosuroides; assembly: GCA_028641055.1. Taxonomy (NCBI): domain Eukaryota; kingdom Viridiplantae; phylum Streptophyta; class Magnoliopsida; order Poales; family Poaceae; genus Alopecurus; species Alopecurus myosuroides. The sequence goes on along the minus strand of CM054058.1, from coordinate 318,147,994 downwards.
TGTTTTCATGCCATATGCTACATGTTTTCCTTAAACTTTATGTCATTTTTATCGATTTTCCGGACTAACCTATTGACAAGATGCCACAGAGCCAGTTCCATGTTTTTGGCAGTTTTTAGTTTCAGAAAAGTTGTTTTGGAAATATTCTCGGAATTGGAAAATTCGAAACCCGGAAGTCTTAGAATTCCCGAAGGTTCCACGGAGTCGTGAAGAGGCCCGGAGGGGGGCCACACATAGGGCGGCATGCTCCCCCTTGTCACGCGTGGGGGTGGTGTGGCCCCCTCGGGCATCCACCGCCATCACGCTTTCGCCTATTTATTTCCCCGATACATAAACCCTAAAAATATACCACTTTGTCCCGAGAAACACCCGAGGCCGCCATCATTGTCAACCCGAGATCGGGAGGGTTCTAGAGCTCTCCCCGGCACCCTGCCGGGAGGGGAATTCATCACCGGATGGGTCTAAACCACCATGCCCGCCTCCGGAGTGATGTGTGAGTAGTTCATCCTTGGACTACGGGTCCATAGAAGAGATACATCATGAATGTATCCCTGATTTCTGATGCTCCATGATCATATTATGCCAATTGCGACATGTTTTCTCCCTTATTTATAGCATTTTTATATGTTTTCCGGACTAACCTATTAACAAGATGCCACAGAGCCAGTTCCCTGTTTTCTGCTGTTTTTTTTAGTTTCAGAAAAGTTGTTCTAGAAATATTCTCGGAATTGGAAAATTCGAAGCCCGGAAGTCCTATTTTCCCCGGAAGCATACAGAAGACCGAAGAGGAACCGAAGAGGGGTAGCAGGGGGGCCACACCATAGGGTGGCGCAGCCCCCCTGGCCACACCATAGGGTGGCGTGGCCCCCCTGGCCGCGCCAGCTAGGGGTGTGGGCCCCCTGGAGCACCACCGCCTTCGCCCTTTCTCCTATTTAAGCCCCCCGGATGGAAAACCCTAGGTACCTGATCAAAATCCCCGAAAAAGTTCTGCAGTCGCCGTCACCGTCAACCACAGATCATGGGCTTCTGAAGCTGTTTCCGGCACCCTGCCGGAGAGAAGATCATCACCGGAGGCTTCTACATCACCATTCCTTCCTCCGGAGTGATGCGTGAGTAGTTCATCCTTGGACTACGGTTTCGTAGCTGTAGCTAGATGGTTGTCTTCTCCTCATATGCCTCCATGTTTAGATATCGTGAGCTGCCTATCATGATCAAGATTGATCTTATGTAATTCTTTGTTCTATGTTTGCTAAGATCTGATGAAGATTGACCTTATGCTAAGTTGATTATAGTCTTTATTTGCATGTGTTATTTGTGATCTTGCATGCTCTTCGTTGCTAGTGGTTATTATGGCCAAGTAATTATTAGTGACTCCAAGAGGGAGTATTTATGCTCGATAGTGGGTTCATGCCTCCTTGTTGCCTTGCTCGAGCGACAGAAACGTGAAGGGGGAGGATGTGTTGTTGCCATTAGGGAGAAAACAACGGTGAGAGTGCCCACGTGCATAATTACATTACACACTTTGTTTAATGCAATTATCTGTTGCTTGCAACTTAATACCTGAGGGGGTTCGGATGATAACCTGAGGGTGGATTATTAGTCATAGATGCAGATGGATGTCGGTCTATGTATCTTGTTGTAATGCCCGCACTAAACAACATAGTAATCTTCATGTCATATTGTGCACTACGGTGCAACCTTTATTTGTCAATTGCCCAGCTGTAATTTGTTCACCCAACATGCTATCTTTTATGGAGAGACACCACTAGTGAAACTACGAACCCCGGTCCATTTTCCACACTGTTAAACAAACCACAACAATTTCCTGCTCTCTTTACTTTCTGCATGCATACACTGTTTTTCCACACTATACGTCTAATCTGTGTTTTCAGCAAGACCGGTGAGATTGACAACCTCACTGTACCATTGGGGCAAAGTATTTTGGTTGTGTTGTGTGCAGGTTCCACGTTGTTGCTGACACCGGTGAAGCGCCAGCACCACCGTCAGTGGCATCAACCTTCCGAAGATTCTCTTTCTCCTACTGGATTGATAACCCTGGTTCTTAACTAAGGGGAAAACTCCTACCGATGTGCTCATCACACCCTCCTCTTGGGGTTCCCAACAAAGTGCATCGAGGATTTTTCTGGCGCCGTTGCCGGGGAGAAGGAAGTCTTCTGGCAAGGGGAGTCTCTCACTCGCAATATCTTTATTTTGTTTTTATTGTCTTGTTTTTATTTCTCTATATCAAAAACACAAAAAAACTAGTTTATTTCTCTATATTAAAAACACAAAAAAAATAGTTTACTTCATAGCTGTTATTTATTTGCTTGCTTTTATTCTGCTAGAATGAGTATTCCTGAAGTAGAGGTTCGTTCTTTTAGGCAGCAAGGGGGAGAAAGTTTAAAAGATGCTTGGTATAGAATAAGTAATGCTCATAAGAGGTGCACAAAAAATATTCTACCTTGATACTCCTGAGAAATTTTTATGTTGGTATTTCTGGCTGGTATAGGCATGTGTTAGACACTCTTACGGGTGGAAATTTTCTAGGAACTCCTGCTTTGGAAGCCTTCAATTTGATTGAAAGTTTAGTAGGAGCACCTCCCATTATAACTGTTAAAACTGAGATTACATTGGAGGATTTTATTTATAAACTAAACTCTTTGGAAATGAACTTATCAGTCTTCCTTGATAATGCTAGCAAAGTTAACGAATTACTAATTACTACTGATAAAAGAATCACTGCTCTAGAAGCTAGCAACACTCATGATAATCAAAGTGTTAGGATTGGTAAACTAGAGGATGCCATGGGAGATTTAATCTCAACCTTTTCATCTCTTAAATTCAAAAAGGAGAAAGCCTTTGTGGGAAAGGAGAAAAGATTTATGTATGCTCCTAAGATGGCTAAACCCGAATCTCAATATGTGCTGAAAATTGCTAAAACAATCAATGAAACTAAGAATGAACTTCATGTTGAATCTTCAAAAACATCTAAAGTTCCTATTGCTGAAAATAATGGTTTAGAGGAAGGTATAGATGATTCTTCTTCACTTGAAATTACTTGAGTTGATTTTTTATGCCTAGCTAAAAGGCTCTAAAGAAAAGCGCTATCGGGAGACAACCCGTTTTATTTCTATGTTTTCTATCAGTTTTGTTTTGTTTTCTTTGGTGTGCTTGCACCTAGGTGTTGTATATTTCCTTAGAAAGCCCTATGTATCTCTTCTTTTTAGTTTTTGTCGAGACAAGTAAATCCACTAGTGGAAAGTTGAGCCTATATTTCGGATTTCTGCGTAGGAAACAAATTTCTGCTGTCCATTGTAAATTCCTTTAAAAATCACAGAAAATTCAAAATGACCTGAGCTTTTTTGTGCTTAATCCTGAGTTATATTCACAACTTTTTCTATAAGACCACGTTTTGATTTGAGCAACAGAAGATGTTTTAAAAAAATCGATCTTTACCTGTTGTCCTGTTTTTGACAGATCTCTGCCATTTATCGCATTTGCATCTTAATCTCTTTCTTTTGGTGTTCTTTTGAGAAAAAGAGTTTTTAAAGAAGTTGTGACAGTATATAATGTGTTTTGAAGTGTTAGACTTGTGTTGAAACTGAACCGTGTGGATTTATTATTTCAATTGCACTAACGTTGCTAATGAAGATTGTGAGAATTTTGATGTGAAGGAAGTTTTCAAGGGTCAAGAGAAGAGGATGATATGATATGATCAAGAAGAGTGAAAAGCCTAAGCTTGAGGATACCCCAGTGGTACATCCAAGAAAATTCTAAGAAGACTCAAGCGTATAAGCTTGGGGATATCCAAGGCATCCCCTTCTTCATCAACAAATTATCAGGTCACTTCTAGTGAAACTATATTTTTATTCGGTTGCATCTTATGTGCTTTACTTGGAGCGTCTTTAATTTTTGTTTTCAGTTTGTTTTGATTTTCCTTTCAGTTTGTTTTTACTTTCATAATAAGCTTGGTTGTACCCCAGCATTCTTTTATTGGAGAGTGACACGCTCCGCTTTTTCTTGAGAATACGTTGTATTGTTAGTCTGTGTTTGACTGTTGCATTTATTCAGCTCCTGTTTTGCATGCATCTCTTATTAGAGATGTTAGTTTTAGTAGTATTATTTGAGTACTCTCATATTTTCTTTCTGTATCATAAATAGTATTTTTTTTGAAAGCATGTTTTGTATGGTGCTTGTTGGGAGAAAAGAAAACTGCTGCTTGAAGTAGAATTTATAACAGTAATAGTAGAAGCTTGTATAGACTGTGGCTAGGACTTTTTCATGCCATGCTAAATGTTATTTTAGTTTTAAAGACTTGTGGTTATTGAGTATCATGATTAGCCTCAAATATCTGAGAGTCTTTAATATGTATTGAAAGATTCATGAGTTGTTCTTGTCATAGTAAAGCATCAATATATGGTATTCTCTTTCGAATGTTTTATTTGGTTGACTTGGCGCATGCTCACACCATGTTTATGACTACAAACCATTCACGAATAGCCTCCATGACCACTTAGTTTTTGAACTTGTGATACTACTTATTTTTTAATCAATGATGCTTATGTCGCTATGCATGATTGTGGCTCTTATGATCTCTTGATTTGTCGCTCCCAGTCTTTTGCTAGCCTACACCTGTACTGGGTATGAGATCTACTCATGCATCAAAACTCCCTTAAGCCAAAGTTTTTCCCATTGTGTCCACCATACCTACCTACATGTGGTATTTAAATGCCATTCCAAAGTAAATTGCTCATGTGTTACCTTTAAAACCTTCAAAATTACTCCTGCTTTATGTTCCTGTTTTTGCTCATGAGGACGTAAATAGAGAATCTTTATCTCACTTGTTGATTGGATTTCACACCCTGGACTAGTGGCTTCATCTGCTTATCCAAATGATAGAAGAGCTGGCAGCGGGGTGCCCAGCCCCAAATTAATGCATACAAATTCTCTTCACTATTTTGCCCCTGATCTATCAGTCAAAGCATAATTGTGTAAACAAAAGAGAAAGAGGGATGACCTTCTACACCAGTTGCGTCCTTCACCATGGGAGCCTCTCTTGTGAATCCAGTTGCCTTGTGACATACTCTATTTTCTGTTTACCATTCGTTGACATTAGCATACATCTCCCAAAATATAGACACTCCCCCATGGTATGTGATTGTTGGCAGGCACCCGAGGATTCGGTCAGCCATGGTTTGTGAAAGATGGATGGGAGGAGTGTCAAACTTTTAATACCTTTGTTTAATAAAATAAAATCTCTAGCACATGAGTGATCCCTGCTTCCCTCTGCGAAGGGCCTTTCTTTTACTTTTATGTTGAGTTTCCATCTTCTAACTTTATGCACAGTTGAGAGAGCATTTTGCCATTCTGAGTTCTATGTGCATTTGTCCCATAAGCATCAATAATTACTTCATGATGTGATATCATTTGTTCTTAAATTATTTGTTCTAGTCTTCATCTTGAACTTTGAAGGTGTCCTGGCATTTATGTTTTGCCCCACTCTTAAGGACTATCGAAGTATCACTTTGCCATGCTTTCTCTATACCTGAAACAAACGTTTACCTTTCTTTGCATTATTATTCATGTTCCTTTATTTGAGTTACTTTTCGTGATGCAAAGTAATTGCTATGCTTTATTATTAAAGTTTTATCTATCATGCATGTGTTTAAAGTCTTATGATCTCAGCGTGCAAATGCTTTTACATTAGATTGATCAAGTTTGTGTTAGTAGCATGTCACCTCAGAAATTATTGTTTTATCGTTTACCTACTCGAGACGAGTAGGAACTAAGCTTGGGGATGCTTGATACGTCATAAACGTATCCCTAATTTCTGATGCTCCATGATCATATTATGCCAATTGCTACATGTTTTCTCCCTTATTTATAGCATTTTTATACGTTTTCCAGACTAACCTATTAACAAGATGCCACAGAGCCAGTTCCCTATTTTCTGCTGTTTTTTTAGTTTCAGAAAAGTTGTTCTGGAAATATTCTCGGAATTGGAAAATTCAAAGCCGGGAAGTCCTATTTTCCCCGGAAGCATCCAGAAGACCGAAGAGGAACCGAAGAGGGGCAGCAGGGGGGCCACACCATAGGGTGACGCGGCCCCCCTGCCGCGCCAGCTAGGGGTGCGGGCCTCCTGGAGCGCCACCGCCTTCGCCCTTTCGCCTATTTAAGCCCCCCGGATGGAAAACCCTAGGTACCTGATCAAAATCCCCGAAAAAGTTCCGCAGCCGCCGTCACCGTCAAACCCAGATCAGAGGGATTCTGAAGCTTTTTTTGGCACCCTGCCGGAGAGGAGATCATTATCGGAGGCTTCTACATCACCATGCCTGCCTCCGGAGTGATGCGTGAGTAGTTCATCCTTGGACTACGGTTTCGTAGCTGTAGCTAGATGGTTTTCTTTTCCTCATATGCCTCCATGTTTAGATCTCGTGAACTGCCTGTCATTATCGAGATTGACCTTATGTAATTCTTTGTGCTGTGTTTGCTGGGATCCGATGAATATTGACCTTATGCCTAGTTGATTATAGTCTTTATTTGCATGTGTTATTTGTGATCTTGCATGCTCTCCGTTGCTAGTGGTTATTCTGGCAAAGGAATTGTTAGTGACTCCAAGAGGGAGTATTTATGCTCGATAGTGGGTTCATGCCTCCTTGTTGCCTTGATCGAGTGACAGAAACTTGAAGGGGGAGGATCTGTTGTTGCCATTAGGGAGAAAACAGCGGTGAGAGTGCAGATGCATAATCATTGCTTACATTACACACTTTGTTTAATGCAATTATCTGTTGCTTGCAACTTAATACCTGAGGGGGTTCGAATGATAACCTGAGGGTGGATTATTAGTCATAGATGCAGATGGATGTCGGTCTATGTATCCTGTTGTAATGCCCGCACTAAATAACATAGTAATCTTCATGTCAGAGTGTGCACTACGGTGCAACCTTTATTTGTCAATTGCCAAGCTTTAATTTGTTCACCCAACATGCTATGTTTAATGGAGAGACACCACTAGTGAAACTACGAACCCCGGTCCATTTTCCAAACTGTTAAACAAACCACAACAATTTCCTGCTCTCTTTACTTTCTGTAAGCATACACTATTTTTCCACACTATACGTCTAATCTTTGTTTTCAGCAAGACCGGTGAGATTGACAACCTCACTATACCATTGGGGCAAAGTATTTTGGTTCTGTTGTGTGCAGGTTCCACGTTGTTGCTGACACCGGTGAAGCGCCACCACCACCGTCAGTGGCATCAACCTTCCGAAGATTCTCTTTCTCCTACTGGATTGATAACCATGGTTCTTAACTAAGGGGAAAACTCCTACCGTTGTGCTCATCACACCCTCCTCTTGGGGTTCTCAACAAAGTGCATCAAGAAGTAGCTAGATGGTTGTACTCTCCACCTTATGCCTTATGTTTAGATCTGATGAGCTGCCTCACATGATCGAGATGATCTATTTGTAATGCTACATGTTGTGTTTGCTTGGATCCGATGATTATCGACTGCCATGTCTGTTCATTATCAATCTATCATGTTATCTTCATGTGTATGTTATTTATGATCTTGCATGCTCTCCATTGTTAGTGACTCTAAGAGGGAGTATTTATGCTCGATAGTGGGTTCATGCCTCCTTTGCATCTGTGCTCGAGTGACAAAAACATGACAGATGGAGGATGTGTTGTTGCCATTAGGGAGAAACTTAATACTCAACTTAATACTTATGTCATGCTTGTTCGGATGATATTCGTTGCTTACTGCGATTATCCGTTTAAATTACACACTTTGCTTACTGCGATTATCCGTTGCTTGCAACTTAATACTCAACGTTTGTTCGGATGATATTCGAAGGGTGGATTATTTGTCTAGATGCAGTTGGATGACGATCTATGTGTTTTGTTGTAATGCCCGCAGTAATCTTATAGTAATCTTTATGTCATGCTTGTTCTTTATCTGTCAATGACCCGGCTGTAATTTGTTCACCACACATGTTAGATATCTTTTATGGAGAGACACATCTAGTGAACTATGAACCCCGGTCCATTTTCTCATTGTGATAATACACACATTGCTTCCATTCTATTCACACTGCTTCCACTGTTTTCACACTGCTGCTATTGTTTTCATACTGTTCTCCACGCCATACATTTAACCTCTTTGTTATCAGCAAAATCGGTGAGATTGACAACCTCATTGCTTCGTTGGGGCAAAGTGAATTGTTTGTGTTGTGTAGGATTCCACGTTGCTGCTGAACCGGTAGTGCACCCTGCCATCTCAGCTGCATCAACCTTCTGAAGTTACTCCTTCCTCCTGCTGGTCGATTCAACCTTGGTTTCTTTTTGAGGGAAAACTTGCTGCCGTGCTCATCAAACCTTCCTCTTGGTGTCTCCCAACGAGTGCAAGTCATGCACCATCACCGCCCTCTCGTTCATCTCTGGCGAAAGCTCTGGTGAGCCCCTCTCCTTCTTTCTTGACCGTTGGATCCACGATGGACGCACCAGACGATGTCGGCTTAAGCCATAGCCAAGCTGAAGCTCAAGACGAAGCCAAGCCTAGCCCACACTACCATAGAGCGCCACCTCGGATCTATCCCACGCAGCCAATCATAAGACGACACATGGCCCTATCGTCTGGATAATGTTTCGAAAAAAATTAAAATTGTAACTTTTGCAGAAGCGCCCCTAAAAATTAGATATATCACAAGTTTTCATCCATAATCCCCAATTAAGCAAACTTGGACTTTTTGAAATGCCCTTAACATGTAGAATATTTTAGCACTGTCCAAATTTAAATTTGACACACTTAAATCGATTCAGTTTTAAATATTCTTGTTTGATGATTTTTGGCATAGTTTAAACTATACAAATATAAAAATTGCAAATAAAATTTACTTGGAAACCTTAGGATGTATACTTTCGGGTTCTCTATCATAAAATAATTTTTAACCTATTAAAACTGAATTTAGATTTGTTTGGCCTTTTTTTAGTGTTTTTGACTTAGTTTAAATTATGTAAATATTTTCAATATGTTTTCTTTAGAAAATTTGTTTTATGTTCTAACCTTACAATAGAGAGACCAAAAAACCTAAGCCTTTGGCTGCCTTAAAACTATGCCCATGTAATTACGTGGTAGTTGGCCCTCCTAGGAAAACCAATAAATCTGGAATTGTGAAAACCATGAAGTGAAGAAAGATGCCCCTTTGTTATCCTTGGAGTCAACATGACGCTAGAATACCAATGGAGGACTTAGCCAAGAAACCCAACTTCAGAAGCATCTCCAAGAAGTAGAAGTACTTAGAATAAAATCAAGAGGAAGAGGAACTTCAACAAGACCAAACCCATCTTTTTCTCTAAGTCTTTTTTCCCTTTCTTTTATGTTCCCTTAGACCTTGTGATGTGGCTAAGTTATATAAGAACATCCATAGATTGTATAAGAACCATCAAGTTTTGTAAAGACAATGAAGTCATCACACCAAGGAAAAAGCTATGAAAGAGCCTAGAGATTTTCCTTAAGATCAAGCATGTGAAAACTTGGAATTTGTTTTCCAAGACTTAGTATTTGTTTTCAAGATGATTAGTGTCAAGTTTGTTTTGTCAAATACTTGGAGTTTGTTTTCCCAAGTAGGGTGAGAGCTTTTGACCAAGACTTCAACAAGAAGCTTTTCATCAAGAAGAAGAACTTCAACAACAAAACAACTCAATATTCTCCCAGAAGATGAAGAAGAGGAAGAATTTACAAGTCATTTCTAGGGAACTCTAGAAATCCATTGTATTTATCTTATTCTATATGACTAAGTCCCTAATTCCTTGATTCAATAAGGAGGACTACAAGCAAGGCCATTGAAGAAGACTTAGCCATCAAAAGCAACTCAAGGGAGCAAAAGAAGACTTGAAGAAACTCAATACAGATATATATATTAGACCAAGACTTTTGTGTGATCTTTTGATCAAAGACCAATCCTTAGTCACAAATGGCAAACTCCAACAACAATCACTTAGTTTATTTTGTGCACCGAAACTAAATGTTTTCACATGTTTTCCTTCTGTGTTTGTTGCTTTGTATGTTTTCTTCATTTGTTTGTATGTTCGTTAGCATGCTTGTTTATTCTTTTGTTGTGTTTTCAATGTTTAGATTGTATAGAGAGCAACGTTCTATTTGTGAAGAAAGGGTGATTGTTCTTCACAAACTTCAAAGGCAAGTAACACGCCATTAAATCTCCCATATTTTACTATGCATTACTAGAGTTTTAAGTAGTATGCATGATAGGGATTTTTACTAAGTTATTATTATTATCATATGTAAAATCCTAGTAGTGTGTAGTCACCCTTTATCTTTGCTATTTTGGAGCCTTAGTATTTAGTAGATTCTGTCGCACCCGGACTTCTAGAGGATACTCACCGTACGAACTGAACAGTATTTTGGTTGGATTACGGGGCTTAACGGCTCCCGCGTCCCCTTACGGGTAGGCCAGCACTTATGTGCGACAACCAACCGTTACTGTTCACCGTCGATGTAAACTATCCCGTAGAAATCAGGATACTACCATTGACGTACTTCATACCATACACACATGGTACGTCAACGGTTTTTGAACAAAAGGATAACACAACATGCCTCTAAGACACAAAAGATTGAAATAAGGTTGCAAATGGCCTTCACTAAGGCAGAAATAGCAAATACAATCATCCAGAGGACACATGTCCCAACATAGCATTCATTACATCAGCGGAAGCAATCAACGGTGTCTGGGTACAGACAAATCCAACAGGCTTAAGAAGCCGGAGAAAATAAAGAAGACGAAGCCCATCCACGTAGGTCCTGGATCCAGCCCTGGTCCAGCTATCTACTCGTCTGCAGTCTCGTCAAACTCCACGAAGTAGCCATCCTGGTGGTCATCGTAGCCGTAGTCGTAGTCTGCGTAAACCACAGCCCCAAAGGGGTCAGTACAACAACGTACTGGCAAGCAAGACTCACAGTTCACCAAAGTGTAGCCCGTCAACACCAAGCACAGATGCCTTGGGATCAACGGAAGAAAAGGGTATGAAAGATGCTCCAACTGGCTGCACTAACCATCTACAGAGCATACTACAACTTCCGGTGTAACAGAAAGAGATAAGATAGCGTATCGTAACCAACTATAGGTAACCACCAAACAAACCCATCCTGGATCTCGCCCCTTATCCAAAGAAGCAATCCGAGGATAACTCACACGGTTGGATTAATGATGGATCAAGTTGTTGTGTCAATAAGCCTATTACTAGTCAAGTTATCATTAGCTAGGTGTAAGTTGCTCTGGGTACTTGTTAGCCAGTACTTTCACCAAGTCAACCATAACCGCGGAAAACACGGCTTCTCGAGAAGATTTATCCCTGCAGGGGTGCACCAATTTGGCCGTACACGTAAGAATAACCCGCCAGAGGGGAAGGCCTTTCCCACCAAGCGGGGCACTCAACACAACTCAACTCTTCTTCGCATCAAGCCCAAAGCACCACGTGCTGTGCGTGCGCGGCTAATCGAGCCCCTCGAAGAAAAGGAGGACCCTCATAGCACTGGAAGACCACGCCGCCCTAAATGCCGACTACAAAAGTTCCACCCTGGCCTCGGGTTCGTACCTGCATATGCGTGCATCAAATGGAAAGCCCGAACTAAGTGTGGTGATTTGGACGAGATGCGAATCGAATCAAATTGAGGGGGGCGCCCATACACGCTTCCCACATGCGGATAGTGCGCTCATCATGGATCAGTAGACAAGACCCTTTTCCTATTAGGGTCGACACTAGCAGGCCTCAAAACCACGCCGGGCCTCCTGCCGGTGCCTTATCAGCAATTTATTATTACCTCAAATTAACAGGTGTTGTTAACATCGAGCCCCTGAATATGACAGATATAATAACAGAAAGTAACGGATAACAGACTCGAGCAAAACAACCCTAAGCATGCTAGTAAGACACGGGCCCAAGCAACGGGGTTTTAGGACTGGAGGTGTGGCAATATCAGGGTTTAGGGTATCATGTGATAGGTTCGTAACGGAAACAACTACCACTATGGCTATCAAAAAAAGAACAACGGAAAGTATCGGTAACCAATGTTGAAAGGAACACAATGGTTCATGTGAGTGATAACTTGCCTGCAAACCCAGTAGCCGGGTACTGAGCTAGATCCTCAGAAGGGGTGTCGTAAAGGTCGTCGGTATCAACGTCGTCGTCTATCCGAGAAGAAGCAAACAAACAAGGCAGAAATATAAACAATCATCCTCATGGCATAGTGCACAATCAAATATGATGCATGACAAGTTAATAGATGCATCAAAATAAACTAACAGATATGATAACATAATTTAAATGGACACATATGCAACTTTGAGTTGCATATGAAAAGCCCATGGATTTTGGGTTAGATTATTTGTTTTCCAACTAATCAACAGGTGCTAGTGGTTTAGTATGATGCATGCCAAAGGAAAACAGCAAAATAACAACATTAGAATCAAATTAAAATAGGGTGTAGCAATTTAGAATTTTATTATTAACTTAGGGAATTTTGGGTGCCTTAAAGGTGACACACATGTATTTGTTGTTTTCAACCATTTAAATTGTTCAAAACAAATAACAAAGTTTATATTTGAAAAGAACATCAAATTTTAGTTGGATTACATGTTTCAAATATTGAAATAGGGGTTAGGATTATTTAATTATGAATTAAACAATATTAAACAAGTTTTAAATGAATTTAAAACAAGTTTGAATTTAATTGACTTTTTATTTGTTCAAAACATAATTTCAAACTCACATTTGAAAAGTTCACACTTTGATGGGTTTAAAACATATTGTGCATGTTCAAAAATATTTTGTTTTGAGCAAGTTATGATTTTATCAAATTTAAATGAATTAAACAAGTATTAAATTATTTAGGCAATTTAAATTATTCAAACTAGAAAAAAAAATATTTGAATAGGTTATTTAAAATGGTATGGAAAACATATTTTATTTGCATTTATTGGATTAATAAATAATTAGTTATTGAATTTCTAAATTAGCATTCGAATTATTTAAGTTTGAATTTTAAATGCATTTGTAATTGTCAAAACAGTACACAAATAGGTTATTTGGAAAGATTAGGAAATTTGGAACAGAAATCATATAAACTTTTTATTTATTGGATTTACAGAATAGAAGATATTAAAGTTTGAAGTTTTTGATTCAAATCTGTTATTTAAATGGATTTTGGAAATAACAGGAATTCGCAAAAACTTTTGTTACCACGCGGCCCTCTACCCCTAGCCACTATCCAGTGGACCCGTGCCAGCGTGGCGCGCGCGCGCGCACGCGTGGCAGAGAGAGCCGCTGACAGTGGGCCTCTGCGCGGAAGCAAAAATAGCCAAAAAAAAGGTTTGTGCGCTGCGGGGTTCGAACCGCGCACCTCGCGCGAGATTCAGAGAGTGGCTACCACTGCGCTGTGCTCGTTCAGTTGACAGGGATACAGACGCAGACAGGTTATTGTTAAACGCCAGTGTTAACTGAATTTTAACCTGACGACCAAACGTTTCCTCGACTGACAGAACAAGGCTCGCCGGCGTTGATCCACGGCCGTGCTCGCTGCGGTGGTGCGTGGACTTGTGCAGAGACGTGCGCGGATGCGGGAGGAGGGAGAGAGTGGAAGAGAACGGTGGCTCACCACCGGAGTAGAGGAGGCAGCGGCTCGGGGACGATCTGCTGACGGAGGATGACGACGGCGGCCGCGGAGAAGACGTGGACGGCGTCGCGGATGTAGCCGTGCTCCGGTGGCGCTCCGGTGTCCAAGACGTAGAGGAAGCAGAGGCCTTCTGATTCCAGGTGGTGGGTGACTAGGTAGGAGTGGGAGGTGGCGGCGCCATCGACAGATTCAGAGCTCCGTTCTCCGGCGAGGGTGACAGAGGAGGGGAAACTCGACGGGGAGGAGGCGATTGACGGCGGCGAAGAGGGAATAGGAGCCTAGGGGGGTCTAGGGTTTGACGCGGAGCCCTAGGGCATGTTTTATAGCCTGCGGGAGGCTCAGATCGCCGTCGGAGTGCGGTAGCTGCCGCGGTGGCGCGCTGCGATTGCAGCCGTACTTCAGAAAGAAGATCAGCACGCTTTTTGAAGCGTTACGTGATGGCTTAGGCGGGCTGGGCTGCGCGCGCGTTAGATTAGGTGGGTTGGGTAGCGTTAGGTGCTGCGCGCGCGGTAGGTTTTGCTCCTTTTATTTTTTTTTCCTTCTGTTTTTTTTTGTAGGCTTTGCTTTTGGAAGAAAAACTTAGGTTTTAAGTTAGAGAAAAATTTAGAAAAATTAGGGGAGTTTCCTTAGGCCAAAAGCAAACAGTTGGTAGCTTTTATTTTCAAAAATTTAAATGTTTGATTGCTGTTTAAAATTTAAACCAAATTTGGGTGCATTTGTTAATATTAATAACCATTATTTAAAACCAACATTGAACATAGGGTAACCCCTAAGATAAATAAGCAAATTGAGTTGATTTGATTTGGTAACAACATGATTTCAAAATGGTTATGTTTTGGGTGCTTTGATTTGAATTTCAAATGTGTTTGGAAAATAAACAATTGATTAAAAACCATCATTTTCACAAGTGATCCCTATGGAAAACATGGAACCAAATGGTTGTTATTATTTGTGATTTTTATTCAAAATGTTGTAACAGAGCAAGTATGAAACCATTGTTTGAATAAGGTTTGAATTTGAGTTGTGAAAACAGTGAAAAACAATTGCAACAATTAAGAAACAAATGCAAACAACATAGAAACAATATGATGACATGATGCAAAACTTTAATAAAACATGCAACAAACATTCTAAGGGGATGATTTTCATACTTGGGATGTTACAAAACGCCCCCCCTTGAAGGAATCGCGCCCCGAGATTCCTACTGAGAAAGGAAGAGGTCCGGATACTTCTTGCGAAGATCCTCCTCGGTCTCCCACGTTGCCTCTTTATCGGAATGATGCGACCATTGCACTTTCAAGAACTTGGTGCTCTTGTTGCGAGTCTTACGCTCGGTCTCATCGAGAATACGAATAGGGTGCTCCTCATAAGAGAGATCATCTTGCAGTTCGATGGAATCATGATCAACTGCACGATCTGGATCTTTGAAACACTTCTTGAGCTGTGACATGTGGAACACATCGTGCACCTTGGATAGCTTTTCTGGAAGTTCAAGACGATAAGCATTTTCTGCACGCCTTTAGAGAATGTTGAAAGGACCAATGTATCTTGGTGCAAGCTTTCCTTTCACACCGAAACGATGAGTGCCTCTGAGGGGAGTTACACGGAGATATGCCTTATCACCAGGTGCATAGATCATATCCCTGTGCTTGCTATCATAATAGCTCTTCTGAGGAGACTGAGCAATCCTGAGATTGTCACGAATGATACGAACTTTCTCCTCGGCTTCCTTAACAATGTCAGGGCCTAAGAGTGAACGTTCACCAGCTCCAGACCAATTGATTGGACTCCTGCATCTGCGGCCATACAATGCCTCAAATGGTGCCATGCCTAGGCTTGCCTGGTAGCTGTTGTTGTAGGAGAATTCAGCATATGGAAGGCAATCCTCCCATTTCATGCCAAAGGAGAGACCACATGCTCTGAGCATATCCTCGAGAATCTGATTGACTCTTTCGACTTGCCCCTGAGACTGAGGGTGATAAGCTGTGCTGAACAGAAGTTTGGTGCCCAATGCTTCTTGAAAACTCTTCCAGAAATGAGAAGTGAAGATACTTCCACGGTCTGAGCTTATTTCCAATGGAACACCATGAAGGGGAACAATCTTTGCTGTGTAGAGTTCTGCTAACTGGCTAGCTGAGATAGTTTCCTTTACAGCAAAGAAGTGAGCTACTTTAGTGAGACGATCAATAACAACGAAGATTGCATCGTTGCCCTTTTTGGACTTTGGAAACCCAGTAACGAAGTCCATTTCAATCATGTCCCACTTCCACTCAGGAATTTTCAGAGGTTGGAGTAGACCTGCTGTTTTCTGATGGACTGCCTTAACACGTTGACAAACGTCGCATTCAGAAACGTATTGAGCAATTTCACGTTTCATGCCAGGCCACCAATACAGAGTCTTGAGATCCTGGTACATCTTTGTACTTCCAGGGTGAATGGAGAGAGGAGTTTCATGAGCCTCCTTGAGAATGATATCTTTTAGACTTTGAACTTGAGGAACTGCAATGCATCCTTCAAAGCACACGGTTCCTTTATCATCAACTGAGAAGGACTTGAATTTCTCCTTGCCTTCCTTGATGTGCTCAACCATCTTCTTGATTTCAGTATCACGAAGTTGTTCAGAACGAATCTTGTCCTCGAGAGTTGGACTGGCTGTCAAGCTAGCAAGGTAGCCTTGAGGAACAAGACCAAGGTTCAGCTTCTGGAATTCTTCATGAAGTGGAGGTTGGCTTTCCATGATCATGAGATTATTGCAATAGGACTTGCGACTGAGAGCATCGGCCATAACATTAGCCTTGCCTGGAGTGTAAGAAATGGTGAGATCAAAGTCTTTAATCTTTTCAATCCATCTCCTTTGCCTGAGGTTCAGATCTGGCTGAGTGAAGATGTATTTCAGACTCTTGTGATCGGAAAAGATTTCAGTTTTGTTACCCAACAAGTACTGTCTCCATTTCTTGAGAGCAAACACAACTGCTGCTAGCTCAAGATCATGTGTGGGATAGTTTTGCTCATGTGGGTTCAACTGACGTGAAGCATAAGCCACAACTTGGCGTTCTTGCATAAGAACTGCTCCTAGGCCTTGGAGAGATGCATCACAGAATATCTGGAAAGGTTTGGTAGTATCTGGGCCAACCAGAACTGGGGTGGAAGTGAGTTTAGTCTTCAGGAGATTGAAACTCTCATCACACTGTGGAGTCCAAACGAACTTCTTGTCCTTCTTTGTGAGATCAGTGAGAGGTTTGGCAATCTTGGAAAAGTTTTGGACGAAACGACGGCAATAGCTAGCCAAGCCAAGAAAGCTTCTAACTTGTTTTACCGTCTTAGAGGGTTTCCAATCAACAATTGCCTTAACCTTTTCCGGGTCAATGGCTATGCCTTTGGCAGAGATGACATGACCAAGGTAAGCAACTTCTGGAATCCAGAACTCACATTTGGAGAACTTGGCATACAGACGATGCTCGCGAAGTTTCATGAGAGTGAGACGAAGGTGTTCTCCATGCTCTTCCTCGGATTTTGAGTAGACTAGAATATCATCGAGATATACCACAACGAACTTGTCGAGATATTCATGGAAGACAGAATTCATGAGTCTTGAGAACGTTGCCGGTGCATTGGTGAGACCAAAGGACATGACGGTGTATTCATATAGACCGTACCGAGTGGTGAAAGCTGTTTTTGGAATATCTTCCTTTCTGATCTTTATCTGATGGTAACCCATCCTCAAGTCCAACTTTGAGAATATTGAGGCTCCAGCAAGTTGATCAAAAAGATCATCGATACGAGGAATTGGATACTTGTTCTTGATGGTTTTCTCGTTGAGAGGACGATAGTCAACCACGAGTCTTTTTGTTTGATCCTTCTTGGCAACAAACAGAGTTGGGCAACCCCAAGCGGAGGAACTAGGCTGAATGTAACCTTTCTCCATGTACATATCGATTTGCTCCTTCAACAATTTCAGTTCAGGAGGAGCTATCTTGTATGGATGCTTAGAGATTGGGGCAGTACCTGGTTCAAGCTCGATCACGAACTCAACTGCTCTGTCCGGAGGCATCCCTGGCAATTCTTCTGGAAAGACGTCAGGGAATTCACAAACCACCGGAACATTTTCAAGCAGAGGTAGAGGTTTAGCATCCAGGGTGTACAGCTGAACAGAACTTGATTCACTTGGAGAATAGACTATCTGGCCGGAAGGGTGGAACAGAGTTATTGACTTCTTAGCACAATCAATCGTAGCTTTATTGGCCTTCAACCAATCCATGCCAAGGATGACATCAATGTCAGAATTGCCAAGCAGAATGAGGGAAGCAAGGAATATGTGACCTCCAATCAAGATCTGATTCTCGTGACTGATCTTGGAAGTTTGCATAGTTGCTCCAGGGGAGTTTACTACTAGCGGGGAACCCAAACCAACAAAAGGTAGTTTAACTGCTGTCGCAAAGATCTTTGACACGAACGAATGCGATGCTCCGGTATCAAACAACACTTTAGCTGGGTTAGAGTTTACGGGGACTGTACCGAGAACGACGTCAGCAGCTTCCTCAGCTTTGTCGGCCTTGATATGATTCACCCTCGCGGTCCTCCCGACAGGCCTGTTGTTGGAGTTGAAGGCTTTAGCCGGGGGAGCACGAACCATTGCCTGGTTGGTGTTGGGGCGAGGAGGTGGTGGAGGTAGCTGCCTCTGAGTGCACTTATCAGCGTAGTGCCCAGTCTCCTTGCACTTGAAGCAAGTGACAACACGAGGAGGACCTGGCCTTGGCTGCCCCATTGGAAACCTCTGACCCTGCATCTGAGATGGGTTGGGTGGGCGGGGGCCAAAGCCTGGAGAAGCTTGGGCATTTGGAGCCCTAGTGACAGCACTGTTTGGCACCCAGATGCGGCGCTTCAGCGGAGGGGTGGTCATGTTGGAGGAGGAACCACCCTCACGCGAGTGCTTGCGGGACTCTTCGAACGCCTTGCGCCCATTCTCCTCGTTGAGCGCGGTGTTCACGAGCTCCACGAAGTCCTTGCACTTGATGTTGGTGAGAGCGTACTTCAGTTCTGGGTTAAAACCTCGGCGGAACCTTGCCATCTTCTTGGCTTCAGTGGACACCTCGTCACCAGCGTATCGAGCGAGACGATTGAACTCGTTCTGGTAGCCGAGGACGTCCAGCTTGCCCTGTTTGAGAGAGCAGAATTCGTCACGCATCCTTTCCATGAGACCATCTGGGATGTGGTGCTTCAGGAAGGCATCCTTGAAACAACCCCAGGTGATAGGATAGCCAGCTCTCATGGTCTGGTAGTTTTCCCACCAGGTAGCTGCCTGACCCTTCAGTAGGTAGGTGGCATACTTGACCTTATCTTCCTCAGCAACATGAGCAATCTCCAGAGCCCTGTTCATCTCCCTGATCCAGTCATCAGCATCCAGAGGCTCACGTGTTGCCACGAAAGCTCTTGGCCCCATGCTCAGAAACTCCTTGATGCTGACTCGCGGAGCATTCTGGTTGTTGTGCTGGTTAGCCTGGATCTGGGCCATCTGAGCCACGACCTGAGTCATCTGAGTCAACAGCTCCGTGAGCGGAGGTGGTTCAGGCGGGGAGTTCCTGGTTGGAGGCATCCTGAACAGAAATGCATTTTAGCACAATAACAGCAAAGGATAGACTTGGTAACCGAAAGATAGATTATTCCGACGCATGAATAGATAACCAACAGGTACATCATCACATGTTCAAATACATCAGAATATCCAACACACCAATACATGGTTCGAATGCCACACGATAACTAAGCATAGCTAGGAATGGATACATCGGTACTCCCATGCTCATCACGCAGGACGATGGCGAGTAGTACGATGAGAGATACGGTGAGGAGGAATCCCCCGGAAGTAGGTATGACGACGATCCACGTAGAGCGGGACTGCTCTGAGAGCAACTCTCGGTGTGGTGAAGTAGAAAGCGTCGTCTCCCTGTGCTCCAAAGCGGGGAATCCCTGTGTAACCAGCTCCGAGGTCGAGAAGTGGACCTCTGATCGGCTCGTAACCTCCAGCATCTGGCAACGGAAGACCAGCTGGCTGAGTGAAACGTGCAAAGCTCTCGTCTCGAACGAAGTCTGTGGTGTACGTCGCCAGACGAGTGAGAGCAAGGTGGAGCTGCTCCCTGACTGAGGCTAACTCCTGAGAAAGTGTGGAAGCAACTGCGTCACTGTGCCTCACGAACTGAGCAGTGGTGTGCAGCCTGGAGCTATCAGACTCGTAGGTATCCAGGTTGCCGTGGAGAGTGAAGTGAACTCCCGCCGACGTGATGTAACCACGGGGGATGTGACGATAGATAGAATCGTCAAACCCCCAGTAGTCAGCACAGAGGACGGTGAGACTCACGTAAGCTGCCTGCTGCACGGCCATATCCACTGTGGAACCTACTGCCTCGTAGCGGTGGACAACGCTCCTGCCATCATCCGACAGAATGTAGACGATAGCCCGGTAGTAGGTCTGGTCAAACTCTCGCTGCTGCTCGTAGACCTGGTACTCTGGTGCCCAATGGAACCCCAGATAGGTAACCATGTCTCTCAGCATCTCCGGATAAGCGGCGGTGCTCTCACAGCGAGTCATCCGAACCACCTGCGGAAAGAACCTGAGATCCATCTGCAGATGATTTGGGAGGTTTTGATTAGACTCCGGTAGAAGAAATGAAGTGGAAAACAACAGCAAGGTTTCAACGGACGAAAGGTTCTTTAGAAGAACAGGATATCGAAGCAACATCGGGAAAACGAGACCAAAAGTCCTGAGGTACTAAGGAGAACCCAAAACACGTGAAATCCTAACTTGAAAGTTTAGGTGAGAACAGAAAACAACGTTGCACTTCCTTACCAGAAAAGGGTGGGTGGGTGGGGAAAGAAGAAAAATGGCAGAATTCCTACTCTCACGTTTTATTTTTCCTATATAGCTACAAAATAGTTTCTAGACTCAACTGCGACCAGTAAAAGGGATCCTACTGGCAGACAGGCTCTGATACCATTTGTCGCACCCGGACTTCTAGAGGATACTCACCGTACGAACTGAACAGTATTTTGGTTGGATTACGGGGCTTAACGGCTCCCGCGTCCCCTTACGGGTAGGCCAGCACTTATGTGCGACAACCAACCGTTACTGTTCACCGTCGATGTAAACTATCCCGTAGAAATCAGGATACTACCATTGACGTACTTCATACCATACACACATGGTACGTCAACGGTTTTTGAACAAAAGGATAACACAACATGCCTCTAAGACACAAAAGATTGAAATAAGGTTGCAAATGGCCTTCACTAAGGCAGAAATAGCAAATACAATCATCCAGAGGACACATGTCCCAACATAGCATTCATTACATCAGCGGAAGCAATCAACGGTGTCTGGGTACAGACAAATCCAACAGGCTTAAGAAGCCGGAGAAAATAAAGAAGACGAAGCCCATCCACGTAGGTCCTGGATCCAGCCCTGGTCCAGCTATCTACTCGTCTGCAGTCTCGTCAAACTCCACGAAGTAGCCATCCTGGTGGTCATCGTAGCCGTAGTCGTAGTCTGCGTAAACCACAGCCCCAAAGGGGTCAGTACAACAACGTACTGGCAAGCAAGACTCACAGTTCACCAAAGTGTAGCCCGTCAACACCAAGCACAGATGCCTTGGGATCAACGGAAGAAAAGGGTATGAAAGATGCTCCAACTGGCTGCACTAACCATCTACAGAGCATACTACAACTTCTGGTGTAACAGAAAGAGATAAGATAGCGTATCGTAACCAACTATAGGTAACCACCAAACAAACCCATCCTGGATCTCGCCCCTTATCCAAAGAAGCAATCCGAGGATAACTCACACGGTTGGATTAATGATGGATCAAGTTGTTGTGTCAATAAGCCTATTACTAGTCAAGTTATCATTAGCTAGGTGTAAGTTGCTCTGGGTACTTGTTAGCCAGTACTTTCACCAAGTCAACCATAACCGCGGAAAACACGGCTTCTCGAGAAGATTTATCCCTGCAGGGGTGCACCAATTTGGCCGTACACGTAAGAATAACCCGCCAGAGGGGAAGGCCTTTCCCACCAAGCGGGGCAATCAACACAACTCAACTCTTCTTCGCATCAAGCCCAAAGCACCACGTGCTGTGCGTGCGCGGCTAATCGAGCCCCCCCGAAGAAAAGGAGGACCCTCATAGCACTGGAAGACCACGCCGCCCTAAATGCCGACTACAAAAGTTCCACCCTGGCCTCGGGTTCGTACCTGCATATGCGTGCATCAAATGGAAAGCCCGAACTAAGTGTGGTGATTTGGACGATATGCGAATCGAATCAAATTGAGGGGGCGCCCATACACGCTTCCCACATGCGGATAGTGCGCTCATCATGGATCAGTAGACAAGACCCTTTTCCTATTAGGGTCGACACTAGCAGGCCTCAAAACCACGCCGGGCCTCCTGCCGGTGCCTTATCGGCAATTTATTATTACCTCAAATTAACAGGTGTTGTTAACATCGAGCCCCAGAATATAACAGATATAATAACAGAAAGTAACGGATAACAGACTCGAGCAAAACAACCCTAAGCATGCTAGTAAGACACGGGCCCAAGCAACGGGGTTTTAGGACTGCAGGTGTGGCAATATCAGGGTTTAGGGTATCATGTGATAGGTTCGTAACAGAAACAACTACCACTATGGCTAGCAAAAAAAGAACAACGGAAAGTATCGGTAACCAATGTTGAAAGGAACACAATGGTTCATGTGAGTGATAACTTGCCTGCAAACCCAGTAGCCGGGTACTGAGCTAGATCCTCAGAAGGGGTGTCGTAAAGGTCGTCGGTATCAACGTCGTCGTCTATCCGAGAAGAAGCAAACAAACAAGGCAGAAATATAAACAATCATCCTCATGGCATAGTGCACAATCAAATATGATGCATGACAAGTTAATAGATGTATCAAAATAAACTAACAGATATGATAACATAATTTAAATGGACACATATGCAACTTTGAGTTGCATATGAAAAGCCCATGGATTTTGGGTTAGATTATTTGTTTTCCAACTAATCAACAGGTGCTAGTGGTTTAGTATGATGCATGCCAAAGGAAAACAACAAAATAACAACATTAGAATCAAATTAAAATACGGTGTAGCAATTTAGAATTTTATTATTAACTTAGGGAATTTTGGGTGCCTTAAAGGTGACACACAAGTATTTGTTGTTTTCAACCATTTGAATTGTTCAAAACAAATAACAAAGTTTATATTTGAAAAGAACATCAAATTTTAGTTGGATTACATGTTTCAAATATTGAAATAGGGGTTAGGATTATGTAATTATGAATTAAACAATATTAAACAAGTTTTAAATGAATTTAAAACAAGTTTGAATTTAATTGACTTTTTATTTGTTCAAAACATAATTTCAAACTCACATTTGAAAAGTTCACACTTTGATGGGTTGAAAACATATTGTGCATGTTCAAAAATATTTTGTTTTGAGCAAGTTATGATTTTATCAAATTTAAATGAATTAAAAAAGTATTAAATTATTTAGGCAATTTAAATTATTCAAACCAGAAAACAAAAATTATATTTGAATAGGTTATTTAAAATGGTATGGAAAACATATTTTATTTGCATTTATTGGATTAATAAATAATTAGTTATTGAATTTCTAAATTAGCATTCGAATTATTTAAGTTTGAATTTTAAATGCATTTGTAATTGTCAAAACAGTACACAAATAGGTTATTTGGAAAGATTAGGAAATGTGGAACAGAAAACATATAAACTTTTTATTTATTGGATTTACAGAATAGAAGATATTAAAGTTTGAAGTTTTTGATTCAAATCTGTTATTTAAATGGATTTTGGAAATAACAGGAATTCGCAAAAACTTTTGTTACCACGCGGCCCTCTACACCTAGCCACTATCCAGTGGACCCGTGCCAGCGTGGCGCGCGCGCGCACGCGTGGCAGAGAGAGCCGCTGACAGTGGGCCTCTGCGCGGAAGCAAAAATAGCCAAAAAAAAGGTTTGTGCGCTGCGGGGTTCGAACCGCGCACCTCGCGCGAGATTCAGAGAGTGGCTACCACTGCGCTGTGCTCGTTCAGTTGACAGGGATACAGACGCAGACAGGTTATTGTTAAACGCCAGTGTTAACTGAATTTTAACCTGACGACCAAACGTTTCCTCGACTGACAGAACAAGGCTCGCCGGCGTTGATCCACGGCCGTGCTCGCTGCGGTGGTGCGTGGACTTGTGCAGAGACGTGCGCGGATGCGGGAGGAGGGAGAGAGTGGAAGAGAACGGTGGCTCACCACCGGAGTAGAGGAGGCAGCGGCTCGGGGACGATCTGCTGACAGAGGATGACGACGGCGGCCGCGGAGAAGACGTGGACGGCGTCGCGGATGTAGCCGTGCTCCGGTGGCGCTCCGGTGTCCAAGACGTAGAGGAAGCAGAGGCCTTCTGATTCCAGGTGGTGGGTGACTAGGTAGGAGTGGGAGGTGGCGGCACCATCGACGGATTCAGAGCTCCGTTCTCCGGCGAGGGTGACAGAGGAGGGGAAACTCGACGGGGAGGAGGCGATTGACGGCGGCGGAGAGGGAATAGGAGCCTAGGGGGGTCTAGGGTTTGACGCGGAGCCCTAGGGCATGTTTTATAGCCTGCGGGAGGCTCAGATCGCCGTCGGAGTGTGGTAGCTGCCGCGGTGGCGCGCTGCGATTGCAGCCGTACTTCAGAAAGAAGATCAGCACGCTTTTTGAAGCGTTACGTGATGGCTTAGGCGGGCTGGGCCGCGCGCGCGTTAGATTAGGTGGGTTGGGTAGCGTTAGGTGCTGCGCGCGCGGTAGGTTTTGCTCCTTTTATTTTTTTTTCCTTCTGTTTTTTTTGTAGGCTTTGCTTTTGGAAGAAAAACTTAGGTTTTAAGTTAGAGAAAAATTTAGAAAAATTAGGGGAGTTTCCTTAGGCCAAAAGCAAACAGTTGGTAGCTTTTATTTTCAAAAATTTAAATGTTTGATTGCTGTTTAAAATTTAAACCAAATTTGGGTGCATTTGTTAATATTAATAACCATTATTTAAAACCAACATTGAACATAGGGTAACCCCTAAGATAAATAAGCAAATTGAGTTGATTTGATTTGGTAACAACATGATTTCAAAATGGTTATGTTTTGGGTGCTTTGATTTGAATTTCAAATGTGTTTGGAAAATAAACAATTGATTAAAAACCATCATTTTCACAAGTGATCACTATGGAAAACATGGAACCAAATGGTTGTTATTATTTGTGATTTTTATTCAAAATGTTGTAACAGAGCAAGTATGAAACCATTGTTTGAATAAGGTTTGAATTTGAGTTGTGAAAACAGTGAAAAACAATTGCAACAATTAAGAAACAAATGCAAACAACATAGAAACAATATGATGACATGATGCAAAACTTTAATAAAACATGCAACAAACATTCTAAGGGGATGATTTTCATACTTGGGATGTTACAGATTCTTAGCCTTGCTACAAATTTGTTTTACTCAATATTGTGGAAAAATTCTAAGTATAAACTTCAATGAACCACCTGGGTTGATGAGAGTTGAGTGTCTCCCCGAGGGGTGTTCACTTGCGGATGGCTAATACATCTCAAACGTATCTATAATTTCCGATGGTCCATGTTGTTTTCATTCCATATGCTACATGTTTTCTATACACTTTACATCATTTTTATGGATTTCCTGGGACTAACCAATTAAAAAGATGCCACAAAGCTAGTTCATGTTTTCTGTTATTTTTGGTTTCAGAAAAGTTTATATGGAAATATTCTCGAAATTGGAAAAAACAAAATCCTATTGTCTTATATTTCTGTCACGTACACAGAGTCCGGAGGAGACTCGGAGGGCGGCCCTTGAGCCCCTGGCCGCCGACCGATATCGCCCTTTCGCCTATTTAAGCTCCTTCTTGGGTTAACCCTAAATACTGGAGCCTCCATCCACGAAAAGTTTTGTAGCTGCCGTCATCGTGAACCCTAGTTCGGGAGGGATCTGAAGCTCTCCCCGGCACCCTGTCGGGAGGGAAAATCATCACCGGAGTGCTCTACATCACCATGCCTGCCTCCAGAGTGATGTGTGAGTAGTTCATCCTTGGACTACAGGTCCATAGTAGTAGCTAGATGGTTGTCTTCTCCTCTTTATGCCACCATGTTTAGATCTTGTGAGCTGCCTAACATGATCAAGATCATCTATCTGTAATACTACATGTTGTGTTTGCTAGGATCTGATGAATATTGAATGCCATGTCAAGTTGATTATCAATCTATCATGTTTATGTTATTTATGATCTTGCATGCTCTCCGTTACTAGTAGATGCTCTGGTGAAGTTGATGCTTGTAACTCCAAAAGGGAGTATTTATGCTCGATAGTGGGTTCATGCCTACTTTTCATCTGCCTCGAATTTTTTTGTCTTTACGGACTATTCTGATTTTGACAGATTCTGCCTTTTTTACTTTGCATTCTCTATTTTACTATGTTGAGTGGATTTTTTTGCTCCACAAAACATCAGTGGCTATAGCTAATGTTTAAAAAGTATTAATAATGCTTGTGTCCATGGATAACATGTGAGTTTTTGATTGGGCACTAACCCTCTAATGAAAATTACTTTGAGTTTGGCGTGAAGGAAGTTTTCAAGGGCCAAGAGAAGAGGGTGATATAATGTGATGAAGAAGAGTGAAAATCCTAAGCTTGGGGATGCTCCCATGGTTCATCCCAGCAAATTCCAAGAAGACTCAAGCATCTAAGATTGGGGATTCCCATGGCATCCCCTTCTTCATCAGCAACTTATCAGGTCACTTCTAGTGAAAGTATATTTTTATTCGGTCATATCATATGCACTTTACTTGGAGCGTATGTTTGTTTTTTCTTTTCTTTTGTTTTCCTTTCTGCAATAAACTTAGTTGGAACCCATCATTCTTGTGTGGGAGAGACACACACTCCGCTTTTTCATATGAATACTCGTATTTATCATACTCGTATTCTTCGTTTTTTATCTAGCTGCCGCAAATCCTTTTAGCTGCTGTTTTTGATGCATCTCCTATTCAGAGGTGTTATTTCTAGTAGAGTAGTATTAGTACTCTCTTGTTTCATTGATATATCTTTTGGAGAGTTTTTGTTTAGATAAAATGATAAGTGTTGGAAAGTAATAAAATATTTCATGCTTATAATTTCGCAAAAATAAGCTTGTTTAGACTGTGGCTAGACTTTATCATGTCATGTTAGATGTTATTTTAATTCTATACTTATAGTTATTGATGTAGCATGACTTGTCTCAAATATCTGAGAGTGCTTAATGTGCCATTGAAAGAATCATGGTTTTTTTTATCACATCAAAGCATAATATTATGGTATTCTCCTTCGAATGCTTTATTTGGTTGACTTGACACATGCTTACACCATGATATGACTACCAACAATAACCTCTAGCCTCTATGATCATTTAGTTTTTGACTTGGAATACCATTTATGCTTTGGTTAATAATGTTTTTGTCGCTATGCATGATTATGGCCATTATTGCTCTCTTAATTTGTCGCTCCCAGTCTTTTGCTAGCCTCCACCTGTACCAAGTATGAGCTCTACTCGTGCATCCAACTCCCAAAAACAAAAGTTTGCCAAATTTCTCCACCATACCTACCTATATATGGTATTTAACCTCCACTCCAAAGTAAATTTCTGATGTGCTACCTTCAAAACCTTCAAAATTATACCGGTTTTGTGTTCTTGTTTTAGCTCATGAGGACGTAATTAGAGAATCTTTATCTCACTTGTTAATTGGACTTTAAACACCTGGACTAATGGCAAATCCTCTTATCCAAATTGATAGAAGAGCCGACAACGGGGTGCCTAGCCCCAAACTTGGTCACCATAAATTCTCTTCACTATTTCTCCTCTGATTTATTAGTTAAAGCATAATTGTGTAAACAAAAGGGAAAATGGATGATCTACTGACCCCAGTAGAAAGAACGTTCTTCAATGGGAGCCGCTCTTGTAAAGTCTAGTTGGCTTGAGATGTACTATATTGTCTGTTTACCACTCGTTGACATAAACATACACCTCTCTAATTTTTTTTTTCAATACCTCTATTTTAATAAAATAAAAATCTCTAGCACATGAGTTAATCCCTGCCTCCCTCTGCGAAGGGACTTTCTTTTACTTTTATGTTGAGTCTTCATCTTCTAACTTTATGCACAATTAAGAGAGCATAGTTGTCATTATGAGTATAATGTGCACCAGTCCCAAAGATTATTATTGATTGATTTATGATATGTTATTGCTTGTTCTCAAATTATTGGTTTATAGTCACCACTTGAACTTTGAAGGTGTCCTGGCATTTATGTTTTCTCTCACTTTTAAGGACAAGCAGAATACCACTTTGCTATGTTTTCTTTATGCTCGAAACAAACGTATAACTTTCAAGTGCATTATTATTCACGATATTTTATTTGTGTTAATTTTCATGTTGCAACATGATTGCTATTTCATTGTTAGAATTATATCTATCATGTCTGTTTTTAGAGTACTATGATCTCAGCTTACAAATCCTTTTACAAATATGATGATCAAGATTATGTTGGTAGCATGTCACCTCAGAAATTATTTTGTTTTTATTGTTTTACCTACTCGAGGACGAGTAGAACTAAGCTTGGGGGTTCTTGATACATCTCAAACGTATCTATAATTTCTGATGTTCCATGTTGTTTTTATGCCATATGCTAAAAGTTTTCTATACATTTTACGTCATTTTTATGGATTTCCTCGGACTAACCTATTAACAAGATGCCAGAGAGCCAGTTCCTGTTTTCTCCTGTTTTTCGTTTCAGAAAAGTTGTTCTAGAAATATTCTCGGAATTGGACGAAACAAAATCCCAGGGTCTTATATTTTGGTCATGTACACGGAGTCCGGAGGAGACCCGGAGGGAGGCCCTGGAGCCACCACACCATAGGGTGGCGCGGCCCCCCTTGGCCGCGCCACCAGGTGATGTGGCCCCCATGGCCGCCCACTAATATCGCCCTTTCGCCTATTTAAGCTCCTTCTCGGGTTAACCTAAATACTCAAGCCTCCATCCACAAAAAATTTCGTAGCCGCCGTCATCGTCAACCCTAGTTCGGGAGGGTTCTGAAGCTCTCCCCGGCACCCTGCCGGGAGGGGAAATCATCACCGGAGGGCTCTACATCACCATGCATGCCTCCGGAGTGATGCGTGAGTAGTTCATCCTTGGACTACAGGTCCATAGCAGTAGCTAGATGGTTGTCTTCTCCTCTTTATGCCACCATATTTAGATCTTTTGAGCTGCCTAACATGAGCAAGATCATCTATCTGTAATGCTACATGTTGTGTTTGCTAGGATCTGATGAATATTGAATGCTATGTCAAGTTGATTATCAATCTATCATGTTTATGTTATTTATGATCTTGCATGCTCTTCGTTACTAGTAGATTCTCTCGCCAAGTTGATGCCTGTAACTCCAAGAGGGAGTATTTATGGTCAATAGTGGGTTCATGCCTCCTTTTCATCTGTGCTCGAGTGACAGAAACGTGGTAGATGGGGGATGTGTTGTTTCCATTAGGGACAAAAAACAATGTTTTCATTGTTTACATTACACACTTTACTTAAGTAAATAATCTATTGCTTGCAACTTAATACCCGAAGTTTGATTGTATTATGCTCCGGGGGTGGATTATTAGTCATAGATGCATTTGGATAACGGTCTATGAATTATGTTGTAATGCCCGCATGAATCTCATGGTAATCATCATGTCTTGCATATGCACTACTGTGCAGTCTTTATTTCGGTCAATTGCCCAGCTGTAGTTTGTTTACCCATCATGTTATCTATCTTCTATGGAGAGACACCACTAGTGAATTGTGGACCCCGGTCCATTCTTTTACACTGATAATACAACCACTTCAATCATTGTTTCCTTTCATTCACTGCAATCACTGTTCTCTTTTCACTCACTGCCAACAAGTACTATTTTCCACATTATACATCTAATCCTTTTTGTTAACAAAACCGGTGAGATTGACAACCTCACAGTTTCATTGGGGCAAAGTATCTTGGTTGTGTTGTGTGCATATTTCACGTTCCTGCTGAGCCTGGTAGTGCGCCCTGCCAACATCAGCTTTCATCAACCTTCATAAGTGATTTCTTTCTCCTAATGGTGTGATTGAACCTTGGTTTCTTACTATGGGAAAACTTGTTTTTGTATTCTTCATACCTTCCTTGGTTCTCCCAATGAGCGTGTGTTCTCACGTCATCAATGGCCACCAAGAACAAAGAGATTTCCAAGACCCTCTAAGTTTAGTAGCTCTCCGTGCATTCTTTTGACATATGGGCTTTGTCTTCATCAACTAAGTTTTGAGACTTCAGCCCAGGCTTGACAAGCAGATGTAGCATAATTATAGGTGGAACGGATCTTGTCGGTTGGGTTGGACTTCTTCTTTAGAAAGATCTCTTCTCAATTCTCTCCTTTCCATGATGCACTCCGGGTGTATAGGATGTTTGGGCTAATTGAATACAAAGCGTGGAAGTGCACAACCTCTGCAGAGTTAGAAACTATGATCATAGGCGTGTCTTTGGTTATGGACAACTTCAGGCAGTTGGACAAGGATGGACCGAAGAATCTCAACACCGATTTCAATAAGTAAAATTTGTCTAAGGAAACATTAGTTGTGGTGCACATGGGCTTTATCCCATGTGCCAATCTTTGAAAAGAAAATTATTTTCACAAGTGTTAGGAGAAAATTTGCTTTCTGTATATAAGCCTAAACTCCACCAAGCCAAATATGCATGTAGTTTATACTTTTCATTTATATCCACCATAGTGTTACTTGCCAATACATTAAATTGTATTGACCCCTTGTGTCTGCATATTCCAATTTCCAGATGGATCAGATGACGAGTGAGGTTTTCGTCCAGGATCTTGTGCCTACAACCAACATGGCATTTCTTGTGGCACATGATTGAAGATGAGGCTAATTGAAGTACTAAGTTTTTCGATGTAATTTTGTTTCCTGCTAGTCTTCTGATCCTATGCAAGTTGTAAAGTTACTTTGTAAAGAATGGATCATGCGATGTAATATATTTTGAGGCATTTGCATGATATTTCATTTTGTACTTCTGTGCTAGCAATTGATCCAATGACTAGCACAATAACAGAGGTGTTCTTGCATTATTTAAATGTGAGAATGCCACATGGAGTTTGTCATTTGTGGTTAAGGGTTGATCTTTGATAAAAAAAGATCACACAAAGGTCTTGGTCTAATCTATTTCTGTCTTGAGCTTCTTCAAGTTCTTCCTTCATGATGCCTTGGGGGCGTGTTTTTCGTTAGGTTATTGTCGGATATATACCGATTAGGGGTATGTCCGGCATTTGCCTAAAGAGTCGGATTACCAGGGTGGCCTGTTGGTAATGGACCACAGTTCATTGGGCGGCCCAGTAAGCTGATGCGCATGAAGCCGGATTCTAGAAGAACCTGAATCACGACCCAAAGTGGTGCGGCTTGGAGGAGAAGATGGATTCCTTACTTTCCAAGTTAGATACTTACCGTAGTCTTCTAGGTTTCCTTTCTATAAGCCCTAACCCGGCTATCTATATAAAGCCGGACGTGAGAGACGAAACAGAGAGAACAATTAGCTAGAAGCCAAATCGCCGAGAGTCAATCCTCGCCGAGTTAGCGAAACCATACTCACACTGTACTTTGTATACTTCAGGCTTCAACCGTGATTTAGTGAGATTGCAGGAGTAGGAACGCCGCCTAGTTGCGTCGTACCGAACCTGGGTAAAACCTGGTGTTCTCGATTGTCGTACTACCACGTCCTCCACGTCTCTACCCGTAGGCTCATGGCACCCCCGTCTATGATCCTTACTACGATGTCTCGACAGTTGGCGCCCACCGTGGGGCCAGGAGTTATGTTTCAATCGGGGATACTCGGCGGAATCGACAGTTCAATGACTGTCGGAAGCTTGGATTTCGACAGCGACGTCGGGCGCTTCCTCGACAACGAATTATACATGCCAGCACGGAATCACCTGGTAAGTACGTGCGTTTTACCGATTGGATATGCAAATATTTTTATCGGATTAACATCAGAGGCTATGGGATTCTGTGGTGGAAGCAAATTTATCCCACCCGCCCTATACCCAATTGAGGAAAACTACGATATCGGATTCTGCTCAAATCGCCAAAACTGTACTGAAATTGCCACCTCTCTGGAGATGCCTGCAATCATATCACACTTTATTGGCATGGTGCAATCTGAGGTCGCGGATAACACGGAAGAAAGTAATAATGTGGAAGAAGCAGAAAAGAATAATCCCACAGAACAAGTGGAAGATCCGACACCCGTCAGTGAAACGACGAACTCGGAAGCTGACTCCGTGTTAGCTTCTATAGAAGCAAGATTGGAGTCGGAACCCGGATCTGAAGACATAGATTCCGAAGATGAAGACACTTTCGAAAGAAAGGTCAAATCTATCCAGGGGAGCTTCCATGAAGTACTTATGGCAAAACCGACTGAAAACTCGGATGACGATGAAGATGAAGACCCCAAAACACCTCCGCCATATGAGGAAAGAGAGGATGGCGAAACCAGTCCAACTTATCCTGATGTCAAGGAATTGACAGAGGAAGAACGTGGAAAAAAGCCACCTTCTTCCAAAAAGAAAAAGAAGACGGCCAAAAACTCCAGTACAAACTCCAGAAGAAAAAATTGGCAGATACCGCTAATCAAAATCTGGAAGTAGGAGGAGGAAGCGGAGTCACACATGCGGAGAAGAAAAATAAAGAAATCCATGTTCCCCAAATGTCGGAACAGGACGAGATCGATCTGATCAAAACCCCGGTTGGACCTCACGAACCCGGAAGTGCTGGAAGCCAGAAGGCAAGCCCTTATGCGGCAGCAACAACACCTATTCCGGTCTCAAGAAAACCTCCTAAAAGCCCAAGCTACTGTAAAAGCAAAGCAGGAGGAAATTGAAGAATTTGAAAGACGGAATATGTCTGAGATAAAACCCACGAGATTACCCGGAATCGCAAGGCCAGATGCACTGCTAGCAAAAGAACGGTTGCAAAACCCGTCTTGGCAAAGACAGGTTAACATCGTAAATACTAAGGGCGAACGCATCTAAAAAACCGCAGTTGAAAACACAGAAGCCGCGTTCTCCATCCTTAATGATGATCTGTACTCCAATGAAGAAAAACTTCAGGGAGTATATGCTTTCCTATGAAAAGCATTACAACAGCAACAACGAGGACAGGCAAGATCAGGGAAGTTGCATGATGACTCGACCCTATGCAAAACTGCCACATACGCCGCTAGAGCACCTGGACCTGGCGAACCTGGAGATTCAGGCGATTCTAAGGAAAAGAAGGGAGATCCCAAAAGGACAATAAAATCCCGGACAATAAGGATGAAGCGTCCAGGACAGGATCCCATCTTCTGAAAGGTGGAAATAATCCTCGTGATCCGACAAAACTGGAAAGACGAAAAAATAATGCCGCCTCCGAGACGCATATCGGAGGTGTCCTTGAACCTTGGTACCAACTTGATATGTTGTTCACGACTGGTGTGATCTGGGATCGTGAATGTATGCATATCGGAGGTGTCCTTGAACCTTGGTTCTGGGGGACCTTACAACAACATCATACACCACCTCCACAAGGCCACGATAATGACTATGGTCACAATGACTTCGTGGAAGGTGCTCGTCAACATCGAAGGCCACCTAGGCGCAATGCGCGTCCCACCCACAATGAGCGCCAAGAACAAGAGCTTCCACAACACCCTCGCCATGAACAAGAGTGACCTCCACACCCTCGACGTGAACAAGAGCGTCCTCAACACCCTCACCAAGAACAGGAACTTCCGCAGCACCCTCGCAATGGACAAGAGTGTCCTCAATAACAAGACAGTGGTCGTGATGATAGTGAACGCCGCGAAGCACGACTACGTCATCATCAACAACCACCTCCTAATTACCACCAGCGTCATCCTCCTCATTATGACCACCAACGCCAAGAAAATTAGGATGACCCATATGATATTTCACCTCCTATCTATGATGAAGACCTACATGAGCGACCCCATCGACAACAAAATGAGTGCCTTTCGTTTCAACGTCCCAAAGTTCAATGGTGAAAATGATCCCGGAGAATATCTTGCTCGGGCTCTCAAGGTAGACAAGATCTCCGGCATCCACAACTTTAATGACAAGAAGATGGTTGCTATGGCTTCTTTGGAGTTTGAAGGCTATGCACTCTTATGGTGGTACCGTATCCAAGAAGAAAGAGTCCGGAACCAGATTTCTCCCATCGACACTTGGTACGAGATGAAGCAATTCATGAATGCCCGTTTTGTTCCTCCACACTACAAGCATGACCTCTTCAACAAGCTTCAAGAGCTTCGACAAGGTTTGAAGTCGGTTGATGAGTACTACAAGGAGATGGAGACCACTTTGATAAGAGCTCACGTGATGGAATCTCAAGAGCAAACAATGGCCCGCTTCCTCAATGGCCTCAATTATCCCATAAGGAAGATTGTCGAGTATCAGCCCTATGACAACATTGTTGCCCTTATCCATCAATCTCTCAAGGCCGAACGTCAAATTGCGGAAGACCTCAAGTACAACAAGCAAAAGGCTTACTTTTGCTCGAGGCCTTCTTCTTCGTCTCCAATGACACAAGTGACAACTCCGAAGAACACCAAGAGCACCTCTAGAGCTCTTAATGCTACCAAAAAAATCTCCGCAACCGTTCAAGAAACAAGTACCTCCCACCACCACCTCTAATGCTCCTCAAGTCAAATCGAGCACAATTACTTGCTTTAAATGTGGTGGAAGTGGACACAAATCCTTCGAGTGTTCCAACAAGATGATCATGATTGTCAACCAAGATGGTGAACGTGACTCCATGAGTGAAGGCGAATACTATGCCTTGCACCAGGTTGCTCTTAATTCCTTGGAAGTACAAAATGATGGTGAAGAAAGTGTCTATTGCGACGAGGACAAGAATCCATTGCTAGTGGTGACAAGAGTCCTTACTACTTCTCCTCAAGATGAGCATGACCAATGTTGCAATCTATTCCAAACTCGTGCCGGCATCAATGGAAAATCCATCAAGGTTATCATTGATGGCGGTAGTTGCCACAATTTGGCTAGCAAAGAGCTTTGCGATAAACTCCAATTGACTTACAAGAAACACCCTCATACCTACCATGTCCAATGTCTAAGTGACCCTGGCACCTTCAAGA
Source organism: Alopecurus myosuroides (assembly GCA_028641055.1). NCBI lineage: Eukaryota > Viridiplantae > Streptophyta > Magnoliopsida > Poales > Poaceae > Alopecurus > Alopecurus myosuroides. Next base: position 318,113,024 of record CM054058.1, on the reverse strand, counting down.
TTCAACACATGGTTTCTGTACACTTCAAGATTAGCCCCTATGAAGACACGATTGAGTGTGATGTTGTGCCTATGACCGTGTGTCATCTTCTTCTTGGACGACCTTGGCAATATGATAAAAGTGCTATTCATGACGGACGCACCAACCACTATAGCTTCAAGTGGAATAACAAGATGTTTGTGCTCCGCCCCATGTCTCCTAGCCAAGTGATCACCGACAACGCCAAGACCCTTGCACGCAAACAAGAGGAACTAAAATCTCGTGAGATGAGTGGTGAGAGAGTGATCCACCTCAAAGAGAGTGAGAGCCACAAGACAAACATGAGTGGAAAAATTTCGAGTGCTCCCAAAGGCCTTGCCTTACTTGCCACCAAAAGAGAGATGCGAGAGTTATGATATGACCCATCCATCCTTCACTTTGTCCTCGTGTGCAAAGGAGAAGCACTTGAAACTAATGCTATAACAAGCTTTCCTCCGTCTTTGTTGCCTTTGTTGCAGGAATTTGAGGACGTGTTTCCCGACAAACTACCACCGGGTCTACCTCCCCTACATGGAATCGAGCACCGCATTGACCTCATTCTGGGTGTGCCACTACCCAACCATGCTCCCTACCGCACCAACCCCAAGGATACTAAGGAGATTGAGTGGAAAATACAAGAACTACTTGAGAAAGGTTTCATGCGCGAATCTCTTAGCCCTTGTGCCGTTCCGGTTATCCTTGTCCCTAAGTAAGATGGTACTTCTCGTATGTGTATGGATTGTCGTCCTATCAATGCTATCACCGTTAGATATAGACGTCCTATCACTAGGCTTGATGAATTAATTGGTGCTACTATCTTTTCCAAAATTGATGTGAAAAGTGGATACCACCAAATTCGCATGAGCATAGGTGATGAATGGAAAACAGCTTTCAAAACAAAACGTGGCTTGTATGAATGGCTTGTCATGCCCTTTGGTCTTTCGAATTCTCCTTCAACTTTCATGCATCTTATGAATGAAGTTTTACGCCCTTTCATTGGCAAATTTTTCATGGTTTATTTTGGCGACATCCTTATCTATAGAAAATCTTTGGAGGATCACCTTGATCATATTTCTCGAGTCTTGTTGGCTCTTCGCAAAGCAAAACTTTTTGCCAATCTTTACAAATGCAATTTTTGCAACAACAAGCTTGTTTTCTTGGGCTTTATGATTTCTTCCAATGGAATTGAAGTCGACAACAAGAAAGTTGAGGCAATTAGAAATTGGCCTAACCCTACTTCCGTGGGTGAGATAAGGCATTTTCATGGCCTTGCCGGTTTCTATCACCGCTTTGTGAAGGATTTTTCCACAATTTCTTGCCCTTTAAATGAACTTACTAAGAAAAATGTACCATTTGTTTTGGGCAATGCTCAACAAAATGAAGTTCCTTTGCTTGTCTTGCCGGATTTTGAGAAAACCTTTCAGATTGAATATGATTCTAGTGGAATAGGCATTGGTGGCGTTCTTATGCAAAATGGACGTCTCGTTGCTTATCATAGTGAGAAATAATATGGTGCTAGACTCAATTACCCAATTTATGACAAGGAACTATTTGCTTTGGTTAGAGTGTTAGAAGTTTGGCAACACTATCTTTGGCCTAAAGAATTTGTCATTCATTCTGATCATGAATCATTGAAATATTTGAAAAGTCAAACTAATTTGAACAAAATACATGCTAAATGGGCAGAATTCATTGAATATTTTCCTTATTTCATTAAGTACAAGAAAGGTAACGAGAATGTTGTAGAGGATGCATTGTCTAGAAAAGAGTGTCTTCTTACACGCCTTGATATCAACGTGATTGGTTTGGATATGATCAAAGACTTATACTCTACCGATGTTTTCTTTGGACCCATTTTTGAGAAATGCTTGCCCAATTGAGGTTTTGATGACTACTATCTTCACAAAGGGTTCTTGTTTAAGGCTAACAAATTGTCTGTTCCGGAGTCCTCTCTTCATTTGTTGTTATTGAAGGAATCACATGAAGGAGGTCTCATGGGACACTTTGGCCAGGACAAGACCTACGCCATGCCCTCCAACCACTACTATTGGCCTAAGATGAGGCATCAAGTTGAAAGACTCGTCAAGCGCTGTTTTACATGTCTCCGAGCTAAGTCTACTTCCAATCCTCATGGTATTTTCTTACCATTTCCTATACCACACGCACCTTGGAGTGACATTAGCATGGACTTTGCATTAGGACTCCCACGCACTAAAACAAATATGGACTCAATCTTTGTCATTGTTGATCATTTATCTAAGATGGAAAATTTCATTTCTTGCAATAGAACGGACGATGCTTCACATGTCGCAAATTTGTTTTTCAGGGAAATTGTGCGTCTACATGGTGTGCCCACGTCAATTGTGTCAGATCGAGATGTCAAGTTTACCTCCTACTTTTGGAAGACTTTGATGGCCAAGCTCGGTGTCAAGCTACTATAATCCACCGTCTACCACCCACAAATGGACGACCAAACCGAAGTGGTGAATCGTACGCTCTCTTCACTATTATGGGCATTGATCAAGCCCATCATCAAGAATTGGGAGGAATGCATCCCACATGCCGAGTTCGCCTACAATCGAGCACTACACCAAGCTACTAAGAGAAGCCCCTTCGAGATCGTCTATGGCTTCAACCCCAACACCGCCCTCGACATCCTACCATTGCCTCTATGCGAGCAAGTGAACATGGACATTGACAAGCGCACCGACTACATCAAGAATCTCCATGAATTCACAAGAGCTACACTTGAGAATCATTCCTAGCATCGAGCATCCATGATGAACAAGAACAAGAAGCCAATGGTGTTCCAAGAAGGTGACCTCGTTTGGCTACACTTGCGCGAGGGCCGTTTCCCACAAGAGCGCAACTCCAAGCTCAAGCCAAGAGGCGACATACCTTTCAAGATCATCAAGCGCATCAACAAAAATGCTTACAAGCTCGACTTACCGCAATGCAAGTACCTCATCTACAACTCCTTCAACGTCAAGGATCTCTCTCCCTTCCATGGATATCTAAGTGATGAGGAAGACCATGAGTCGAGGTCGACTCTTTTTCAAGGGGGAGATGATCCAGCACACCCCATTCCACCAAGCACATCACCAAGTGGACCTATGACAAGATCACGAGCAAAGGCGATGCATGATAAGGTGAACTCAATCCTCTCTCTCCCTATGCTTCCGATGACTTGGTGAATGGTGCGCTACCTCGTGGAAATTCCCTATGTGTGCTCAGGTTTGACCCCACCATGGACCCCCAAGACGATGCCCAAGAACATGCCCAAGAAGTTATGGAACTCTAGGAAGCCGGCCTCAAACCCCAGCCAGGACGGCTCCCCTTCCCCTCTAGGCCGGGCCCCCAAACGAAGGAGCCGGCCTCCACCCCGGCCTCGGGCCGGCTCCTCCACGCGCCAGGCCGGGAGGCCTCCTGAAGCTGCCGGCCTCCACCCTGGCCTCAGGCCGCCCCCAGGCCTCCTGTGTGCGCCTCCACCTCAGCCCCAGGCTGGCCTCCCCTCGCTCCCACCCTGGCCGGGCTCCTAGGCCGGCTGCCCTGAAGACACACAAATGAGGGGTTTTCTCCCCTTTTCCACCTCCACCTACCCCCTTGGTTATATAAGGACTTCCCCGAGCTAGATCTAGGGTTAGAGATGAATTGAGAACTTTGAGTTTTGCTCTTGTACCCCTCTTGTGAGGCTACTCCTATGGTTGTACCTAGGACCATATCAAGGCTACTCCTATGATGTGTATCTAGGATCGTATAAGGCTACACTTGGTTACCTATTCTTTCCCCTTGGGAATCAGTTAGGGACTTGTCGTGGGATAATCACGGCAGACGTTACCGGGGGTAACTTATCTTGTGGCAAGACGACACTGGTGTTTGGGAGAGGGTTTAGCTCAGAGGAAAGCATGATGATATGCGATCTGGTAGCCGGCAAGTAAGTCGCCGAGTCTCCGATCTCGATATATTAATCTCAACTCTTGTGTTACACTGGATACTCGATACCTAGCGATATTGCTCGAACTCTTGGGTCTCTCCTGGTCTAACCCTAGGGGCCGGCTTATATAATATCCGGACCCCCTAGCCTACTCTCCAAGGCGCACTCTGAATCCTACCTGGACACTGCTTACAAACCCTAAACTTCCTTATCGGAACACACAATCCGGGTTACGAGGCCTACATTCCTGGGCCTTCTAGAAACTCCTTTATCTAAGCCGGGTCTTGCGCAGCATCCTTTGGGCCGAGTTACTCCTTGGCGTTGGCCTACCGGGTTATCATCCCTCCATCAGTAGTCCCCAGAATAGCCTGGGCTTCACGGGATCCTCCTTGAAGCGCTTGCTATTCCCTGTAAAAATATCAGACGTACAAATCCAAAGAGGCCGGGTTAAGGTGCTTTGATAAACATCTAGGCCTAACTCCAAGGCGGCCATATAGTAACCTGGCTTTCTCTAGGTCCTTCTTTACTCTTTCCGGGTCAACGCTCTGACAAGAATGTCAAAGATCCGGCTTACTTTACTCGATAACTGATCCTGATATTGCGGAGAAGATCTCCTCCTTATCTCTGTCCGGATATCTCGCCCAGCACTTAAAGCATATCTCATCAAATCCAGGCAGGTATCCGTTATTCCGAAATTTTCGGTTCCCGTCCGTTGGACTAGGTTTATCCGCCCGCACCTTATAAATAGGTGCCCAGGAGATAGCCTAACCCCCAACGGTTCATTCCAGCTCCTCCTCTTTCCTCATCTCTCGTGCTTGCGCAACACCACCACGGGAACCTCAAGCTCACCGCCGGAGCTAAACCGCCACCGGCTACGTTCATCTTCGAACCGCTCCGCGCCGCCGCCAAGCTCCGCCGCCACACCCTCGTCTGGCCCGCCGGGAGTTGCGAAGGGACATTCAGACTGCGCTATTTGCCGCCGCCGCGTGCTACTCCAATCTCCTTCAGTAAGTTCCTTGTATCCATCAATTCAACCTCGCAATTTTTCAATTTACTCCAGATTGGATCTAGGTCAACCCACGGGCCATTTTTCTTGTCGCGCCGGATTAGGTCGCTTAGATGCTTGCTAATTCCTCCAATAGCTTGATTGATGGTCACACACCACTCTCCTATCATCACCAATCATCAATTTCTCCGTAGAATCGTCCGAAACTTTTCCAATCTAGATCCATTTCGCCAAAATTTTCCGCGCCTGTCATTGACACCCGGAAAATCCTCTTCTTCCGGTTCTTTTGCTTGCAGTAGATACATGGGCAATCATCCGTCTTCCTCAAACACCTTTCAATACGTAAGTACCCCATAGTTTTTTATAATAATGCTTGATACCCGGATAACTTGTAACCTTGCTTTGTAGAGTGATACCCGGATAATTCTTAACTTCCATGCTTTCTTGGTACCACTCGCAAATACTCGGATAGCTCATGGTTTCCGAGTCTTACTTCTCGTACCTTTTTGCCTTGTGTTTTGCAGGTTGATCCCATGGCTCCCAAGAAGCAAGGGAAACAGCCAGCCAAGGCCAAGACCTCCAACTCCATATCCGCCAACAAGGCGCGATCCACGGTCACGAAGGCCAAACTAGAAGAGCTGGCCGAGTTAGGGGTTCTCCCTTCTCAAAAAGATATCCATTGGAGGGTGCCGGGTGACGAAACCCGGCCCACGCCTGCCGACGACGAGGTAATTTGCTTCGTCGAACACGTGACTCGGGGATTCCGTCCCCCGGGTCACCCTTTCTTTCGTGAAGTCCTGAGCCACTACGGCCTCCGGGTATTCGACATAGGGCCTAACTCTATGTTGAATATAACCCATTTCATTGTTCTGTCCGAGTCATACTTGTGCACCTCGCCAAGTTTGGCTCTCTTTATTGAACTCTTCCAGTGCAAGCCGTGCCGCGAAAGCGGTGACGGAGCACTTCTCGCTTGCGGCGGGGTATCCATCCAGCGCCGTAAGAACTCACCAATGCCAACCCTTAATCTGAATTCCCACGTTAAACACTGGCAATTATCCTTCTTTTACTGCCACGACACCTCCCCACCCGGCGAGAAGAAACTGCCGGGTTACTCGGAGGGCCTCCTCGACATTTCCGAGAAATTCAACTTCTTCGCCCCTGACTCGGACAGGGAGGCAATCCATCCCCTTCTCTCGAAAGTATCTGTCTTATCCGCCCAGGGTCTCCTTGGGCTCAATCTGGTCAAGACATGGGTGGATTTCCGGATCCAGCCAAACTCTATTCGCACTAAGCTGATGTGCGATTACTCGGGGCACACCACGGACGCGCTCCGATACTCCACCAAGAACTACGCAGCCGGCGACACCAACAAGACCATCAAGGGATTCTTGACGGAGAAGTTGGAGGTGATCAAGAACATCGCCGGGTTACCGCCGTTCACCGGGAGAATCCGGCTCCATCGGTGAGACCCAATACTTGTAGGCCTATTCTCACGCTCAACTTGACTCAGCCACTAATTCTTGCGTCCATGCTTTTATCTCAGGCTGACGACCCTTTCTGGAGCGTCGAGACCTCTCCTACTACCGGAGACCCGGAAGAAGAAGACGAGCCGGCTGACAATGATGAGGGTATTTATCTGGATCTTGTGTCATCTTCACTTGCATAATTTTCCTCACTCATTTAACTTTTTCCATCGATACATACTCGGCTTGCAGGGCTGGAGGACGAAGACGAGAAGGATGAGGATGACCCGGAGGCCACCGAATCTGATCAAGAAGTAACAGTTGGGGCCAAGAGGAAGGCCAGAGGGGTGGTATCCAAGGTTCCCTTCTCTTCTATGTCCTCTGAACCTTACTCCTTCGATAACATGCGTAAACTTAACCAACAGTTGTCACACTCATCGCACTTGAAGGACTCTCTCCCGACCAAGCGCAGGGTGACCCGGAGTTCACCGGGCGACGATCCCCTAAACCCGGGTATCTCCACCTCACCAAACCGCCGGGCCGGTACTCCTCCTCCTCGCCCCTCCAAATCTCCTCGGCGTCACCCCTCCCCCAACCATCCTTTGGCCGGGCAGCTCAGGGTTCCGCTATCAGCTCCTATGACAATCTCATCGGCTTCCAGCAGTGAACTCCCGCCGGATTACGCTGTGAACACCGGGTAAGTCTCCGCTGTATGATATCCTCGCGCACTTGATCATTTTCATCCGCTGTTGTTGACTATTCCTCTCTTTTCCTTAGCGCCCGATTCACGATCAGTGACCCGGAGAACATGGAGACGAATAACCGGGAGACGGAGGGGCCGACTGATAACATGGACGCCGCGACTGGCGGTGACGCTGAGAACAACCAGGAACAAGGCGCCTTGGGCGATCTAGTTCACCAGGCCGCCGGGTCTCCAGAGTCATCCGAAGCAGTGGACGAGGAGATCGAGGTCCCGGACACGAGGATGGGTTCTCCAAACCCAGATACCAAGACCGTACGGGTCTCGACCCCAAAGTCGGGGAAAGTTCACCGACCAAGCGACCAAGCTGCCGGCTCTTCTGGTGTCCGACCCAAAGACATGACGTTTGCCCAGATGCTCGAAGCCCTCCACACCTTGAGGGCTGATGAAGAAAATATCTTGGAAGCTTTAATAGCCAAACACGAGGTAAACCCGAATAATATTGCTTGTGTCCTTATCTAGTCCCCAAGTTCCGAGTGAATTGATTGATAATTTGCTTGGAACTTTACGGTATAACCGACTGATAGCTTGCTTTTTACCCGGCTAATCCTTCCTTGCGTCCGTGCAGTCCTTCGTGACCCAATCTGAGAAGAAATTGGCAAAGGCCACCAAGCTCATTGAGAAGGAGGTGGCTCTGCGTGAGGCGGCCGAAGCTGAGGCCAGGAGGAGTGGGAAGATCACGAGGAAGTATAGGAGGAGGGCTCATGCAGCAGAAGATAATCTAACGAACCTTTCTGTTCAGATTGCTGATACGTATCGCGCTTTGCTCGGTATGATTCTTAGCATAATATTCATAATCCGGGTTATCCTTCTGATAAATAGCCGGGGTTTCCTTACTCGTGTTTCCATTTCTTTCTGCAGGTCCATACGAAGTAATGCCGGACGAAGATGATATTGCCAGACTGAAAACCATCAAGAGCGTTATCCGGCAGCTATGTGCCGGAACCAAATGGATCCTTCAAGAACTACGATGGCCGGGTGTTGGGCATGTCGACCTGAAGAGAATGCTGGACGCCTGCTCCACTATTCCCGAGTGGATTTGGCATTGGAAGCGCTCGTCCTGCCGGGTTGGAGTAACCCGGGGGCTTGCGCTGGCTAAGGCTTATTTTCCTAAGCTCGAGCCAGCCAAGCTTATGGGCGGGTTTCCGGAATTCAACCGTGATGGGTCCAAGTTTTCCGCGAAGGATTTCAAGGCCATCCAGAAGGAAGTCCGTTACCCGCCCAGCGTGATTGCTGATGGCTTGGATGTCAGTTCCATTGTCCCTGCATATGATGCTGATGGTGAAGCGGTTAAGTCGGATCTTCCCAAGCCCTACGATATGCTAGCCCGATGGAAGGAGGAAGCTGCCAAGTTGAGGGAGGAAGCCGCAAAGAAGAAGGCTGAAGCCGATTCTGCGCCTGCTACCTCCACATCAGTCGTCCCTCCTCCTGCGCGAGCCGGCACTGCTGCTGATCCGGGTGCTGCTGCTACCAAGGGTAATAGCAAGGGCAAGGAGAAGATGGACGCCGCCGCCCAGAATGCCGAGTGATACCTGCTACCTGATGCCGTTTCGTATGCGTCAATCGGCCAATGGGCCGTTTAAACAATCATTTTTTGATGATGCGCCTGTGCACCTTTGATACTAGTACCGAAATTTGTAATGCACTTTAAGTTCTTGATACGCCGTGTGCCTCTTTTGAATGTTTGGATGATTTTAAATTTATCTACTTTTGAGCCCACTTGTTCTTGATATCCGACTTTCTTTATGGTTCCTTTTGTGAGACTCGGTTTCCGAGTTTCATGGGTTTTGACAAGCGGACTTTTCTCTAAGTCCCCAAGTCCCCAAGACTCGGATGTTTGGGTTTTTTGAGTTTTAGCAACTGAGCAACTTTTTCTTTTTCAAAACCCTCAGTCCTCAACACCCGAAATTCCGAGTCTAGGATGTGTGGTCTTTCCGAGAGAACAAGTTGTTTGCTGCTAAGCCCAAACCCAGAGCCGTTTCACATAGGTATTGAAGTTATGCTTGATAAACGGTGAGTTTCCGGCTGTTGGCCCTGTACTCTGCATAACTTGTGGTTTGGATGACCCTTTTGACTATCTTGTACTATAAGCCGGCTTTCGCGTGGATATCATGTTGTTACGTCTATACGAAAACAGGGTCAGGCAAGTCCCATTGGGCTTCATGGCTGATTGTAATCGTAAGCGAGCAAATCATGCCACTTTAGTGCGAGTCACATCGAGCTTAAGTAAGAAAAGTCAAGAAAATTTGGCTCCTTTGTCCGGTTATAAGATTGCAGCCGTACTCGTTTGCGAGTAATTGGCCCTTATAACTCATAGGCATCAAGGCCGGGTCATTGGGTTTGTAACTGTGCTATTCGAGCAATCAGCCCCCAAGACCTGAATATATGCAACATACTAAGAGTGAAGAACATACGAATAACCACCTCTTTATTTGATATGAGAAAGTTAGGTCAGCAAGCTGCCTCATTAAAAACCCATCCAGTCCCCAAGGGTACCCTAGATAGGAAAAGAGTGCGTCTGAAACCTGCTTCCTATTACATCGTGCAATTCCTCTTGCCAATATAGTCTATACTAAGTATAGTAGGGACGTAGCTGAGCCACGTTCCATGGTCTGTCTCTTTCTTGCATAGATGAAGTGGTATGAGCGGTGTCGTTAACTGTAGCCGACTCTTCCCTTGCGTCTATCAAGTAATATGATCCGTTGTGCAGATTCCGACTTATGATAAATGGTCCTTCCCATGGAGGTGATAACTTGTGTTTTCCTTCGTTTGACTGTACCAGGCGTAGAACCAGGTCTCCTTCCTGAAAGACCCGGGTTTTCACGCGCCGTGTCGGATATATACTGAATAGGGGTATAGAAGATGGTAGACAAAAGAGCCGGACTACCAGGGTGGCCTACATGGTAATGGGCTTAGGTCCATTGGGCGGCCCAGTAGTCCGACGCGCAGAAGCCGGATTCTAGAAGAACCCGGATCACGGCCCACGTGATCTGGCTTGGAGGAGAAGACGGATTCCTTACTTTCCAAGTTACAAGTTAAACGTAGTCTTCTAGGTTTCTTGTTCTGTAAGCCCTAATCCGGCTATTATATAAAGCCGGACGGGAGATAGATTAGATAGGTTCAAGTTTCACAAGCTAAAGCTCTACGCCACTCGCCGAGAAGCTCATCCTCGTCGAGTAGCTAGATCTATTCCCTCACACTGTAACCCTGTTATACGGGCTTTAGTCCCAATTAGTGAGAAGTGCAGGAGTAGGTACGCCGTACTGTCGCGACGTACCGAACCTGGGTAAAATCCCGTGTTCCGTGTTACTACGCTATCCCGTTACCCCACGTCTCTACCGTAGTCTCATGGCACCCCAGTCTATGAAAACTACTACGATGTCTCGACAGTTGGCGCCCACCGTGGGGCAAATGACGTCAGGCGTGAAATTCCGATCTGGGATACTCGGCGGAATTGGAAGATCGATCACTGTCGGAAGCCTGGAATTCGACGACGACGTCGGGCGCTTCCTCGACAACGGATCCTACATACCGGCGCAAAACCACCTGGTAAGTGCCTGCGTGTTACCGATTGGATCTGCTAACATCTTCATCGGACTAACTGCAGAGGCAATGGGGTTTTGCGGTGGAAGCAAATTTATCCCACCCGCCCTATACCCAGTCGAAGACGACTATGATGCCGGATTCTGCTCGGATCGCCGACAAAACAGTGATACGCACTTTATCGGCATGGTGCAATCCGAAATCGCTGAAAACACGGATGACGGAAATCCCGTGCAAGAGGCAGATAACAACCTACCCGTCATAGAGACGGAAGAACCAATACCCGTCACAGAGACGGAAGATCCGACATCCGTCAACCAGACGATGAACTCGGAAGCAGAGTCCGTGCTTGCCGCCATTGAGGCGAGATTGGAGTCGGAAACCGGATCGGATAACTTCGACTCCGAAGACGAAGACGAGGATGCCTTCGTAAGAAAAGTTAAGTCCTTTCAAGAGGGATTCCATGAAGTGCTAATGGCAAAACCAGCTGATACAACGGGTGCCGACAGCCAGGAAAGCCCTAAAACTCCTCCGCCAGTGGAAGAGAGAGAAGACGGAGAAACTTCTCCGATATTCCCTAATGTCAAGGAGATGACAGAAGATGAACCTGTCAAAAAACCTCCTTCTTCCAAGAAAAAGCACCGTGCTTCTAAAAAACTCCAGTACAAACTCCGGAAGAAAAAGTCAGCTGATCTCGCTGATGAAAACCTGGAAGTTGGAGATATTAGTGGCACAAAGCCCGCGGAAAAGAAATCTAAGGAAATCACCGCTCCGCCAATGACAGAACAGGAAGAGCAAGAACTATTACAAACACCAGTGGGACCAGATGAACCCCCTGAGATGCTGGAAGCCAGGAGACAAGCTTTCCAACGGCAACAGCAACATCTGCTTAGATCTCGGCAACATCTCCAACAAACCCATAATGACATCAAAGTCATGAAGGAAGAAATAGAGGAGTACGAGAGAAAGCATAGATCTGCCTTAAAACCTACTAGGTTACCCGGAATCGCAAAACCGGAAGAACTGCCGCCAAAAGAAAGGTTTTATAACCCATCTTGGCAAAAGCAGTTAAACGGCAAAGATGCCAAGGGCGAACCAATATACAAAACCGCAGCGGAAAACGCGGAAGCAGCGTTTGCCATCCTAAACAACGATCTGTACTCCAACGGGGAAAAACTCCAAGGGGTGTATGCTTTCCTAGGAAAAGCATTACAGCAGCAACAGCGAGGCCAAGAGCGATCAGGGAGGCTGCATGATAATTCCGCCCTCTGCAAAACAGCTACTTGCGCTGCTGGAGCACCTGGACCGGAAGAACCCGGAGATTCGGATAAAAAAGAGGAGCCGAGAAAAGACAAGAAAAACCCCGACAACCGGGACGCAGCGTCTAAAACCGGACCTCATCTCCCGAAAGATGGATATAAACCACACGATCGGGAAGACAAACACCGGAATGACGGCAAAATAATGCCACCTCCGAGAAACCCAGCTGAAAAAGCTGGAAGATACGATACAACTCACAGACGTGAAAGATCTCGGACACCGCCTAAAGATAAGGAAAGGTACAGGAGCAGAACTCCACCTAATCCCAGGGGGCGTGATAACGGAAGAGATAGAGATAACCTCGGAAAAGCGCGTCCGCGCAACAATGGAAAAGAAAGGAGCAGATCCCCTTCTGTCCATTCAGCCGGGAGATATTCTGCACATATTGATAGAGCAGAAAAGGATGATCTATACTTTGGTCCTAAGTGTTTTACTGACAGGATCCGAAGGATAACCCTGCATTCTGGCTTCGCCAAAGTTGGTCCAACCTACCAAAAATATACCGGCAGTACAAACCCGGATACCTGGCTTTCAGATTATTACACAGCCGTCCAAATCAACAAACGGGACAGACCTGGAAGCTGTCAAGTTTCTTCCCCTAATGTTGCTAGACGGAGCCAGAGATTGGATCAATGGTTTACCATCAAGAACTGTCGACAGTTGGGATGATATGGCGAGAGTATTTACTCAGCATTTTCGGGGAACATACAAACGTCCAAATAGCATCAACCAGCTGAACCGTTGCACCCAATTTGAAGACGAACCATACGTGGATTTCATCTCCAGATGGACTGCGATGAAGAATAGTTGCTCTGGAGTAACTGACGTACAAGCAATGCATGCTTTCGTCAATGGCCTAAAACCCGGACTTGTACCGTTCATGGTTGGTTCTAAAAAGCACAAAGATCTCGGATCTATGCTTACAACCGCTAATGAGCATGCTGCAGCCGAAGATGATATCAGAGCAAGAGGAGGCAATATTGAGTCATTGATATTGGCCAAGAAAACACCTCGTTCTGATAAAAAAGGAACTCCGGAGTCAACAACAAAGCCCAAGGTGGTCAACATAGCCTTTGGAGGAGAAAAGGTGAATAAGTGGAAAGGCCGCAGTCCAGATCCAATCAATTACACTCCCGAAGAATGGGAGAGAATTAAGTCGGAACCCTGCGTCCACCACTCTCAGTTTGGGAAACCAACCCACACAAACGCGCAATGCCGGCTAAACAAGCATATGAAAGGCAATGCAGGATCCGGAAATAAAGGGAAGGGTTCCAAGAGGAAACCTGCCAAACAAAAGCCAGAAGCTGAAAAAGAAGACAGTGAATCGGACACTGATGACAAAATCCAGGAACAGCAGCGAAAAGGCGAACCCAAATTTCCGAGAGTTGACGGAGAAGCAATGTTAACTTTCCTAGCAACCCCGTCAGCAAAGGTGGCCAAAAGGACACTTCGAGAAATAAACGCGGTTGTTCCTGCAACCCCAAAATTCTTGAAGTACTCCAACACACCGATAATCTGGGATCAGTCAGATCATCCCGGAAATATCCCTGAACCCGGCACACAAGCTCTTGTTGTAAGCCCTATTGTTCAAAACACTAGGCTAAGAAGAGTGCTGATGGACGGAGGATCCAGCATCAACATAATGTACCTGGATACACTGAAGCACTTGAAGATCTCCGAGTCCCAGCTCAACTACAGCAATATACGCTTCCACGGCATTGTTCCTGGCAGGCAAGCACGATCCCTAGGAGAAATTTCCCTAGATGTCACCTTCGGAGATAAAGATCACTTCCGGCAGGAAAAAGTATCCTTCGAAGTAGTGCCGTTCGAAAGCGTGTATCACGCAATACTCGGACGTCCGGCTTTCGCCAAATTTATGGCAAGATCTTGCTATATTTACAACAAGCTGAAGATGCCAGGACCCAAAGGAGGAGTAATCACCATTGCCGGTGATTTCAAGCTGGCAAACGAGTTGGAGAAAGAAAACGCCCTTTGCGCTCAGAGAGTTATAGCAAGGGAGGAACTGAAGGAATTAGCCAAGGAGGTATCGCCGAAAGAAATGCCGGCAGGAAAAGAAACTCGGAAGCCAACAGATAGCTTCAAGGCGTCCGAGAATACAAGACAGGTAATCCTAGATCCCAAAGATCCGACAAAATTTGTCGTCGTAGGGACTGGGATGACCGACAAATAGGAAGGCGAGCTCATCAAGTTCCTCCGTGAGAACTGGGATATTTTCGCCTGGTGTCCAGCTGACATGCCAGGCGTACCCAGGGAACTTGCTGAGCACCAACTCAAGGTTATTCCCGGATCAAAACCCGTCAAACAAGGTCTCCGTCGGTTTGACGGAAGAAGACGGAAGGCTATTGGCAAGGAAATTATCCGGCTTTTAGCAGCGGATTTTATCAAGGAAGTAATCCATACTGATTGGTCCGCAAATCCGGTATTAGTGCCGAAGAAAGACACCACTGCTCTTAGAATGTGTATAGATTACACAGGATTGAACAAGCTGTGTCCGAAAGATAGGTTTGCGTTACCGCGAATCGATCAAATAATAGATGCCACTGCAGGCTCTGAGCTTTTATGCTTTTTGGATGCATACTCCGGGTACCACCAAATACGCATGAAAAAGGAAGATCAAATCAAAACTTCTTTTATAACCCTGTACGGGACAAGAACGCAGGTGCAACCTACCAGCGTTGCATGCAACGCTGTTTGCATAGTCAAATTGGCAGAAACGTCCATGTTTACGTGGACGATATCGCTGTCGTAACCAAGGAAAAAGATACACTCCTTAAGGATTTGCGAGAAACCTTCGAAAACTTGCGCACTTACAAAATGAAGTTGAATCCATCTAAGTGCGTATTCGGGGTTCCCTCAGGAAAACTTCTGGGTTTCATCGTTTCTCACAGAGGAATAGAAGTTAACCCGGAAAAGATCAAGGCAATCTTGAATATATCAAAGCCTACATGTGTAAAAGATGTCCAAAGATTGACGGGTTCTGCCGCAGCCGTCAGCAGGTTTATTAGTCGGCTGGGGGATAAAGCCTTACCACTCTACAAACTATTGAAGAAATCCGACAAGTTCGAATGGACAGAAGAAGCCGATGCAGCGTTGGCTCAGTTGAAGGAAACCTTCATGAACGCTCCCATCTTGGCATCTCCAAAAGATGAAGAACCCATGTTACTATACCTTACGGCTACAAATCGGGTTATTAGTGCGGTAATCGTTGTGGAACGGACAAAGGAAGAGCAAAGCATACCAGATCAACACCCGGTATATTACATAAGCGAAGTTTTCTCCGAATCCAAACAAAGATACCCGCACTACCAGATACTGGCATATGGCGTATTTTTTGCATCCAGAAAACTGCGCCATTACTTCCAAGGGCATTCCATAACAGTGGTATGTAAAGCGCCACTAGGGGATATTATAAACAATGCGGAGGCAACCGGCCGAGTAGCCAAATGGGGCATCGAGTTGGCAGCCTTCGACATTAAGTACCAGCCAAGGACGGCAATAAAATGCCAAGTTTTGGCAGATTTCGTCGCCGACTGGACAGAGGCAATGGAAAATACACCGATGCCAGAATCCGAGTACTGGATCATGCACTTTGACGGATCCAAGATGAAGGAAGGAGCTGGGGTCGGCGTAGTTCTAAAATCTCCCAAGGGAGACACAATGGAGTACGTATTACAAATACACTTCAACGCCAGTAATAATGTGGCAGAATACGAAGCTCTGCTTCATGGCTTGCATATCGCAAAAGAAATAGGGGTAAAACGCATCTTGTGCTATGGAGACTCGGATTTGGTACAGCATCAGCTCAACCAAACCTGGGACGCGAAAAGCCCTATAATGGCCGAATATCGGAGGACGGTGGATGAGTTCGCCATCTGTTTCTTCGGGTTCGAAGTCCTTCACATAAAAAGGGAGGAAAATTGGAACGCGGATGCGTTAGCCCGCATGGGATCAGAAAGAATAAAAACTTTACCACCAGGAGTGTTCGTCCAGCATTTGCATGAACCATCCATAACGGGTGGAGACGTTGATTACCCTCTGGCATCTGAAACAATTGAGGTCATGCTCGTTAAACCGGATTGGACAATTCCATATTTAAACTTCTTAGTCAATCAGAAGTACCCGGAAGGAGCAGACGAAGTACTGCAAAGGCAAATACAGCGTCGGTGCAAAGGATACGTGGTGATCAATGACCACTTGTATAAACGCAGTACTTCCGGAATATTTCAACGGTGTATTTCACCAGAAGAAGGAAGAGAAATACTGGAAGAAATCCATGCCGGCGATTGCGGACATCATGCTCAATCAAAAAGCATAGTCAAAAAAGCATTCCGGGCGGGGTTTTTCTGGCTAACAGCCAAGACAGACGCCGAGCGCATAGTGAATACGTGCGAAGGATGTCAATATTACGCCAAGCAGACCAATTTGCCGGCCCAAGCACTTAAAACTATCCCTATCACATGGCCATTTGCGGTCTGGGGGCTAGATATGATGGGACCGTTCAAAACTGCAAGAGGTGGACTTACGCATCTACTCGTAGCAGTAGATAAGTACACAAAATGGGTGGAGGCTAAACCCATCAAAAAGCTGGATGGCGCAACTGCCAGAAATTTCATTATTGATTTAGTAATGAGGTATGGCGTCCCACACAGCATAATAACTGATAACGGGACAAATTTCTCCATTGGAGAGTTGGCAAAATACTGCCAACAAACGGGAATCCGCTTAGATCTTGCATCTGTGGCGCACCCGCAATCCAATGGACAGGTTGAAAGAATGAACAGTTCAATCCTGCAAGGAATACGCCCAAGACTCGAAACTCCTCTCCATAGAGCAGCTGGAGCGTGGGTAGAAGAGCTACCTTCCGTGTTGTGGAGTATTCGAACGACGCCAAATAGGTCAACCGAGCAAACCCCGTTTTTCCTGGTTTATGGTGCGGAAGCTATTCTTCCAACGGACATGATCCATGATAGCCCGAGAGTGCAGAATTTTGACGACTCGGAAGCCGAGGAAGCACGACAAGACGTTGTCGATCTCCTAGAAGAGGAACGAGAACTTGTGCTTCAAAGATCCGCCATTTACCAGCAAGGTTTACGACGTTATCACAGTCGGAAAATCAGACATCGTTCTTTTAAAGAAGGTGACTTAGTGCTGAGGTTGGTGCAGCAAAGGAAGCACAAATTGGCCCCTGTATGGGAAGGACCATTTGTCATCAGTAAAGCCATGAAGAATGGATCATACTATCTTGTCGACATTCGAGATACGGAAGACGATCCCGAGAAGCCGAATCGCAAAAGAAAGAGAAAAATAGATGATGAACTAGGAGAGACAAAGAGGCCTTGGAGTATCCAGCAATTACGTCCCTTCTATACTTAGTTCAATTTCTATGTAAACATCTTTGAGATCATGAAATAAAGTTGTTGGAATTCATATTCATTATAAGTACAAAATATTTCCGCCTTATCTATTTCCCAATGATCTTACAAATACTCAATGTTGATCCGAATTGTGCCTGCGTGCTCGGTGTTTAAAAGCTGAATGATTTGGCCTGTTAAAGGTTAAAGGAAACTCGGATTGTGCCTGCGTGCCCAAGTTTCAGAGCAGTTCCTTGTTTTCTCTAAGTTTTATCTGATTGTGTATGTGTTGGGTTACTGAAACTAGTCAGTAAAAATGCTTCTAGCGTAATCCATGTTTCTGAGTTTTAAAAACTGTTTGGTTCGTCCCCAGTTACTCGACATGACGATACATATTGAGCCATTTTTAAACACTAGAGCAGTTAAAACACAGATGCCAGATTACTTAGAAGATAAAGGAACAGTCAAACCCGGAAAAACTTTGCAAGAAGCTTGAAATTGCAAAAGGCGGAGTTCTTGTTTCGACAAATGACATAGAAGCATTACAATATGAATTACATTGTAAAAAAGCTCCTATACACATCCATCATTCGGGTTAAGTGTATTCCCTCAAGCATCCGAGTCTTCATCGTTGCTATCATTCTCGGGGGCTGCGGGCACTTCTTCTTCCGGATAAGTAATGGAAATATTAACCATAGAGGCAATCTTGGAAGCATGTCCTTTAACTTCGTCAAAAATTGCATTGCATTGCGCTTCTGTATATCCTCGAGGGACACCGGATGCTACGCGCCAAGATCTAGCATTAGGGTAATGTAGACGCATAAGGCCAAGGGCCATGCGTGCACCACCTCGTGCGGCAGAGCGAAGGATAGATTCTCTCGACTCTGCTACCTCTGTAATGGCACCCGGAAGCCGGTAAACTTCCGAAAATTGTACAGTGCTTGTGGGAAGGAATTTACTAATCGGCTGCATTCCTGCATTCCTGATTGAATTCCACACTTCCCCAAAGGCCCGGATCTTTTCAGTCCGAGAAATTCCTGGAAAATTTCCTGCTTTTTTGACAAAAGCAAAGGTTACATGAAAAAACATAATAGATAAGACAGGAAGATATTGGTAAAAAGAAATTAACTTACCAAGAACCTTGTCAATTTCGTCGCTTTCTTTCATGCACGGGAATAGCATACTTTCCAAATCATTGATAACAGATTTATCCTCCGCTGCTTGTAAAGAAGCCTTGGACTGAGCAATCCCAAGGGCCAGATTACTGGCTTCCAGGTCTTCTTGAACTTTCAGAAGTTCCTTTCGGAGATTCGAGTTTTCCTCACGAAGCCGAGAAACATGGACATTATTTTCTGCTAATTTGTTGGCTTTGTTTAAAGCAGCTGGAGGGCAATGATCAATTTGAGTTTACAAAACAATTCAGCAAGCATTCTCCAGAGAAAACAAATGGTACAAAACAAAATACCGGTGGCTTTTGATAGTTGCCGTTGAGTTGACGCTAGTTCGTTGCTTTTCGTCTCAATAACAGATTGAAGGGTTTTTACTTCTTTGCTCTTGAGACTAAGCTTCTTCAAAACTTCTAAGTTTATGGCGTCTGCGGAATGCTATAACATGGAAATGAAAGCCAGATGCTTAAGTTTGAACAGGCATTTGAAGAAACATTAAGAAGAATTCATATTTCAACTTAATGCTTGGGGGCTAGAAGTATTACCTGGCTCATTTCCCGCAAGTCGGTCAAAAC
Source organism: Alopecurus myosuroides (assembly GCA_028641055.1). NCBI lineage: Eukaryota > Viridiplantae > Streptophyta > Magnoliopsida > Poales > Poaceae > Alopecurus > Alopecurus myosuroides. The sequence continues at coordinate 318,093,867 of CM054058.1, read as the reverse complement.
CTCGTGGAATTCTTTGGCATATTCCCCAAAGAGAATCCCAACGTGATGAAGGCCATCGTGTATAACTTGACGAGGGGAAAAAGCAATGTCATTGCGAATAACTAACCCATTTTGTGGCCAAGGGCGAATTAGAGGCGCAGGAGCAAAGAATTTCTTTGCTTCTGGACGAATATATCCGAGTTCATCGAATGGTTCTTCTTTTATCCGGGTATCGTCCAGAATGGGAATAGATTCCTCTTTAATAGCTGATTGCCTTTTGCGCTTTCGATTGTTGACAAACTCGGCATGCAATTTGTTGAGCTCAGCATCGGAAGCAAGATCATTTTCTCCAAGTTCATCAAACTAGGAAGGAGTTAATAGTATGTTAAAAAGCAGAGAGAGAAGATAATCTGAGGAAAAACTCGGAAATAAGGAAAGATAAATACCTTAGGGACCGGGTTTTCCACGTGATAGATTGCCAGATTTTCCTCAACCTGACTACTGGCGGCAACCAGTTGGTGAAGTCGTCCTATAAAATCCTTTTTGGTAAAGGCCTTATCTGTTCCTCTCATGCTATCTTCTGGCCCTTGGTATTCACAAAGGAGTCGGGAACGAAAAGAGAGAGGTTGGATGCAGCGTCCGAACCAGCACATAACGGTATCCTTCCCAATCAAAGAAGGTTGAGAGGAAGAAAGTTTGGCGATGCGCCGCTTTATCTTCATCAGGTTTTCTGGCAAATTTTCTACTGCTGTGGTTGTCCAACTCTCGCGAGGAATAGCAGCAGAGTTAACAAAGGGAGGAAACCCGGTTGTCTTGCCTGGGAATGGAATATCCTGATGATAAAAGAAAGAACCCAGCCAAGATTGGTCTGGTTCCGGCATTTCTATTTTTGGATACCATTCCTCCCTAAATTTTCTAAGGGTAAAAGATATAGTCCCGCAAATAGGCGATATGCCATGCGTGATATTATGCTTTACCTCAAAACAATACTGCCAGAAACCTAGGTCAGGTGTCATCCCGAGATATCCTTCGAAAAGGGCTTGGAAACTGGCTAAGTAGAGGATGGAATTCGGAGAAATATTGTGTGGTTGGACGCCATATAAGTTAAGGATGTCTAGAAAAAAGGCGGAAGGGGGAAAACCCATACCTCTCGTGATGTGAGAAGTAAGGATGACGCATTCTCCGACTTTTGGCTTGGGCTCGGGTTCATCTTTCGAGATCCGCCATTTTCCTTTAACTATGTAACCTTCTTTTGTCATCCGACGAAGAAGAACGAGAGAAGTATTACTCGGATTCCAATTGCCGACAAATTCTGTTCTGCTGTTGGTTCCGGTAGCGAAGCGCTCATCGCCACGGGAAGGGATCTTGACCCTCGCCGTCGTTGGTGCAAACGGTGGGGTTGTCGCGGCGCTTGATGATGCTATGTCCGCGGCGGCGGAAGTGTTCTCTCCGCCCGCCGCGGAAGCCGTGGTCTTCTCCGGCTCACCGCCGGGGGGCTTTTGCGCTCCCGATTGTGGATCTAGGTCGTTGACGAGCTCGTCAATGGCGGCGCGGGTCGGTGAAGGCGGCGAGGATGCCATCCTTTGGTGGTGCGTTTTGGTGCGTTCTGCGTGCTTGGAAGCTAAGTGCGCCTGGGGCAGGAAAGTTGCTCTCGAGCTCGCGTCAATGGCGTGGGCAGTGTGGGAGTGAGGAAAGTTTCGGAGGAGGACGATGATGGCTATTTATAGCCAGATATCCGTTTAGATACGTGCCAACGGCTCTTTTGACCGTTGGATGTTCGACGCGTGTCGCTCGCCGGAAAATCCGGGAAACGAAACGACAGGGGAATGATGGCTATCTCCTCGTTTCTCGTGAGAATCTGTCAGAGATACGTTGCAGGGTTTCCCGCGTGAAACCAAGCGGCGCTTGCGTCAGCATGATTAAGGCGCTGATGTCATAAGTTCCTTTTCCGCGAAGGATCGCGAGAAGAAAAGCTGGATTTTCATAGTTCCGAGTTTTATGTTACCATCTCCTTCAAAAGGAAAGAAGAAAGAATCAAGACTGCTGAATCCAGTTTTCCCGGACAAAATGTATTTGACGAAAGGCGGAGTATCAGAGTTTTGATCCTTCCTGGGGGCTACTGTCGGATATATACTGAATAGGGGTATAGAAGATGGTAGACAAAAGAGCCGGACTACCAGGGTGGCCTACATGGTAATGGGCTTAGGTCCATTGGGCGGCCCAGTAGTCCGACGCGCAGAAGCCGGATTCTAGAAGAACCCGGATCACGGCCCACGTGATCTGGCTTGGAGGAGAAGACGGATTCCTTACTTTCCAAGTTACAAGTTAAACGTAGTCTTCTAGGTTTCTTGTTCTATAAGCCCTAATCCGGCTATTATATAAAGCCGGACGGGAGATAGATTAGATAGGTTCAAGTTTCACAAGCTAAAGCTCTACGCCACTCGCCGAGAAGCTCATCCTCGTCGAGTAGCTAGATCTATTCCCTCACACTGTAACCCTGTTATACGGGCTTTAGTCCCAATTAGTGAGAAGTGCAGGAGTAGGTACGCCGTACTGTCGCGACGTACCGAACCTGGGTAAAATCCCGTGTTCCGTGTTACTACGCTATCCCGTTACCCCACGTCTCTACCGTAGTCTCATGGCACCCCAGTCTATGAAAACTACTACGATGTCTCGACACGCCGGCTATGAGACCTCCGTAAATCTTGCTAATATATGGCTGATCTTTCCAGTGCGTGTTCCCTTTGTTCTTCTAACATATCTACGGCGTCCTGCCGGGTCTTCTCGTTCTCCACCTCGACGTAAGCTGATACTCGAGGTGAATCATGAATAATATCACTCGGCAACACCGCTTCCGCACCATAAACCATGAAGAACGGTGTCATCTGAGTAGATCTGTTAGGTGTAGTGTTGATACCCCAAACCACGGAAGGTAATTCTTCAACCCATGCACCAGCAGCTCTGATGCACGGTACTCGCAGTCGTGGCTTTAGTCCATGAAGCAACTCCTGATTTGCCTTCTCCACTTGTCCATTGGCCTGTGGATGAGCCACTGATGCTACGTCAAGACGGATTCCATTGTTGCCACAGAACTTCCCCATCTCACCAAGGGACATGTTGGTTCCATTGTCGGTAATTATGCTGTGGGGATACCCGAACCGATAGATAATTCTTTTCAGGAACTTAACTGCTGTAACTGCTTCACAATTGGTAACTGGCATAACCTCAACCCACTTGGTAAACTTATCAATAGCCACCAAAAGATGTGTCTTCTTGCAAGGTGACATGTGAAAGGGGCCAACCATATCCATACCCCAAACAGTGAACGGCCAAGTTAGCGGAATAGTCCGTAATTCCATAGCCGGTACGTGGGTTTGGCGAGCGTACCTTTGACATCCGTCACACCTTGCCACCAAACGCTCCGCATCTGCTAGGGCCGTGAGCCAGAAGAATCCATGTCGATAAGCTTTGGCCACAAGGGATCTTGTGGATGCATGATGCCCACAATCGCCTTCGTGAATTTCCTTGAGAATCTATCGGCCTTCTTCTGGTGCTACACAGCGCAAAAACACTCTTGCTGCACTTCTCTTGTATAACTCCCCATTGATGATAGAATAACCTTTTGCTCGCCTCAAAACTTGTCTTGCTAATACCTCCTGCTGTGGTAACTCGCCCCGTGATAGGTAGGCCAAGAACGGCTCTGTCCACTCGGGAACAGCGCGCACTATGGCCACGAGCTCCAAATCCGGGTCTTGATTTGCCAGTTCTTCCTCAGACTCGGTTTTAACTGATGGTCGCCATAGTTCATCCAGGAAAACATTGGGTGGAACTGGCTCCCTGCGTGAGCCGAGTCTGGCGAGTGCATCTGCTGCCTCATTTTTTCTTCTGTCTATGTGCTCCACCTCATATCCGGAAAAACATCCGGCAACTCTATCAACTTCCCTGCGGTATGCTGCCATAGTTGCATCTTTTCTATCCCATGTTCCTGAGACCTGCTGTACCACAAGGTCCGAATCTCCGAAGCATCGTATCCTCTTAATGTTCATCTCCTTGGCTACCTTTAAGCCATGCAATAGGGCCTCATACTCGGCCACGTTGTTGGAACAATCAAAGTGAATCTGTAGCACGTAACTCAATTTGTCTCCTTTGGGTGATGTTAGCACCACTCCAGCTCCTGATCCCTCGTATTGCTTGGATCCATCGAAGTGCATGATCCAAGACTCGGGAGTTTGGAGCCATGGTGGGCATGCCTGTGTGCGTCCAATCGTTAACGAAATCGACGAGAGCCTGAGATTTGATTGCTGACCTGGGCTCGTAGTTGATGTGATAATCCCCCATCTCTATCGCCCATTTGGCTATTCTTCCTGTTGCATCCGAGTTTCTGATGATATCCGACATCGGTATCAAACTAACCACTGTTATGGGGTGTTCCTGGAAATACGGCTTCAGTTTCCGGCTGGCCATAAAGACCCCGAAAACCAGCTTTTGCCAATGCGGATAGCGCTGCTTTGCCTCTGATAATACCTCGCTGACGTAATAGACCGGTCTCTGAACCGGGTAACCTTTCCCATCCTCTTTACGTTCCACAACAACTACCGCGCTAACGGCTCGGGGTCCAGCTGCTACATATAGCAACATGGGCTCCTTAGGACCCGGGGCCGCTAGGACTGGTGCTTCAAATAACTGCTTCTTTAGTGCCTCGAACGCCTCATCCGCCTCCTGATCCCACACGAATTTATCGGACTTCTTCAAGAGCCGGTACAAGGGTATTGCTTTTTCTCCGAGTCTGGATATAAATCGGCTCAAGGCTGCTATACAGCCCGTGAATTTTTGAACGTGCTTCAAATTTTCCGGCTTTTTCAGACTTTGGATAGCTTTGATTTTATCCGGGTTTGCCTCAATTCCTCTCTCGGAAACGATAAAGCCGAGTAATTTCCCAGCTGGAACTCCGAACACGCACTTTGTCGGATTAAGCTTCATCTGATACCTCCTCAAGTTCTTGAACGTTTCCTTTAGATCATCGATAAATGTCTCCGCCTTCCTGGTCTTGATAACCACATCATCCACATAAGCGTGGACGTTGTGTCCAATTTGGTCCTCGAAGAACTTCTGAATACACCGTTGATAAGTTGCGCCAGCGTTCTTCAACCCAAATGTCATGGTTTTGTAACAGAAGGCCCCAAAAGGGGTTATAAATGATGTTTTCTCCCAATCCTCCCTCTTGAGCTTGATCTGATGATACCCGGAATATGCGTCCAGAAAGCATAATAGGTCACTTCCAGCCACTGCGTCTATGATCTGATCTATCCTCGGTAGCGCGAACGGATCCTTTGGGCAATGCTTGTTAAGACTCGTGTAATCAATGCACATCCTCCACTCATTGGTCTTTTTCATTACGAGAACCGGATTCGCTAACCAGTAGGGGTGAAATACTTCCATGATAAAGCCGGCTGTTAGCAAACGAGCAATTTCTTCTCCTATTGCTTTCCTTCTTTCCTCATTCATCTTCCTCAAGCCCTGCTTCACAGGCCTGGACTTGGGATCTACGTACAAACTGTGCTCTGCCAATTCTGTGGGGATACCCGGCATGTCGCTAAGCGTCCAGGCGAACACATCCGCATTTGAACGGATAAACTCCACAAGTGCCTTCTCCTGCTTGCTGTCCAAGTTAGACCCTATAGCAAACTGCTTAGAGGGATCACCTTCAACAAAAGCTATCATCTTGGCGTCCTGCGCTGCTTTAAATTTTGCTCTCTCATCTTCGGTATTCAGCCTTTTCAATGCTGTTCTGTCATCCGGGTCTACTTGAGACCAGTAATACTTGAGTTCCTCTTTTCTGCAAGCCTGCTCAGCCATTACTGAATCTCCTTCATCGCACTCAGCCGCTATATCCCGGCTTCCATGTATGGTGATGGTCTGCTTAGGACCCGGGATTTTTAGCTGTAGATACACATAACACGGCCTAGCCATGAATTTAGCATAAGCCGGCCTTCCGAACAGCGCGTGATAAGGACTGCGCAACTTGACCACCTCAAAAGTGAGCCACTCAACTCGATAATTGTCCTTTGACTCTCCAAAAGCTACCTCCAATGCGATTTTTCCCTCGGGGCACGCTGAGTGACCCGGCACTATCCCATGAAAAATTGTTGAGCTTTTCTGTAGCTGAGACTCCTTGAGACCCATGCGTAAAAAGGTTTCCCAGTATAAGATATTGATGCTACTTCCACCGTCCATTAGGACCTTTTTCAACTCATAACCATTAACTTGTGGTGCGACTACCAGCGCCAAGACTCCCGGGTGTTCTATCCTTTCCGGGTGATCTCTTCTGCTCCATGTTACATCCTGTTCTGACCATCTCAGGTATCCCGGAACAGCCGAGGAAACCGAGTTTATCGCTCGTTTCAGTATCTTTTATCCCTGTTAGAAGTTCCTGTAGTATGCACATGATATTGTCCTCTTGAATCATAAGTACGTACAATGCCGATGAAGACGCTGATCCGGCCGATTGTCACGATAGATCCGGATTCGAGGTGATCCGACTCTGGCCCCCAGCCGGAATCGTCCACCATCTTCTCTCCTTCGCGGTCGGTGTAGATCTCGCCGATGACGAGGTTCTTCATGTTCTCCCGAGCTTCTCCCGTGATGTAAACACCCTTGGACGTAGGCCCCACGGTGGGCGCCAACTGTCGTGGGATAATCACGGCAGACGTTGCCGGGGGTAAATTATCTTGGGGCAAGACGACACTGGTGTTTGGGAGAGGGTTTAGCTCAGAGGAAAGCATGATGATATGCGATCTGGTAGCCGGCAAGTAAGTCGCCGAGTCTCCGATCTCGATATATTAATCTCAACTCTTGTGTTACACTGGATACTCGATACCTAGCGATATTGCTTGAACTCTTGGGTCTCTCCTGGTCTAACCCTAGGGGCCGGCTTATATAATATCCGGACCCCCTGGCCTACTCTCCAAGGCGCACTCTGAATCCTACCTGGACACTGCTTACAAACCCTAAACTTCCTTATCGGAACCCACAATCCGGGTTACGAGGCCTACGTTCGTGGGCCTTCTAGAAACTCCTTTATCTAAGCCGGGTCTTGCGCAGCATCCTTTGGGCCGAGTTACTCCTTGGCGTTGGCCTACCGGGTTATCATCCCTCCATCAGGACTTTCCAATCTATCTCAACTAATCCTTGATGTTCTATTGGCGTGGTGGATCGGCCACGTGGTGTTGAAGCGGTTTCCGATAAGGTGAGTTCGGTTGGATCGATCGTCCCGTAGGCGGCCATTGAGGCTTAGTTGACGAGAGATTTGGGTCTTTCAGTTCCCGCTAGTTATCCCCCTTGATTTCCCATGATTTCCCCTCGATTCCCCTCTCGTGTTCATCGTTTTCATCATTCGTTCTTCGTTTTGGTCGATTCGTGAAGATCGGGTCACCCAAGAGGTTAACCCTCCATATCATGATTGGGTGCTTTCTTTTTTACTTTTTACGATGTTAGATAACGAGGAAGTTGTTAATCCTGAAGTGGTTTTCTGTAACTCTTGTTTATTTCAAGAGTTTGATCAAGACCAGAGCCAACGCAAGCCACTCTAAATGCTTGCTTGTTGATTACTTATCATTATCTATCATTCGTGTTTTACTTCTGAAGTTTTACAAAAGTTTGATTCAAAAACTATATTTCTAAGTGAATTACACCACTATCTAGATTATATATCTATTAGGCTATAGCCACAATATAATCTTGGAGTTACCAACCCCTTTAGACATTTTTATGTCATCACTTAATTAACTTAAGTCCCTTAGTGGACATTTTAACTTGGTGTTTTTGGAAAAAGAAAGCTTTGGAAAACCCCCAAGGAAAGGTGGGACCTTGGCCGAGGGAGGTATGTGAAGGAGGAAATGTTTTCAACGTGTTTTCCAAAAATGACCCATAACCTAGTCTTCACCGGACAACCAAGCTGTGCTGCCTCATTACCTCAATGTGGGAACGGGGTCTAGCTAAAAGCTTGTCGGTGTTAGTCTGTGTCTACCTCAAAATGCTATAAGGGTTAGAGTCCCCAGAACCGAATTGTCGCCAAGAGGGAGAAACGGGACATGAAGAGTTTGGGATTAAGTTTGCCATCGGTTGCAACAGTTGGGTCTCCTGCCATGGCGATGTGTTGCCAGGGGAAACCGGATCGATACGGCTGACGCACCCGGTGACGAGAAGAACAAACCCAGTTGAAGAGGTAGCTGATACGTCATAAACGTATCCTTAATTTCTGATGTTCCATGTTGTTTTCTTATTGTTTCCCACATGTTTGCTATACACTTTATGTCATTTTTATCAATTTTCCGGACTAACCCATTCACAAGATGCCACAGAGCCAGTTCCCCTGTTTTCTGCTGTTTTTAGTTTCAGAAAAGTTGTTCTGGAAATATTCTCGGAATTGGAAAATTCGAAGCTCGGAAGTCTTAGAATTCCCAAAGGTTCCACAGAGTCCCGAAGAGACCCGGAAGGGGGCCCACACCATAGGGCGGCACCCCCCGGCCGCGCCATGGGGGTGGTGTGGGCCCCCCGAGCCTCCATCGCCTTTGCTCTTTCTTATACCCCCGAGGCGTAAACCCTAAGATATACCACTTCGTCCCGAAAAACACACGAGGCCGCCGTCATCGTCATCCCGAGATCGGGAGCGTTCAGGAGCTCTCCCCGGCACCCTGCCGGGAGGGGAATTCATCACGGGGGGGGGGGGGGTCTATACCACCATGCCCTCCTCCGAAGTGATGCGCGAGTAGTTCATCCCTGGACTACGGGTCCATAGCAGTAGCTAGCTGGTTGTTCTCTCCACTTTGTACCTCATGTTTAGATCTTGTGAGATGCCTCACATGATCAAGATCATCTTTATGTAATGCTACATGTTGTGTTTGCTGGGATCTGATGAATGTTGAATTCTATGTCTTCTGATTATCAATCTATCATGTTATCTTCATGCATATGTTATTTATGATCTTGCATGCTCTCCATTATTAGTAGATGCTCTGGCCAAGTAGATGCTAGTAACTCCAAGAGGGAGTATTTATGCTCGATAGTGGGTTCATGCCTCCTTTGCATCTATGCTAGAGTGATAGAAACGTGACAGATGGAGGATGTCCTATTACCATTAGGGAGAAAACAACGGTGTTTACTTAGTTTACATTGTTTACATTACACATTTTGCTTACGGCGATAATCTGTTGCTTGCAACTTAATACCCAATGTTTGCTCGGATGATATTCGGAGGGTGGATTATTAGACATAGATGTAGTTGGATGACGGTCTATGTATTTTGTTGTAATGCCCGCATGAATCACATAGTAATCTTTATGTCTTGCATATGCACTATGGTGCAGCCTTCATTTCTGTCAATTGCCCGGCTGTAATTTGTTCACCACACATGTTATTTATCTTTCACGAGGAGACACCACTAGTGAACTGTGGACCCCGGTCCATTTTCCTCATACTGATAAAACACCTTCTGCTTTCATACTGTTTTCCTACTGTTTTCAACACCATACGTTTAACCTCTTTGTGTTCAACAAAATCGGTGAGATTGACAACCTCACTACTACGTTGGGGCAAAGTTATTTGATTGTGTTGTGTAGGTTCCACGTTGCTTCTGAACTTGTAGTGCGCCCTGCCATCTCAGCTACTTCAACCTTCTGAAGTTACTCCTTCCTCCTACTGGTCGATTCAACATTGGTTTCTTTTCTGAGGGAAAACTTGCCGCTGCACTCTTCATAACCTTCATCTTTCGGTTTACCAACGTTTGCATCATTAGCCATTTACTAGCACTTGCATAGTGGATAGTTAGGACCAGTTATCTGATGTTCGCATACTATCGCGGACAGTCCGTGGTTGTTTACGGCGGATGTTCTGGATCTTGTGGATGGTGTACACCTCTGCAGAGTAAAACTATTCAGAATAGCCGCGTCCTCGGATATGGATAGTTGAATGGCCATGTAGCTAGCATTGTGTCAATGTTTTCAAAACTAAAACTTATGGATGGTGTTGTACCTGGGAGGTACGAAAAAGGGAATGATCGTACCTTTGAGGTACTGGAGAATGATGGTCTTGAAGATGTGATCTTTCAAGAAGTTTTGCAAAGAAAAACTTTCTTTTCTTTTAGTATGCTTTATCAAAACCTTGTGCATATGCGATATATACAAGAGAAACTAAATATCTTTTGAAGTATCTTCTTAAATAAAGACAAACTAAAACTTGTGCAACCATGATGGGTCTTAAATTTATCATGGCTAGTTAAGCCCCTAAGTATAGCCTTCCTACCACTTATATCGCATACTTGCATTTTGTTAAGCTTTAATTTGGGGTGTCTGATGCATGTAAAATGCATACATGAACTTTGATGTTATTACTTGTTTTTCCTACATATTAGCAACTTATATTCATGTTTTATAATGATTTGGGGGATTTTATGAACAATCCCCCTTCTTTTGGTTCTAACCCTGTTTTTCCAGAAAACGTACTTTTTAGTGTTTCAGACTTTCCGGAAGCTTCGGGACTCCAAAAAGGGCAAGGCCAAAGAGCACGGTTTAGAATTTTCGAGACGAAGACCATGGGCCAAAGTAGAGGGCCAAAAGGCCAACCAGGTGGAAAATAGGACCCTCCACGCGGCCAGATTCCTTGGCCGCGTGTGGGGCCCCCTTTTTGCCCCCGTGGCTCCGATGACGTCGATCTTTCTTCTCCCGAGTGTCTCGTGACCTAAAAACGACTATATAAAGGGTCCCCTGGCCTTTTCTAGGGAGAGGCGGCACCGAGAGACAAAACCACGAAACAGAGAGACAGAAGGCTGCTGCCGGAGAAGATCGGAGGGGGGAAACGCCACCGGGATCACCCCCGGAGGGATCCACCCCCTCCGGCGTGTTCATCATCAACATCTACAACAATATCAGCTCCATCTCTCCACTGTAATCTCTTGGCAAACACGATGTATGATGAAATACTATATTCCCTTGATGTATTGTGTCTCCCCGTCTATGTTTGAGTAGTGAATTGTTCTTGGCAATGGTGAAATAGTTCGTTGATTGGTTGCATACAAGTTTGTTATCTTCTATTATTGTCTTTATGTACAATATATGAGTGCATGCATATGTTGGGGAATGCATGTAAGGTGATCACCGGTAGCATAATGGAGTGGTGGTGACTTGGGAGTGACAGTAACCTGAGACCGAGCCACAAAGTTAAGTTATTGGGGGGTATATATAGGGGACCTTAGAACGTAAGGCTATGGTGGGACTTTATGTCTTAATCAATCTTGTGCAGTCATTTACTTAGCCACATGATCCATCATAAGGGGTTGTAGATCATTTACTTGACTATACCTATTCATGGCTCCTTCCTAGAAGAAACAACTAAGACTAAAACATGTGCTTCACTAATTGTGACAACCACACGAACGAAACACCTATTGCTAGAACACTTGCTCCCTTGAGATACTTGAGATATTTGTTGCTTGCTACTTGTGAAACTTGCTTAGAAACTTGCTCTAGGATTACTTGCATTTTAAACTTGCTTCACTAGTTACTAGACAAACCACACTCCACGTCACTTGCTTTTAATTAGTTAGTTCCTTTTAGTCAAACTTGTTGCTTTGCATAAACTTCCATATAAGAGGGTTATAGGGCTTTAGAGAATAGATAGCTTACCTTCAGCTCCTCGTGGGTTCGACACTCAAATACTTATCGAAAGGTACTACAATTGATCTCCTGCACTTGGGAGTCATCAAGCACTTTTCTGGCGCCGTTGCCGGGGAGCGTTGTGCTAAGCTTTTATTCTTGTTTGCATTTCATACTAACATATAAACCTAAAACACAAAAAAAATTATAAAATGGAAAACAACCAAACAATTTTAGAACTGTATAATATCTACCTTGAATTAGGACATGAAGTGTTTGAGGAGAAATTGAAAAATTATTTGCACAACAATCATATTTGTGATAGTACTAATTCTTTGAACACCTTTTATTGCTAAGGAAAACCTTGAGCTTGGGGAAGTTTGTCTTGATGAATATGATATTTTTAGTCCCCCTACTATTGAGGATAAAAATGATATACTTGCTGATTCTATGGAAAGTTTGAAGCTTGGGGAAGTTGGTTTTGATGAGCATGATATTTCTAGTTCCCCAAGCTTGGAGGAGAAAATTCACTTTGATGATACTATGCCTCCTATATATGATGATTGCAATGAAAATTATGAATGTTTAACTCCCACTATCACTAATGAGGATTTTACTTATGTGGAGTGTAGTGATTCTTTTATGCATGTGGCTCATGATAAGAATGTTTTATGTGATATTCATATTGTTGAACCTATTCATGATGCTACTGAAAATTATTATGAGAGAGGGAAACATGGTTACACATATTTCAACAATATTAAGTTTCCCCTCTTTATGCTGAAAGTATTGAAGTTGCACTTGATCTACCTTTCTATGCTTGCTATTATGTGCTTCTTTTATTTGTTTCATTACAAAATTCCAATGCATAGGAAATGGGTTAGACTTAAAAATAAATTGTTTAATATTTTTTGGTGTGTTCCTTTTGCTTTAATTTCCTATTCGGTTTGAGCACACATTTATGTCTTTACAACATGTAAAATTCCTTTACCTACTGTTATGTATCATTTAGTTTAATATTTTCATTTTATAAAAAATTTGGGAAAGTAAATGAGAAGGATGAGTAATGGAGAAGTTGGGGTCGACCTTGAACATGTGTTGTTCATGCCAATGAAACCATTGCAAAGTCTCTATCATTAAAACGTTTTCCAAAGCTAAAAACAATAAAAATATTAGTTCACTACTGTAACATCACATTTCTTTCTTATTTCTCATATTAAATGGCAAGAATAATCTTATATGAGAGATAGGATTAAACAATAGTAATTAGCTGTCCAGAAAACAGATTCCTGAACTTCACTGCGAAAAATGTTTAAAATCACAGAAGTGGAATTTTGACCTGGTAATTTACGACAGAAATATTTAGTTATCACTACATATTTAATTAGTTTTAAGTTTTATTATTTGAGCAACTGAAGTGCCTCTAAAAATTCACTCTTTACGGGTTGTTCAGTTTTTGGCAGATTATGTCTTTATTTTGCATTGCTCTCATTACTTGTGTTTTGTGTGGTTCTTTTGATCAAGGAGCAATGCACAACTGTAGTAACAGTAGTTAATATTTAGAATCAACTCATGATGTGTCTTTGCTGTACCTATGTGGATTTTATTTATGGAGGCACTAACCCCTCTAATCAAGTTTTATGTTGAGATTTGTGTAAGAAGAATTTTTCAGGAGGAAGAGTTGAGTGAGATGAACAAAGATCAAGAGGGACAACCAATAAGGCTTGGGGATGTACCCCTGGGCTCACCCTACATGTATCAAATAATTACAATAATCCAAGCTTGGGGATGCCGAGCCACCTCACTCCAACCATCATGATGTTAAGTAAGAAAAGCCTAGCTATACGGCTATCAATAAAGCGCTTTACGGGAGGCAACCCGGTTGTTCTTAGTTGGTTTTTCCTAGTATCCTCTTGCTGTAACAAGAGACTTAGTTTTTAGTTTAGTTTCTGGAGTTTTCAATAAAGTGTCAAGTTTCACCCATTTGGATTTAAAAGTTGCTATCCTAGTGCTTGGAATTTCTGTTTCAGCACGATTCTGCTCACCGTACGATTTTTAATTTTTTATCTGTAAGTCGGATTGAGCTAATTTTTTAGTATGTTCTGCAACTTTTCGTACTCTGTAAGCACACAAAGTGGATTAATTTTTTTATGAGTATAGCTTAGGGAAAACGTTCGTTTTGCTACTATTGCTTTTCTGGACAGATTTTGCCTTCTTTTGTTGGATGCACTCTTTGGGTTTGGGCCTTGAATTTCCTTGATCTTTTCGAGCTAGAGAGTGAACATACAACATTATGAACCTTATGGTCTATCTTCTTGAGCATTTGTTTTGGAATTTTGCGCAGCATGCATACGTTTTGTTTGTCCTTGCTAATCTCACCCCACAGAAAAAGAATGGGAGAAACATGTTTTGTAAAGTTTTTTCACAGGGAATAGAGGAGCTGCGCCAAGAGAGATCCAAGAGTGGTGAAAACCACAATCTTGGGGATGTGGTGAACACCCCCTGGACCAACACTCTTTTGGTTAGCACACGTCTACTTTCTGTTTTTCTAAGCAAAGCATTTATCGCAGAAACTTGAAGCGTCTAGTTTTGTTTTTTTTAGTTTATTTGTGAGACCACCACCACAATTATCTTTATGATAATCAGCTACTAGAATAATGGGTTGAATTAAGTTGGATGCTGTTATATTTATTGGGAAAGGGATGCTTTACTTGATTATAAAAGCTACTTATAGTTGCATGATTTATATGTTGTTTTAGGTGTAGAAATTTGCAATAGTGTTGTCATGAGCTATCTCTTATTCATGTTTTTTATGTTAATTGTTAGTTTACTTAGTTTGTCATGAAATGAGTAGTCTATGGACACTAATGCATGCATAGTAGCTGGTCAACTATCTCCCTCTTGCTAGCCAAAAAAGTAAAAATTCCAACAAGTATAAACTTGTTTCCAACACCCTTTAGCCAAGTATTTCCAGTGAGTCCACCATATCTACCTATTAGCTTCAGAGCTATTCCGAGTATGTTCACCATGTTATAGTGTTATTTATGTTCTAAATTAAGATATTCACTTTATTAATTGTCATGAGCTGAATTTGGGATAGGACTCTCACGAACTTTTGAATGCACACCTTTACTTTTCGTTGCACTTAATAAACATGACCCAATAACGGGAGCTAAAAGTTTTGCTTTTGACAAGTGTTTGGTTGGGAGCTAGCTATAAACGTGTATCACTGGAAAGCTTTCAACATTGCACAAAAATTTACATTTGGTTGATATCATGTACTTTTGTTTTTGGACTCCTGCCATGCCGAAATGAAATAGAGGAATAGTAAGTTTTGATGAGTAAGTATATTTATGACTAGAGAAACGCATTGGGCCGCTAACCCAAGCCATGCTTGATCATGGTGGAAATTTACTTACAGCTAGAGTGGACTCTACAAACACATCCTACAATAAAATAAGAAGCTATGCATATAGTGAATGAAATAAAAAAGGATGATGAGTCTACTCCGTTTGTTCATCTTGTCATTGTGACATGGGCTGGTTTCCATGTCATGGGGCAAGAGGTACCTCTTTGCGGTTCTCTATGATGTCATTAATACTTATTATGATTTTACAAAGCTTATTCGGAATCTTAAGTTGAGTAATCATGGAGTAGGTTTTCACACTCACGGGGCATGAGGCATTCAACCAACACCTTGTCAATCACATTACTTCAACATTCACAATTTAAGATGCTAGTGATAAAGGGGCAATGAGAGTCTTAGACCAATGGATGCCACATTTCAATTAGTAATTTTAGTTGAATAATTTAGAGGCTAAATAAGACTTGATCATGTTTTACCTCTACTCAATTTTCTCCAAAGTGTCCACCATATTTTCTATTTTCCATTATGCTATTCTTTGACCAACATAGGATTTTATTTTTCATTTTGTGTATGCATTTGGTCCATAGTGCTTTTATTTCATTATACACTTTGTGAACTTTCATGAAGCATCTTTGCTTGCATATTTGATATTTCTTATAACATGAATTGTATGTTGCTACTAATCTACATTATGAATCATTTGATTATATGTAGCATGAATAATCTTCTTTGATATTCCATGATTGTTTTAAAATGCAAAGTCCATGTTAGTTTTATCACCTTCATACTCGAGGACGAGTATGGGTTAAGCTTGGGGATGTTGATGCATGTAAAATGCATACATGAACTTTGCATGTTATTACTTGTTTTTCCTACATATTAGCAACTTATATTCATGTTTTATAATGATTTGGGGGATTTTCTGAACAATCCCCCTTCTTTTGGTTCTAACCCTGTTTTTCCAGAAAACGTACTTTTTAGTGTTTCAGACTTTCCGAGAGCTTCGGGACTCCAAAAAGGGCAAGGCCAAAGGGCACGGTTCAGAATTTTCGAGACGAAGACCATGGGCCAAAGTAGAGGGCCAAAAGGCCAACCAGGTGGAAAAGAGGACCCTCCACGCGGCCAGATTCCTTGGCCGCGTGTGGGCCCCCTTTTTGCCCCCGTGGCTTCGATGCCGTCGATCTTTCTTCTCCCGAGTGTCTCGTGGCCTAAAAACGACTATATAAAGGGTCCCCTGGCCTTTTCGAGGGAGAGGCGGCGTCGAGAGACGAAACCACGAAACAGAGAGACAGAAGGCTGCCGCCGGAGAAGATCGGAGGGGGGAAACGCCGCCGGGATCACCCCCGGAGGGCTCCACCCCCCTCCGGCGTGTTCATCATCAACATCTACAGCAAGATCAGCTCCATCTCTCCACTGTAATCTCTTGGAAAACACGATGTATGATGCAATACTATATTCGCTTGATGTATTGTGTCTCCCCGTCTATGTTTGAGTAGTGAATTGTTCTTGGCAATGGTGAAATAGTTCGTTGATTGGTTGCATACAAGTTTGTTATCTTCTATGATTGTCTTTATGTACAATATATGAGTGCACGCATATGTTGGGGAATGCATGTAAGGTGATCACCGGTAGCATAATGGAGTGGTGGTGACTTGGGAGTGACAGTAACCTGAGACCGAGCCACAAAGTTAAGTTACTGGGGGATATATATATAGGGGACCTTAGAACGTAAGGCTATGATCTTGTGCAGTCATTTACTTGGCCACATGATCCATCATAAGGGGTTGTAGATCATTTACTTGACTATACCTATTCATGGCTCCTTCCTAGAAGAAACAACTAAGACTAAAACATGTGCTTCACTAATTGTGACAACCACACAAACGAAACACCTATTGCTAGAACACTTGCTCCCTTGAGATACTTGAGATATTTGCTGCTTGCTACTTGTGAAACTTTCTTAGAAACTTGCTTTAGAAACTTGCTCTAGGATTACTTGCATTTTAAACTTGCTTCACTAGTTACTAGACAAACCACACTCCACATCACTTGCTTTTAATTAGTTAGTTCCTTTTAGTCAAACTTATTTCTTTGCATAAACAGCCATATAAGAGGGTTATAGGGCTTTAGAGAATAGATAGATTACCTTCATCTCCTCGTGGGTTCGACACTCAAATACTTATCGAAAGTTACTACAATTGATCTCCTGCACTTGGGAGTCATCAGTGTCCTGCGAGTACAATCCAATGTACTCATAATGGTTTCGTCCCTGGCTATTGTCTTGGTCAGACTGTGAGGAGCTGCCTCAGGAAGATACCTTTAAGCGTACTAGGCACATCTCCTGGTCAACAGCCTGTGGTGCTAAGGCATTGACATGGGTTCTACTCGTTGTGTTTGCTTCCGCTGAATAAAGTTAGATGTGGTTGTGTGGTTGTCGCTTGCCCTGCGTGGCCTTTGTCTCAGACTTGGTCGACGGACCATTTGTGTAATACTATGTTATTCGTGTAATGGATGTGAACTCTGATGTACCTTCTCTAAATATGTTGCTCATGACTGTCGATCTAGGATCATGAGTGTGTGCATATTGGCGGTCTCGAACATCTAGTCTGGGGTCCGCGCAGCTTTTTGTTACGCGCTACAGTCGGGGTAGCCAACAGTGACTTGTCACTGCCATGGACCCTCTTGGAGTGATTTTCATTATGCCTTATATGATCATATTTCTAGTTGTAATCTTTTAACTTGTGAGTTCTAAGTTGTGGTTTTCTGGCACTTCCACCATCCATATTTTCTAGCCTCGTCGGTACCGTGCATTGCCCATTCTCACATTGAGAGTTGGTGAAAACTTCGCCGGTGCAGCCAAACCCCGTGGGAGGAATTTTTTATCCTACACATAGGTCCAAAATATCTTCCTAAAAACAGCCACCATACCTACCTATCATGGCATTTCCATAGCCATTCCGAGATATATTGCCATACAACATTCATCTTCATTATGTTACTTGTTATATGTTCCATTGTTACTTTGCATACTGCTACACTGGCAGGAGCATTTAGTTTTATACATCAGAGATATTTCAGTTTCAGTTATGAGTACTAAAAGTGTGATGATTCATTGTAAATAGAGTGTTGCCCCTATCGGTGAGGTTATATATAAAAAAAGAAAAAGATAGAGAAAAGGCCCCAAAAAAAGAGGACCAAAGAGAGATAATAAATAGAGATGGGGCAACATTACTATCATTTATTCCACACTTGTGCTTAGTTAGCACCAATACTTTAGTTTGGAGAGAGTTTTTATTTTATGACTTGCATAACTATGTGGGGAACTTACATTATAGAACTTGGCTTGTATATTCCAATGATGAGCCTCCTCAAAAGTGCTCTAGGTCTTCGTGAGCAAGCAAGTTGGATGCACCCCCACTAGTTCCAGTGGAGAGCTTTTATACACTTATAGCTCTGTGTGCATCCGTTGTGTGGCAATCACTACTCCTTGCATAGCTTCAATTATAAGACTTCCTCTTGTCTAATGATCACTTTCAGCTGTGTGAGACTTTCTTCTATTGACCTTCCAAACCAATCATAATGTTCTTTTAGCCATAACATCCTGGTGCCAAGAACCAATACATAACACTTGCTTTTTTTGAGTGCACAAATAGTTTGATGATTTTCCTGCGTGCATATTGTTCTCCCTTGACTTCATCCTAATAGGAGTTGTTGGGAGAGTTTGATGCTTAGGATGATTATATTGTTGTTCTTGAAGCTTAAATCATCTTTAATATACTTTGCACAGTGGATTGTCATTTATTATTGATTCATTGAAAAGTTTTACTTTGTTCTTCCTAATGGTTTATACATTACTCTATTTGATATCAACTATAAAGCACAACCTTTATTAATTTGATCTTAGTTTACATGCTTTACATTATGATGATCAAATTTATGTTGGTAGCATGTCACCTCAGAAATTATTTGTTTTTATCGTTTACCTAATCAAGAACGAGTGGGAACTAAGATTGGGGATGTTTGATACGTCTCAAACGTATCCATAATTTCTGATGTTCCATGTTATTTTCATGCCTTATTCTACATGTTTTTTATACACTTTATGTCATTTTTATGGATTTTCTGGGACTAACCTATTTACAAGATGCCACAGAGCCCGTTCCTGTTTTCTGCTGTTTTTGGTTTCAGAAAAGTTGTTCTGGAAATATTCTCGGAATTGGACGAAACAAAATCCTAGAGTCTTAGAAAGTCGTCACGTACACGAAGTCCGGAGGAGACCCGAAGGGGGGCCTCAGGGGCCCACACCATAGGGCGGCGCGCTCCCCTCTGGCCGGGCCTGGGGGTGGTGTGCCCCCCTGGCCACCCACCGATGTTGCCCTCTCGCCTATTTAAGCTCCTCCACGGGTTAACCCTAAACACCAGAGCCTTTTCCACCAGAAAGATCCGTAGCCGTCGTCATCATCAACCCTAGTTCGGGAGGGTTTTGGAGCTCTCCCCGACACCTTTTCGGGAGGGGGAATCATCACCGGAGGGTTCTTCATCACCATGCCTGCATCCGGAGTGATGCGTGAGTAGTTCATACCTGGACTACGGGTCCATAGCAGTAGCTAGATGGTTGCTCTGTCCTCTTTATGCCTCATGTTTAGATCTTGTGAGCTTCCTAACATGATCAAGATTATCTTATTGTAATGCTACATGTTGTGTTTGCTGGGATCTAATGAATATTGAATGCTATGTCCAGTGATTATCAATCTATCATGTTCTTTCATGTGTATGTTATTTATGATCTTGCATGCTCTCCGTTACTAGTAGATGCTCTGGCCAAGTTGATGCTTGTAACTCCAAGAGGGGGTATTTAGGCTCGATAGTGGGTTTATGCATCCCTTTCACTCACGCTCGAGTGACACAAACGTAACGGGCGGGGGATGTGTTGTTGCCATTAGGGAGAAAACAACAATGCTTTGTCTAAGGCTGATTTTATTGTTTATATTACACACTTTGCTTAATGCAATTATCTGTTGCTTGCAACTTAATATCCAAAGTTTGCTCGAATGACACTCAGAGGGTGGATTATTAGTCATAGATGCAGTTGGATAACGGTCTATGTATCTTGTTGTAATGCCCACATGAATAACATAGTAATCATCATGTCAATGATATGCGCTACATTGCAGTATTTATATCTATCAGTTGCCCAACTATAATTTGTTTACCCAACATGTTATCTATCTGTTCTGGAGAGACACCTCTAGTAAACTATGGACCCCGGTCCATTTCTTTGAACTGATATACAAACATTGCAACCGCTGTTTTACTACTGTAATCATTGTTCTCTTTCATCTACTGCAAACAAATATTATTTTCCACACTATATGTCTAATCCTTTGTTTCAGCAAAACCGGTGAGATTGACAACCTCACTGCTTCGTTGAGGCAAAGTAATTTGATTGTGTTGTGTAGATTCCCCGTTGTTGCTGAACCGGTAGTATGCCCTGCCAACATCAGCTGCATCAACCTTCGGAAGTGATTTCTTTCTCCTACTGCTTGATTCAACCTTGGTTTCTTTCCGAGGGAAAACTTTCCGCTGCACTCTTCATAACCTTTCTCTTGGGGTTTCCCAACGAGTGTCACCTACACACCAGTCTCCCACACCACATCCTCCCTCTCGGCTAGCTAAACTTGGTGTTGCACTTGTCGCATCCTTTCTTCTCCATACGAGCCTGGACTTTGGCGCCACCTTCATATTTTTGACAACTCTAGATGCAACCTCATGTATAGCATGAACCTTCTTTAAGTAACCCTGCAACACAGGTGTAGTGCGAGGACCCCACAATTGGCGAACTCATCCATCTTTCCCTCTATGCAAGCGCACTGATGCTTCCACACCTCGCACTGCTTCTCCCACACTCTGAACTGCTGCTCCAACATGCATGCGATCTACGACCCTCGCCTCCATGTGCATTGATACAAGATCATCAGCAATATCATTGTCGGGGGGTTACTCCCGAGTAGGGTAAAGGCAAGTGCTAAGGGCAAGATCAGAAGAAATGTCTGGCAGAGTAGCTGGCTACCCGGTACTCGCTACCCGGTCGACTGCTATTCGGCCGTACACACTGATGGCCAGGAGGAAGAATCAAGGAAGTTATTCTCCTCCGAGTAGAGGAAGTGGTCCGAGTAGAGATGGCGGTCTCCTACTCGGGCCAGAAGTCAAAGGAGCCGTTCTAACACAGGATCCCGTGTATCCTGGGTCCGTACTGGAGCACTGTTCATCTGCAGAGCGCGTGCTTATCCACGCCAGGGTGTCAGCAGGGCGTCGCAGGTTAGGGGGCCCTACCCCGTGACAGTGTCAGTGGTAACAGATCAGCTTCTTGGTTTTGCACAACGACTTTCCACACGGAGACAAACTAGGAAGCCAAAGCTGTCAGCGGGAAGCTGGAAGTGTGCAGTGTGCACACTATGTCGACATCTTGGCTGTATCCGGCTGGGCACCGGTATATAAGGTGCCCTGCCTCCTCCTACGCGAGGGACGACACTACTAGAGGCTACAGTTGCATAGATAGAAGGGTGGCTACTCGGTGGTAAGCAAAAACTTGTACTGTGGCTACTCGGTGACACACGAATATAAAGAGAGAAAGGCAGTAGTAGGGGTTTTACCTCCACACGAGGGCCCTGAACCTGGGTAGATCTTGTTGTTTGCGGTGCTAGATTCATTCCTCACGCGGCTACTCGCTGCGTGATCCCTCCCCGAGCACCTCCAGCGTCCATCATTCCCACATCTTTAGCCATCCTATGGCATCTGCCGTGACACCACCACGACAGTTGGCGCCCACCGTGGGGCAACCAGCGGCGCTGGCTGGAGTTTACGTTCGGACGGGATCCATTTCCGCTACTGGAGAGCGCGTGGTCTGTGGCCTTGTCCACAGATTCGGCTCCTTCGACTTCGTCATCGACAACGCCGGCGCCTTCGGCGGCAGGGCCATGCCGGAGGGCGGCTCGGTGCTCTCCTTCGGCTCGCACCTTGTCTACGTCGCCACCGTCATCGACCGCGAGTACCCCGAGCAGGTGCATGTCGCGGAAGATCCCCCTGCTGTCATCGCTGCCCGCGGAAAGCCAACTGGCTGTTCTGCGGACCGCGTGGAGGTGATGATGACCGGTCCTGCTGCTGATGCCGGGAAGGGCGTGGCTGCTGCCGCGGGAGTCATCGAGGATCTTGATGGCGCGAGTGCTGGCGGGAGGACGCACAAGCCCTACGACGCGCCTCACAACATCCCGGGCTACATCCCTCCTTCCACGACATCGACGATACCGGCATCCGCCGTGCGGGTAGGCATGCCGCCTCCCACCAAGCTCGAGCTCATGACCATGAGGGCGCAGCTCGACCAGCAGCGCCAGGCACTGCTCGCCGAGCAGGCGGAGCTGGATAAGGTTAGGCTCGAGCTGAACCTCGACTAGAACGAGTACAACAGATCTCACGGCTTTACGCCTGTGGTTAGGAGGCCTTCCAAGGCAGACACTATGCGCCGCAACCTAGGCACCGAGATGGCAGCAGTTGGTGAAACTGCTGGCCAAGCCGCTAGCCAAAACACAGCCACCACCAGACCTAGATACAACACCCCCGCCAAAACCCTTAGAGCTGCTGAGGTTGTAGCTGCTGAGTTGCCGAATCTCGCTGGCGACGCACGCGTGAGGCAGCAGGAGAGGCTCAATGAGCTAGTACTAGAGGCTGCTAGGCAGAACGAGGAGTTCCGGAAAGCCAATCCGGGTGCTGGAGCTTCTCAGGTGGTGCACTCGCATGCGGCTAGATCTAACGATCAGGCCTCATCACCGCATCCCAGCCGTGAGAGGGACCGGAGTGGGCACTCTGGCAGAGACAGGCAAATGCAGGTGTACGACCCGGTTGTCGCCGTGAAACAGCACGCTGTGCCACGACAGTCCGGTCAAAAACACAACACTGCAGGAGCAGTCTATCAAGCCCATAAAGCTCAAAGCCAGGCGCGACATGGAGATCGCCCAAGCCCTTCTCGGCATCAGGTTGCTCAGCCTACTCGGCAGAGGCAGCAGCCGCGTGCAGTCGCACCAGCCGCCAACCCGGTGGAGCAGCCTGCAGTCGTGCAGGTGGACAGATATGATGATGGCTACTCGGCTATGGGGTTGGCTGGCTATGATATCCTGGATCGCGTGGGTGGGCGTGTGCTGGAGCCCAGTGACGCCAGGCACAAACTGGACCGGATCATCCTATCCGCGCAACTCGAGAGCAAGGGGCCGCCTGGCCCAGAATGCTTTGGTCCACGCATCATGACGGAGCCATCCGTGAAGCAGTTCCAGCTCACTAGGGGGACCAAGTGCTATGACGGCAGCACCAAGCCGGAAGATTGGCTCAATGACTATGTCACAGCCGTGCACATTGCAGGCGGCAACTGGAGATGGGCCGTGCGGTACATACCGCAGATGCTCGAGGGACCAGCAAGAACTTGGCTCAACAACCTGCCCAAGCACAGCATCAACTGCTGGCTTGACTTCGCGGAGGCATTTGTCAGCAACTTCACTAGCACCTACCGGAGGCCGAATAGGCCGCAGCAGCTATCCGCTTGCAGGCAGCGGGAAGAGGAGACGGACTGAGAGTATCTTACTCGATGGAGTACTCTGAGGAACACCTGTGAGGGTGTAAACGAGGCCCAGGCCATCACTTGGTTTGCGCAGGGCTGCAGGCATGGCAGCATGTTGTGGCAGAGGTTGCAGAGAGAGATGCCGAGTACTCTCGCTGAGACCATCCGGATTGCGGATCAGTATGCACTCGGCGACCCAACTCAGCCTCTTCTCGATGCTGCTGAGCCGAGAAGAAACTACAACAACAACAACAGCAGGCGCAATGAGTTCTGCAACAAGCGCAGAGGTGACCGGATTGATACCCGGTACGATCCTGAGGAGGTGAATGCTGTGGCTACTAGAGCTGGGAGTAGCCAGAGGCCAAAAACGGCTGGAGCCCAGTACGGGCAGAACCAGAATCAGGGCCAAGGCAACAAGAAGCCATACAGCGCTTCCCAGCAGGGTAGCGGCAACTCGGGTCCGGCACCAAACTTTGTCTTCAAGGACATGAAGGATGGCCCATGCAGCTTCCATACTCGGCATCCCGCTAGACCCGCCAACCACACTACTCGGCAGTGCAGTTGGTGGGAAGAAATCAAGAATGAGGGCATGCCTCCTCCTCCTCCTCTGCCAGCTGCGAATGCCGCTGGGCAGCTTGCTCGCGCACCCGCTGCTCGGCCTCCAGCTTTCCCGAGAAGAGAGAATGTGAACCAGGTGGCTTGAGGAGCCAACCGCTACTTCAACAACGATGGCTACCGCAACAACAACTACTACTACTACTACTACACCCGCAACAACAACAGAGGCAACAACAACAACAACAACAACAACAACAACAACCAAGGTAACAACAACAACGGCAACAATGGTGGTGGAGACCGCAATCGGTACCAGGAGCATCACGAGAGCTACATGATCTTCACCTCTGAGCCTGTCAACAAGAAGTCTCAGCACAGGCGTGCCATGGAGGTCAATGCTGTGATCCCTGCTGTTCCTCACTACATGCACTGGTGCAACCAAGAGATCACGTGGTCTAGAGCGGATCATCCTAAGGTGATGCCCAACCCGGGTAGCTACGCCTTGGTGCTGGATCCCACCTTCTTGGGTCCTGAGAAGAACGTGAGGTTCAGCAAGGTACTGATTGACAACGGCAGCAGCATCAACATTGTGTACAGGGACACGCTTGAGAAGCTCGGTATGGACGAGAACATGCTGCTACCTAGCAAGACCACTTTCCACGGCATTGTGCCGGGAGTCTCTTGTAATCCGATTGGCCGAGTATGGATAGACGTGCTATTCGGCACCAGGGAGAACTGCCGCACAGAGAGCCTGCAGTTCGAGGTGGTTGATCACCAGAGCCCCTACCACGCCCTACTCGGCAGGCCTGCTCTGAGCAAGTTCATGGCCTCTACTCACACTGCATATCTGAAGATGAAGATCCCTGGTCCCAATGGCGTGATCACCATCTCTGTTGACTACAAGAAGTCTATGGAGTGTGCATCTGCTGGTTCTCAGTTAGCGGAATCTATGGTGATTGCTGCCGAGAAGAAGAAGATGTACGAGGTGGTGGCTATGGCGCAATCCGCGCAAGCTGGTGCGCCTGGCATGCCGAGTTCCCAGCACGGGACGGCGTTTCAGGCATCCCAGGAGACGAAGAAGATCCAGGTCGACCCTGAGTTCCCCGACCGCGTTGCCATCATTGGTTCCGGGTTGGGAGAGAAATAGGAAAGCGAGCTCATCCACTTCCTTCGTGAGAATCGGGACGTGTTCGCCTGGTCCAATGAGGATCTACCGGGTGTCCCGAGGGAGTTGGTTGAGCACTCGCTACATGTGCGTCCTGACGCCAAACCAGTGAAGCAGGCTATGCGCCGCTTCGGAGATGAGAGAAGGAAGGCCATCGGTGATCAGATCACCAAGCTGCTGATAAGCAATTTCATCATGGAGGTGTTGCATCCGGATTGGCTAGCCAACCCGGTCATGGTCGAGAAGAAGAAGGAGGACCCCAAAGCCGCTACCGCATGGCGCATGTGCGTCGACTACACTAACTTGAACAAGGCATGCCCAAGGATCCCTTTCCGCTACCCCGCATCGATCAGGTGATCGATTCCACTGCTGGTTGTGAGTTGTTGTCTTTCATAGATGCCTACTCTGGCTTTCACCAGATAGCTCTCAACCCTGCTGATCAAATAAAGACTGCCTTCATTACCCCGTATGGGGCTTATTGCTATCGTGTCATGTGTTTCGGGTTGCGGAATGCGGGTTCTACTTATCAGAGATGCATGCAGAAATGCTTGCATGACCAACTCGGCAAAAATGTGCAGGTGTACGTAGATGACATTGTCATCAAAACGAATAAAACACATACTCTGCTTAGTGACCTTGAGGAAACTTTTGCTAACTTGCGCAAGTATAAGATGAAGCTGAACCCGAGTAAATGCACCTTTGGCGTCCCGGCTGGCAAGCTACTCGGCTTCTTGGTATCCAGTCGGGGCATTGAGGCCAATCCTTCAAAGATAAAAGCTATTGAGAGCATGTCTTTGCCGAGATCCCTGAAGGATGTGCAAAAATTCACTGGTTGCTTGGCATCTCTGAGTCGTTTCTTGGGAAGAATGGGCGAGCAGGCCCTGCCTTTGTATCAATTGATGAAGAAAAGCGACAAGTTCGTCTGGACACCGCAAGCTGATGTGGCGTTCAAAGAGCTGAAGGCAATGCTAGGTAGCGCTCCCATCTTGGCTAGTCTGCTACCCAAGGAGCCAATGCTGCTATACATTGCCGCTACCAACCGGGTAGTCAGCGTGGTGATTGTGGTGGAGCGAGAAGAGGAAGGCAAAAGTGTCCAGCTCCAAACAAAACTACCCGCACTACCAGAAGATGACTTACAGCGTGTACCTGGGCGCCAAGAAGCTAAAGCACTACTTCCAAGAACATCCCATCACCGTAGTGAGTTCAGCTCCCATCTCGGATATCATGGGCAACAAAGAAGCAAGTGGCAGAGTAGCCAAGTGGGCAATCGAGCTAGCCGCCTACGCTCCCGCGTATGCGAGAAGAGAAGCCATCAAGTCTCAAATCCTGGCGGAATTCCTTGTGGATTGGGCTGAGGTGCAGTATGAGACTCCTACTCCGGTATCCAACTACTGGAAGATGCACTTTGATGGCTCCAAAATGAAGGAAGGCCTTGGTGCTGGCGTGGTGCTTACGTCACCGAAGCGAGATTAACTCAAGTACGTGCTGCAAATCCACTTCAAGGCATCCAACAATGTTGCAGAGTACGAGGCCGTGGTGCATGGCTTGAAGGTAGCAAAGGAAGTTGGTGTGCAGCGCATCATATGCTATGGCGACTCGGATCTGGTTGTGCAGCAGGTTTCTGGCACTTGGGATGCTCTGGATGCTAACATGGCGTCATACCGCTTCCTGATCCAAACCATGACGGGATTCTTTGAAGGCGGCGAGTTCCAACACATACACCGAGCAGAGAACGAGGCAGCTGATGAGCTGTCCAAGTAGGGATCTTCTCGGCAGTACATCCCGGCCGGGATTGCCTTGGAGCATTTGAGAAAGCCATCCATCAAGCCATCCCCCAACTCGGAGTCCATCTTCGTTCCATCTTTTCCTAACGAAGAAGCAGTTCCAATGGAGATTGACTGGGAAGGTGCAAAAGAGGACCCGGGGACTGCAGCCTCCATCCCGGGGACTAGCGCCTGCAACCCGGGGACTGCCCCTTCCTACTCGGGGACTGCCCCTCCCTACTCGGGGACTGCCGCTCCTTACTCGGGGACTGCCCCTCTTAGCTCGGGGACTGTCGCATTCCTTGAAGAAGTCCTTGCAAACCGTTCGGGGCTGCAGAGAGTCAATCCCAACTCAGAAAAAGACGCAGCGGTAGCTGTTCCGATGGAAGTGGACGAACCAGTGTTTCCCGCACAGGAGACGCCGAGTTGGGCCATGCCCATATTATCCTTTCTAAAGGACGGCACCCTCCCAGATGATGAGGTTACCGCAAGGCAGATTCAGAGAAGATCCAAGGGCTACACCATCTTCAGAGAAGTGCTGCATAAAAGAAGTCCCACTGGCGTGCTGCAACGATGTGTGGAACCGGAAGAAGGAGAAGAAATTCTGGTGGAAATACATCAAGGGGAATGCGGGCATCACGCCTCTTCTCGGGCTCTAGTCAAGAAGGCTTTTCGGCATGGCTTCTTCTAGCTCACTGCTTTGAAGCAAGGTGAAGATATCGTGAGGAAGTGCAACGGCTGCCAGAGATTCGCAAGTAAGATCCACATGCCTGCTTCCGAGTTGAAAACAATTCCCATCACTTGGCCATTTGCTGTTTGGTGTCTGGATATGGTTGGTCCCTTCAAACCGGCTAGAGGCAACATGACACACATCTTGGTCATGGTTGATAAATTCACCAAGTGGATTGAAGTGAAGCCTATTCGGAAGTGTGATGGAGCTACTGCTGTGAGTTTCCTGAAGGATGTGATCCTAAGATACGGCTACCCGCACAACATCATCACGGATAACGGCACAAATTTTGCTGAGGGAGCCATGGTGAGGTTCTGCAGAGATAAGCACATCCGACTAGATGTCGCGTCTGTCGCGCATCCCGCATCCAATGGGCAGGTGGAAAGAGCAAATGGCATGGTGCTTGCAGGCATAAAGCCAAGGCTGATTGAGCCGCTGCTGAAAACACCAGGGTGTTGGTTAGACGAGTTGCCAGCGGTGTTGTGGAGTCTAAGTACTACCCCTAACCGGTCAACCGGCTACACACCATTCTTCTTGGTTTACGGGGCTGAGGCCGTGTTGCCAATCGACCTAGAGCATGACTCCCCCCGAGTAACCCTCTACACTGAGGCGGAGGCGAGAGAAGCTCGAGAAGATGATGTTGACCTGCCAGAAGAAGCAAGAGAGCTTACTCTGTCACGTTCAGCTGTTTACCAGCAAAACTTGAGGCGTTATCATAGCCGGAAAGTAAACCCAAGGGTTTTCCGAGAAGGAGACATGGTCCTTAGGCTCGTGCAGCGCACAGCCGGGATGCACAAGCTATCCCCTCTATGGGAAGGGCCTTTCATTGTGAGCAAGGCTCTACACAATGACGCGTACTACCTTGTAGATGCGCAACCATCGCAGAAGAACAGGCCGGACAAAGCTGGGGAGGAATCCAAGCGCCCCTAGAATGTAGCTCTACTCCGTCGCTTTCATTCACGAGCAGAAGTGTGTATGTACTTTCTTATCCGAGTTAAACTCCTACTCTGCAATCTGAAATTGAACTCGGGGACTGCCCTCGTCCAAAGTTGTTCTAAGTGTTTTTATCCTGCTTTACCTTTGTCTATTCGGTTGAACCACTTAGAATTTCAAAGCATATGAAGTAGTGTGTTTAAACTCACCGGACACTCTGCGACTCTGCTGCTGTCCGCAACCCGGCTTCATGGCGAGCCAGAGAATAAGCCAACGAGTCAATGAACACATGAAAAATTGCAAAGGAAAGGAAAAGTGTGGCAACCGAGTAGAGTGCCTTTTGGCTGTCTTTTGTTAACTTTTTTCGGCTATGTGGTGGGTAGCGTTACTATGACCGTTTCCAAGTGGCTAAGTATTTGAAACTCCAACTTTGAACTCTTGTGACTCGAATACCAAAAAAGCAACAAGTTGCAGGTAAGAGCTGAGATAAAAAGGAGGAGTGAATGAGAAATGCAACTCGGGGACTTGCATGATAACGCAACCCGGCATCGAGCCAAAGCTGCTCAAGTTACTAAGTATAAAACATCAAGTGGAATAAAAACTGAGTAGCAACGGGAAAGATAAATTGTTTGATACATATGCACCTGGCATCCCGGGGATCTGATGAATGTTTCAAAGCATAAGTGTTTCAGGAAAGAACTAGCTCGAGGTAGCGGTGTTCTCCAAGTTGGCGGTGGCAGCGTCCGCTTCAGGGTTGGCAGCAGCTTGATCTGAGGTGACAGTGGCCACCGAAATGGGGTCGCACTGAGTGCGGGGTAGCACCGCGTCGCCGAGTGCCGTGCCGGAAGATGAGCCCATCTCGGGAGCTGCACCCTGGATGGCGTCCTAGCTCTCGATCTCCTCGTCGCTACCCGCGACGGCCTTGCCCTTCCCCTTCTCGGTGCTCGTCTCTTCAAAGCAGCCCAAGTCTTCCGACTCGGTTTCCTCGTCGTCATCTTCATCACCCTCGCTTTCCGCCTCCGTGTCAGGCTCAGTGAGGCCCTCGATGAAGCGCGCGGTATCGGCGTAGGAGGCGATCTCGTACGCGACTGCCTCGCGGCAAGTCACGCACTCGGGATCTTTCTCCCACTTCGAGTCTCGGTGAATCTCGAGGATAGTATTGAGATTTAGATTCTCATACCAGCTGGAAATGAAGAGGAGAAGCATGTCGGCGCCTGCCCGAGCTCCGGATGCACGCCATTTCTTCAATTCGGCTTTGACACCGTTGAGCTTCTTGGCGAGCGCGCGGATGGTTTTTTGCATAGGATCTTGGGGCCAGAACAGCGCATGAAGCTTGAAGGAAGTAGACGCCAGGTCGGTGCACAAGCCCCTAAGACGCTGAACCTATCCCTGCAAGTTTGTGAAGCTATCTTCAATCAAAGCCTTGGTGTCCATGGGCAGTCCCTTCTCGGTGCGAATTTCTTGTGCCTTAGACGGGGCAGATTTGCAAGACGAGCAGAGGTCGGGGAACATCTCTGAAAATTCTATCAGAAAGAATTAGAAACGGAGGCAGAGAAGAGATGGAAATCAAACCACAGAGAAGAAGAAGGAAGCAGGAAGGTGCAGAGAAGC
This sequence comes from Alopecurus myosuroides, assembly GCA_028641055.1. Lineage (NCBI taxonomy): Eukaryota > Viridiplantae > Streptophyta > Magnoliopsida > Poales > Poaceae > Alopecurus > Alopecurus myosuroides. Next base: position 318,063,508 of record CM054058.1, on the reverse strand, counting down.
GAGAACTTACTATTCAGGTCGCAGAGTAGCGATTGCAGCTTCCTCTTCCATGACTCCTCGTCAGCAATGTGCTTCTCTTCAACCTTGCGGAACTCGGCCAGCTGGCTCATGAGGTCCACGTTGCTTTTCTTCAGCACCGCGTTCTCCAACTCAAGGGCCCTCTGCTTGGCCTTGGCTGCCGCCTCCATCTTGTCCTTCTCGGCGGCCAGGTCTATGGCGTCCTGGAGGGCAGTCCTCAATTGGACTTGCAGCGGTTCCATCTCGGCGAGGTGTCTATCCCTGAACTCTGCCTCTAGGCTCTCAATCTGCTGCTTCAACTCGGCGGGCTTCAGACAGTCAAGATGCTCCTCACGGAACTTCTTGTACTCTTCTGCGGACAGAAGCAGCACAGTGAGCGGGGTAGCCAAGAGAAAGGAGTAAAATAACCAAGAAGACGGCAACTCACCTTCAAGCTCTTTGATCTTGCTTTCAGCAGAAGAGACGAAGACATGGCAGTGTTTGTGTTCCTCTGCCATCGTCTCATATTTGCCTGCAGAGTAGAAGGAGTTAGAGCAAAGAGCAAATACGGGCGTAAACAAAAAACGCATTAACCGGATAGCTAGAAGCTTACTCTCGAGCTCTGAAAGTTGGAGGGCACGATCCACGACCGCTTGCTCTGTCTCAGCATCAGTCTTGCGTTCTGCTTCCAGGGCCTCAAGGCGCCTCTTGGCGATGGAGTGATTCCAGAGCAGCCGCCGGTAAAGGGTTGTCTTCTTCAAGAGGCTATTCTGAAAAATAGAAAGAAAGGGAGTTAGACATTGTTTTGAAGATTTGGCCCGAAAAGACGGCAACTCGGTTGAGTACCCGTCTACTCGGCCCGAATCTCGGGGACTGGATGGTGGTTAAGGAGAAAGAGAAGAGTAGAAGAAGAAGGAAAATTGCAACTCGGAACAAGAAACCGCAACTCGGAAAAAGCAAACAAAACTCACAGCATAGGTCTATTCGAGATCTTCAGCGGCCTTGCGGTGGACATACATCTTCGCGGCCAACGTGCTGGTGGTGGACGAAATGGTCATGGGATTGTAGCCCATGTCCGCCTTGTTCCAATCAGTGCGCCAGTGATCCAGCGGGCCCAAGGCCAGGCCGTTCCAGGTCTTGTTGCCAAGGACCTCGCTATTCCACTCCGCTTCGATGAAGCCTACCCGGTCGATCATCTGCTCGAGCCCCTGGGACACCACCTCAGTCTCTTGGACCTCGCGCGAGTAGATCGAAAGGGGCTTGTGCTTTGCTGGCAACTTGGAGTCCACCGCCGTGGCCTGCTTGCCCTTCGTAATAGCGAGCCGCTGCTCGGTCTTGTTCAGACTGATGCCATGCTGCTTGCTCATCTGCACCATGTAGGGCAGGTAGCTAGGCGGTTCCTGAGCACTTGATCCCGCGGCTGCGCCTACAGAGCTGCCAGTAGCGCCGATGGTGAGCTGCCCAGTCTTCACGGCAGGCTTCACGGGTAGTTTTGGTGGCGGCATCTTGGCAGAGTCCAGCGCAGCGTTGCGCGGTGGGTTCTTGCGGACTGGAGCATCAGGCTGGATGGCCTGCTTACTGGCGGCATCTGCCTTCTCGGTGACCTGCTTGGCTGGAGGGCTCGGTGCAGTCTTGGTCTTCTCCGCGGGCTGCGGAGAGCTTGGTGCAGTGGGTGGAGCAGCCCGCTGGGTAGGTGTCGGGGGGTTACCCCCGAGTAGGGTAAAGACAAGGGGTAAAGGCGTCTTACAGAAGAGATGTTTGGTCGAGTAGCCGACTACCCGGTACTCGCTACCCGGTCGACTGCTACTCGGTCTCACCTCAAGATGACCAGAAGGAAGAATCATTCAAGTTCTCTACGTTCGAGTAGAAGAGTTGGCCCGAGTACAATTGGCGGGAACAATTGGCGGGAACCTACTCGGGCCAGAAAGTCAAAGGAGCCGTTCTGACACAGGATCCCGCGTATCCTGGGTCCGTACTTGGCAGCATTCGAACTACTGTTCATCTGGGACCGGCCTGCCTGACAGTGACAGCATGGAAGCAGGCCGTGGCAGGATAAGGGGGGCCTACTCTGTGCTTAGGTACAGTGATACCAGTCTGTCCCCTTGTTTTGCCCAACGACTTTCCAGATGAAGCCAAGGTTAGGAACCAAAGCTGTCAGCGGGAACCCGGAAGAAGGACGGTGTGCACACTATGTCGACACTTGTCCATGTTTGGACGTATCCGGCTGGGCACCATGTATATAAGGTGCCCCGCCGCCTCCTGCGTGAGGATCGAACACATCTTGACCTAGAGGAAACCCTAGTTCTTGACCTAGTTCATCATCTAGAGGAGAGTGGCTACTCGGTAGCAAGAACCTTGTACTGTGGCTACTCGGTGAGATACCAAAATACACAAAGAAAGGCAGGAGTAGGGGTTGTACCTCCTCACGAGGGCCCTGAACCTGGGTAGATCGTGTTGTTTGCAGTGTTTACTTCGTATCTCACGCGGCTACTCGTCGCGTGATCCCTCCCCGAGCACCTCCAGCGTCCTTCGTCCCCACATCTTTAGCCATCCCATGGCATCTGCCGTGACACCACCACGACAGTTGGCGCCCACCGTGGGGCAACCAGCGGCGCTGGCTGGAGTTTCTGTTCGGACGGGATCTTCTTCAGCGGAGCGCGTGGTCTGTGGCCTTGTCCACAGATTCGGCTCCTTCGACTTCGTCACCGACAACGCCGGTTGTTTCGGCGGCCTGGCCATGCCGGAGGGCGGCTCGGTGATCTCCTTCGGCTCTCACCTCGTCTACGTCGCCACCGTCGCCAACAGCGCGTACCCCGAGCTGGTGCATGACGCGGAGGATCCTCCCGCGGTGATTGCTGCTCGCGGAAGGCCTGCATGCAGCTCTGCGAGCTGCGCTGAGGTGATGGTGACGGGCTTGGCGGCAAACACTGGCGCAGCTGCTACTGGCGCTGCGGCCGTCATCGAGGATCTTGATGAACCGGCTGCTGGTGGCAGGACTCACCGGCCCTACGAGAGGGAGAGCAACTTGCTGCCTTCCACGTCTACGGTCATCCCCGCGTCTGCTACGCGACCTGGTATGCCCACTCCCACCGACATCGAGCTTCTAGCCGCGAGGGAGCAGCTCGAGCGGCAACGCCAGGAGCTGCTTGCCGAGCAGGCGGAGTTGGACAAGATCAGGCTTGAGCTGAGTCTAGACCAGCTCGAGTACAACAAGGCTCACGGCTTCACGCCGGTCGCCAGGAGGCCTAGCAGAGTAGGCGCTACACGGCGCAACTTGGGTGTCGAGATGGCAACGGTTGCGGAGGTGCCCGCTCAGTCCGCCACCGCGAACACCTTCACAAGGCCAAGGTATAGCACACCCGCCAAGACGCTCAGGGCTGCGGAGGCCGTGGCTGCCGAGTTGCCTCGCCTGGACGGCGAAGCGCGTCTCAGGCAGCAGGAGAGGCTCAACGAGTTGGTGTTGGAGGCTGCTAGGCAGAACGAGGAGTTCCGGAAGGCCAACCCGGGTGCTGGGGCTTCGCAGGTGGTTCACTCGCACGCGGCTAGATCTAATGATCAGGCCTCGTCTCCGCATCCTAGCCGCGAGAAGAGCCGCGGCGGGCGTTCGGGCAGAGACAGGCAAATGCAGGTGTATGACCCGGCTGCTGCCGCGAAACAGGTTGTTGTGCCGCAGCAGCCCGGGCAGGAACACAACGCTGCAAGAGCAGGCTCTCAAGCCCATCAAGCTCAAAGCCGTGCCCGAGAAGCCGCACGTCCAGGTTCTTCTCGGCAACCCGCAGCTCAGCCTACTCGGCAGAGGCAGCAGCCGCGCCCAGTGGCACCAGTCGCCAACCCGGTGGAGCAGCCTGCAGCTGTGCAGGTGGATAGGTACGATGACTGCTACTCGGCTATGGAGATGGCTGGCTATGATATTCATGACCGTGTTGGTGAGCGCGTGCTGGCGCCGGGAGATGCGAGGCATCAGTTGGACCGGATTAGCTTGTCGGCGCGGCTGGAGAGCACGGGTCCTCCTGGCCCCGAGTGCTTTGGCCCGCGCATCATGAACGAGCCGTCCGTGAAGAACTTCCAGCTTGCAAGAGGCACCAAGAGCTACAATGGCAGCACCAAGCCGGAAGATTGGCTCAATGATTATGTCACCGCGGTCCATATCGCGAATGGCAATAGAAGATGGGCTGTGCGCTATGTGCCGCAGATGCTAGAGGGTCCAGCCCGCACTTGGCTCAACAACTTGCCCAAGAACAGCATTAACTGCTGGCTGGACTTCTCGGATGCCTTCATCAGCAACTTCACGAGCACATACAAGAGGCCGAATAGGCCACAGCAGCTATCAGCTTGCAGACAGCGAGAAGACGAGACGGACCGCGAGTACCTTACTCGGTGGAGCACGCTGAGGAACACCTGTGAGGGTGTGAATGAGGCACAGGCCATTACCTGGTTTGCGCAGGGATGCAGGCATGGCAGCATGCTTTGGCAGAGATTGCAGAGGGAGATGCCGAACACTCTGGCGGAGACCATCAAGATTGCGGATCAGTATGCACTCGGTGATCCTACTCAGCCGCTGATGGACTCCTCTGAACCGAGAAGAAACTTCAACAGCGGCAAGCGCAACGAGTTCCGCAACAAGCGCCGAGTAGATACTCGGTATGATCCTGAAGAGGTGAATGCAGTGAATGTCGGAGGCGGTGGCGGCCAAAGGCAGAAACCTGCTGGAGCCTACGGGCAGAACCAGAATCAGGGCCAGGGCAACAAGAAACCGTTCCGTACTCCTCAGTCGGGTAGCGGTAACTCCGAGCAGCCAAAGAAGTTTGTCTTTGATGACATGAAGGATGGCCCATGCAGCTTTCACACTCACCACCCCTCGAGGCCTGCTAACCACACTACTCGGCGATGCGAATGGTGGGATGTGATCAAGAGTGATGGCTTGCCTCCTCCTCCTCCTCTGCCTGCAGCCAATGCCAATGTGCAGCCTACTCGCGCACCCGCAGCTCGGCCGCCAGTGTACCCGAGAAGAGAGAATGTGGACCAAGTGGATTTAGGAGCCAACCAGAACTTCAACAACGAGAGATACCGCAACAACAACAACAACTACAACCGCAACAACAACAGCAGAGGCAACAACAACAACTATCAGGGCAACAACAACAACAACAATGGCACCAATGGGGGCAACGGCTCCAATCAGTACCAAGAGCACCATGAGAGCTACATGATCTTCACTTCTGAGGCAGTCGACAAGCAATCACAGCACAGGCGGGCCATGGAGGTCAATGCAGTGATTCCTGCTGTTCCTCACTACATGTACTGGTGCGACCAGGAGATCAGGTGGTCCCGAGTAGATCATCCCAAGGTGATGCCCAACCCGGGTACCTATGCCTTGCTGCTGGATCCTACCTTCCTGGGTCCCGAGAAGAATGTGAGGTTCAGCAAGGTGCTAATCGACAACGACAGCAACATCAACATTGTGTACAAGGACACACTCGAGAAGCTTGGCCTGGCCGAGAACATGATGCTGCCCAGCAAGACCACCTTCCATGGCATTGTGCCCGGGATCTCGTGCAACCCGATTGGCCGAGTGTGGATAGATGTGCTATTCGGTACCCGGGAGAACTGTCGCACAGAGCGCCTGCAGTTTGAAGTGGTTGATCACCAGAGTCCCTATCATGCTCTACTCGGCAGGCCTGCTCTGAGCAAGTTCATGGCCTCTACTCATGTTGCATACCTGAAGATGAAGATCCCTGGTCCCAATGGCATAATCACTATCGCTGGCGACTACAAGAAGTCCATGGAGTGTGCCTCAGCTAGCTCCAAGCTGGCATAGTCGATGGTGATCGAGGCCGAGAAGAAGAAGATGTACGAGGTGGTGGCCATGGCTCAGTCCGCACAAGCTGGTGCACAAGGCGTGCCGAGTACCCAGCATGGTACTGCCTTCCAAGCTGCCAAGGAGACCAAGACAGTCCAGGTCGACCCCGAGTTCCCCGACCGCGTAGCCATCATTGGTTCCGGGTTGGCGGAGAAATAGGAAAGCGAGCTCATCCACTTCCTCCGTGAGAATCGGGATGTATTCGCCTGGACTAATGAAGATCTACCAGGAGTCCCGAGGGAGTTGGTTGAGCACTCTTTGCATGTGCGTCCTGACGCCAAGCCAGTGAAGCAGGCTATGCGCCGTTTCGGAGATGAGAGAAGGAAGGCCATCGGTGATCAGATCACCAAGCTACTGATAAGTAACTTCATCATGGAGGTGCTGCACCCGGATTGGTTAGCCAACCCGGTCATGGTCGAGAAGAAGAAGGAGGATCCCAAGGCTGCCACTGCATGGCGCATGTGTGTCGACTACACCGATTTGAACAAGGCATGCCCCAAGGATCCTTTCCCGCTACCTCGCATCGATCAGGTGATCGATTCCACTGCTGGTTGTGAACTGCTGTCTTTCGTAGATGCCTACTCTGGTTTTCACCAGATTGCACTCAATCCTGCTGATCAAATAAAGACTGCTTTCATTACCCCGTACGGGGCTTATTGCTATCGTGTCATGTGTTTTGGCTTGAGGAATGCGGGTGCAACCTATCAGAGATGCATGCAGAAATGCTTGCACGACCAGCTCGGCAAGAATGTGCAGGTGTACGTAGATGACATTGTCATCAAAACGAATAAAACACATACTCTGCTTGCCGACCTGGAGGAAACCTTTGCTAACCTACGCAAGTACAAAATGAAACTGAATCCGAGTAAATGCACCTTTGGTGTACCGGCTGGAAAGCTACTCGGTTTTCTAGTTTCTAGTCGGGGTATTGAAGCCAATCCTTCTAAGATAAAAGCTATTGAGAGCATGTCTTTACCGAGATCACTGAAGGATGTGCAGAAGTTCACAGGTTGCTTAGCATCTTTGAGCCGTTTTCTGGGCCGAATGGGCGAGAAGGCCCTGCCTCTGTACCAGCTGATGAAGAAAAGTGACAAGTTTGTCTGGACTCCGCAAGCGGACGTGGCATTCAATGAGCTGAAAGCAATGCTGGCTAGCGCTCCCGTCTTGGCTAGTCCGCTACCCAAGGAGCCTATGCTGCTATACATTGCTGCGACTAACCGAGTAGTCAGCGTGGTGATAGTGGTGGAGCGAGAAGAAGAAGGCAAGAGTGTGCAGCGCCCAGTGTATTACCTCAGTGAAGTGCTGTCCAGCTCCAAGCAAAACTATCCGCACTACCAGAAGATGACATATGGTGTGTACCTAGGCGCCAGAAAGCTAAAACATTATTTCCAGGAGCACCCCATCACTATTGTGAGTTCTGCTCCCATCTCGGATATCATGGGTAACAAGGAGGCGAGTGGCAGAGTAGCCAAGTGGGCAATCGAGCTAGCAGCGTATGCTCCCGCATATACGAGAAGAGAAGCCATCAAGTCTCAGGTCCTGGCGGAGTTTCTTGTGGACTGGGCCGAGATGCAGTACGAACCTCCTGCTCCAGTTTCCAACTATTGGAGGATGCATTTCGATGGCTCGAAAGTGAAGGAAGGCCTTGGTGCTGGTGTCGTGCTCACGTCACCCAAGCGAGATCAGCTCAAGTATGTGTTGCAGATTCATTTCAAGGCATCCAACAATGTTGCAGAGTATGAGGCAGTGGTACATGGCTTGCGAGTAGCCAAGGAGGTTGGAGTGCAGCGCATCATATGCTATGGTGATTCAGATCTGGTGGTGCAGCAAGTCTCGGGCACTTGGGATGCTTTGGATGCCAACATGGCATCGTATCGCTTCCTGGTGCAGTCTATGACTGGGTTTTTCGAAGGTTGTGAGTTCCAGCACATTCACCGGGCAGAGAACGAAGCAGCAGACGAGCTATCCAAGTTGGGATCTTCTCGGCAGTCCATCCCGGCAGGGATCGCCTTGGAGCATTTGAGGAAGCCATCCATCAAGCCTTCTCCCAACTCGGAGTCTATATTTGTCCCTTCTCTGCCAAGTGAAGAATCTGATCCAATGGATATTGACTGGGAGAGTGCTGCAGGAAACCCGGGGACTGCCGTCCTCTACTCGGGGACTGCCACTCCTTACTCGGGGACTGCCACTCCCTACTCGGGGACTGCCACTCCCTACTCGGGGACTGCCACTCCTTACTCGGGGACTGCCACTCCTTACTCGGGGACTGCCACTCCTTGCTCGGGGACTGCCGCCCTCAACCCGGAGGCTGTCGCATTCATTGAAGAAGTTCTTGCCAATCGATCTGGACTGCAAAGAAGCGCTCCTACTCCTCCTGTGCAACCGCAAGAGCCTGTCCCAATGGAACTGGACGAACCAGTGTTTCCCATACGGGAGACACCGAGTTGGGCTATGCCCATATTATCCTTTCTAAGGGACGGCACACTACCTGAAGATGAGGTGACTGCGAGGCAGATTCAGAGAAGGTCCAAGGGCTACACTATTGTCCGAGATGTGCTGCACAAGAGAAGTGCCACTGGCGTGCTGCAACGTTGTGTGGATCCAGCAGAAGGAGAAGAGATCCTGATAGAGATACACCAAGGAGAATGTGGGCATCACGCCTCTTCTCGGGCATTGGTCAAGAAAGCTTTTCGGCATGGCTTCTACTGGCTCACGGCTCTGCAGCAAGCTGAAGACATTGTGAGGAAGTGCAATGGCTGCCAGATGTTTGCAAGTAAGATTCACATGCCTGCTTCCGAGTTGAAAACAATTCCTATCACATGGCCGTTTGCCGTTTGGTGCTTGGATATGGTTGGCCCCTTCAAGCCGGCTAAGGGCAACATGACACATATCTTGGTCATGGTGGACAAGTTCACCAAGTGGATTGAAGTGAAGCCTATTCGGAAATGTGACGGGGTCACTGCTGTGAAGTTCGTGAAGGATGTAATCATGAGATATGGCTACCCGCACAGCATCATCACCGACAACGGCACCAACTTTGCAGGGGGGCAATGGTGCGATTCTGCAGAGATAAGCATATCCGACTAGACGTTGCGTCAGTCGCGCACCCTGCCTCCAATGGGCAAGTTGAGAGAGCAAATGGAATGGTACTGGCAGGCATAAAGCCAAGGCTGATTGAGCCGCTACTGAAAACACCTGGGTGTTGGCTAGAAGAGTTGCCAGCGGTGTTGTGGAGTCTAAGGACTACCCCTAACCGGTCAACCGGCTACACGCCATTCTTCTTGGTATACGGGGCTAAGGCCGTGTTGCCAATAGACTTAGAGCATGACTCCCCCCGAGTAGCCCTCTACACTGAGGTGGAGGCGAGAGAAGCTCGAGAAGACGACGTTGACCTGCTTGAAGAAGCAAGAGAGCTGACTCTGTCACGTTCGGCTGTCTACCAGCAAAACCTGCGGCGTTATCATAGCCGAAAGGTGAACCCAAGGGTTTTCCGAGAAGGAGACATGGTCCTTAGGCTTGTGCAGCGCACAGCCGGGATGCACAAACTGTCTCCTCCATGGGAAGGGCCTTTCATTGTAAGCAAAGCGCTGCACAATGATGCGTACTACCTTGTAGATGTGCGCCCATCACAGGCGAACAGGGCAGATAAAGCTGGAGAGGAAACCAAGCGCCCTTGGAATGTAGCTCTGCTTCGTCGTTTTCATTCGTGAGCAAATATGTGTATGTACCCTCTTATCCGAGTTGAAATTCTACTCTGCAATCTGAAATTGTTCTCGGGGACTGCCCTCGTCCAAAATTGCTCTAAGTGTTTTTTACTCGGCTTTGTTGTTTGTCTATTCGGTTCCTTCACTTCGAAACTCATAAGCGTATTGAGTACTGTGTCTAAACCTATATGCCAACTCTTCGACTCTGCTGCTGTCCGAAACCCGGCTTCATGGCAAGCAAGAGAACAAGCAAAAGGTCAATGAACACACGAAAATCGCTAAGGAAGAAAAAGTGCAGGAACCGAGTAGAGTGTTTGTTACTTTTGTTCCCTGTTTCGTCTTTTAGGCTAAGTGGTGGGCCGCGTTACTATGATTGTTTCTAAGCGGCTAAGTATTTGCAGCTCTACTCTTCGATTCTTGTGACTCGAATACCAAAAAAGCAACAAGTTGCAGGTAGAGCAGAGATGAAAAGATAGAGTGAATAAGAAACGCAACTCGGGGACTCGCATGGAAATGCAACCCGGCATTGAGCCAGGGCTGCTCAAAATGACTAAATTGAAGATAACGTGTGGAAATAAAATTGAGTAGCAAGAAAATCATAAATAAGTCTGATACATATGCTCCCGGCATCCCGGGGATCTGATAGATGTTCAAGTAAAAAGTGTGCAGGTAAAATCATGTGGAGGAGGCAGTGTTGTCGGCGCTGGCATTGGCTGCTGCATCTTCTGTGGCGGTCCTGGTTGCCTCTGCCTCCGAGTTGGTGGCAGTTGTCCTTGTGGGTTCTTCGTCGGCGCAGGCTTGGGTGGCATCTGCCTCCGACTGGACGGTGGCGGACTCCTCCATCTCGAGATCGCGCTCGGTGGCTACCTGGTCAGAAGTAGCCGTGGCCACCGAGATAGGCCCTGGGGTTGAAGAAGCACCAGAGGCTTGGCCAGGAGTGAATACCGTGTCGTCGAGAGCGGCTCCGGATGAGGTGCCGAATCCGAGTGCGGCGGTGTCGATGTGCTCGGCCTCCTCATCGCTACTCACGACGGCGGCATTCTTCCCCTTCCCGGCCTTGCCTCTAGGCGATTCGAAGAAGCCGTCCATATCGGAGTCTGTTTCTTCATCCTCTCCCTCGTCCTCCTCCACTTCGGTGTCGGGCTCGGGGAGGCCGTCGATGAAGACGTCCGTCTCGGCGCACTCCGCGACCTCGTACGCAATCAACTTGCGCGCGGCCACGCAGCTGGGGTCTATTTCCCACTTGGAATCGTTGCGCTTCCCGCGAATGATCTCCATGTTCAGATTCTCGTACCAGGAGGCGATGCAGAGAAGCATCAAGTCAGCACCCGCCCGAGCTCCCGACGCGCGCCATTTCTTCAGCTCGGCCTTCACATTCTGCAGCTTCAGAGCAAGGCCACCAATCGTTGTCGGTGGCGCATCTTCAGGCCAGAACAGCTTGTGAAGTGCGAAGCCGACGCGCACCAAGTCGGTGCCCACGCCGGCTAGGCGTTCGAAGTGCCCCTTCAACACCACCAAGCTGTCCTCGATCTCGGCTCTGGTATCCGAGGCCTCGCCCTTCTCAAGGCGAGCTGCTCGGGCCTTAGCCAAGGCTGGCGCACAGGCAGACACGAGATCAGGGAAGATTTCTACATAGAAGCAAGGAAGGAATTCAGTCACGGGAACAGAGAAGAGGCAGAACCGAGAAGAAAAGATGCCAAAAGGGGAAAACTTACTGTGAAGCTCCTGGCGCAGCTGCTGCAACTGGATTTTCCACTCCTCCTCATTGGAAATGTGCCTCTCCTCGAGCAAGCGAAGTCCGTTCATTTGAGCAAAGAGCCCAGCGTTGGACTTCTTCAGCGTCTCGCATTCCTGCTCAAGGGCCTTCTCCTTGGCTCTGAAGGTTGTCTCAGCCTTGGCCTTCTCGGCGATAACTCGGTCCCTCTCCTCACCAAGCGTGACAGCATCCTGCAGTGCCTTCTGCAGCTGGAGTTGCAGCTTCTCAACCTCCGAGGTGTGTTCTCTTACCAGCTCCACGGCCTGGTTGGACAATTGCTGCTGCACTTCTTCTGGTTTGACGCAGTCTTGGTGGGCTTCAACGAACAATTTATGATCTTCTGCGAAGAGCCAGACAAGGTTAGCAGAGAAGCAGAGAAGCAAAAGAAACAAGAGGCAAACCGAGTAAACGACAACTCACCTTCTAATCTTTTGATGGTGGCCTCGGCGTCCTCCACAAACGCACGGCATTTCTCGTGCTCCTCAGCTAAAGCCTTCAGGTTATCTGCAGAGTAGGGATGGTTAGCGCAAAAGAAAGCAGAAGCGGGCGTAAACATAAAACGCAGTAACCGCGCAGCTAAGAGCATACCTTTTACTTCAGCCAGCTGCTGGGTGCTATCATTGGCATTCTTGCTCGTTGCCTCCGCAGCCGCCTTCTCCTTTTCCAGTGCAACAATTCGCCTCCTGGCGATAGCATGGTTCCAGAGGAGCACACCATACAAATTGGTACGTTTCAGAACGCTATCCTGAGAAGCGGGAAGAAAGCAAGTTAGGCAAAGAAGTGGAGATTCAACCCGAGTAGGAGGCTACTCGGAGAGTATCCGTCTACTCGGCCAGAATCTCGGGGACTGGGTGAGGGTAAAGGAAAATGAAGATGAACAGGAGAGAAGAAAAATTCAACTCGAAAAGAGCAAGTAAGACTTACCGCATAAGCCTGCTCGATGTCCTCGGCGTTCTTGCGGTGCAGGAACATCTTGGCGGCGAGAGTGGCAGTCTCGGTGGAGACAGTCATGGGCTTATAACCCAAATCCACCTTGTTCCACTCAACGCGCATGTGGTCGATTGCGCCCAACCCAAGGCCGTGCCAGTTGTCCGTGCCGAGAACCTTGCTGTCCCACTTGGCATCGATGAAGCCAATGGTGTCGAGTACCTGCTCAAGGCTCCGTGATGTTATTGCGGGATTCTGGACTCCCCGAGAAGCAATAGTGACGGACTTGTCTTGGTTTGGAGCCGGGGGAGGGGAGTTCACAGCTACGGCTTTCCTTCCCTTCTGAAGGGCAAGTTGTTTATCCTGGGGAGAGAAGCCGATCTGGTGTTGTTGGCTAACCTGCACCATGTAGTCCGGGAAGCAAGGCTGACCAGCAGCAGCAAGAGCGGCGGAGGTAGCAGTAGCGACCGGGCCGGACGCGCGAATAACCAACTGTCCAGTCGAGGTCGGAGGTGGCATCTGATCTCTGGCTTGTTTCTTCGCTTGCTCTTTCTCGGCTCGCTGCTTCTCGGGATCCTAGGCCTTCTTTCCTTCAGCCTTGGCCCTCGTCTTCTCGGCGGCTTCCTCCTCGGCAGTTCCCTTCTCGGCTTCTGCTTTCTCGTCAGCTTCCTTCTCGGCAGTCCTCCTCTCGACTGCCTCCTTCAGGGCATCTAGGGCCTGTTGCCTGGCTACTCGCCCGGCAGGAGGGCTGGCTGTGTCCTGGTTCTGTGGCACCAAGGAGGAAACTGGCGGGGTAGTGCCTTGAACAACGGGTGGAGCCACGGATCCATCACCTTGTGCAGCATCTGGCTGGGCGCTACTCAATGTGGCGCCAGTCTGCGCGTCACTCAGTGGGTAGGCATCTGTCATAGTGGCATCCGTGGCGGTGGCGTCTTCTACCCGCTGCTCGGCAGCGGGGTTCACTTGGTCAGCAGCTCCTGTGTTTGGCTGCTCTTGTTCAGCTTCTGGCCGCTCAAGGGCGGTGTTGTCCTGCATCTCTTCGTCTTGAGTCTCCTCGGCAGTATTGGCCGGAGGAGAAGGGGGTCTTTCCTGATGTGCAGCAGTGTCCTGTGCTGCCGACTTCGCACGGGACTGCTGCTCCGAATCTGCCCCTCGAGCATCGGTGCTCTATGCATTGGCAGCCTCATCCTCGTCATCATCGAGGTTGATAAGCGGTGCTGCTGGCTTCTTAGCCTGGTCAGGCGCGAGAGCAGCGTTCGCGTCCATGGGAGGTCTGCAGAGAAAAAGAAGTTCAGAAATTAGAGGAGGATTGGGAAAGATAACACGATACGAGATGGGAGACAACAGAAAAGAAACTTACGCGCTGGTGGAGGCGAGCTTTCGCCTTGGTCTCTTCGCGACCTTCTTGGTCGTCTTCTCGATCAGCTTCTTCTTCTTGGCGGGGGGCTCTACAGCACCGCTGCCGGTCCGCTTGCGAGTAGCGGGTGCAGCGACAGAAAGAGGGTTGACGACAAGGGCTGTATCGCCCTCGTTCTCGTTCTCATCTTCGTCCTCATCCTCGTTCTCTTCAGCAACATTATCTGCGGATTCAGGAAAAGAAGGGGAGCAAGTCAGAAACAACAAACAGTGGATCGGTGCTTCTCGTGAACAAGCAAAGCGAGTGTGCAATTACCTTCAGATTCGTCCTCAGGCCAGTCGCGGAGAGACGTTTCCGCGTGCTGCTTCTCCATGGTGGGGGAACGAGGGAGGTTGATCTGGTCAGCGTTCTCAAAAGAGGCCTTGTCGTCCTCCTCACGGTCAGCAGACCAGTTGCCTTCAAAACGTTCACAGCTCTCTATGAGCTGGCGAGTGAGGACCTGAAGAGCGGAGAAGTGTCACAAGTTAGCCGAGTAGCAGGATGGTATCCTACTCGGATAGGCGTGCAAACACAAAGCACACTAAGCCTAAGTACTTTTACCGAGTACTCTACTCGGAAAGGCGTGCAGGCACAAAGCACACTAAGCCTACACAATTCTGCTAAGTACTCTACTCGGTACAGACTACGATCGCTAGTCGCGACGAGAACAGGAAGCTTTCTACTCGGAATCCATATACAGAAAGCAGGGAAAGAAGAGCGTACCCGCGTAATCGGCTTGGTACGGCTGTATGGGATGAACCCATACTGCCAATGCTCGGCGAGGCTCGTTGTCAGGATGGCCCTGGCGTGCTCGGGGACGTCTGCGTTGTCGAGCTCGATGGTGGTCGTCCTGGTGCAGTCACGGGGGCCTCCCATGTAACACATCAAGTGGCAGCGTTCTTGCAGAGGCAGAACGCGTCTCTGGATCCAGCACGCCACTGGATCATCACTCTTGAGGCCCTCGTCGATTAGAGCGCCGAGCCGCGCCTCAATCTCCTTCGCGTTGAAGTCGTTGAGGGCTTCTCCTTCCAATTCTTCTGAGTAGGAGCACGGAGGCTCCAAGCGGGAAGGTTAATTCTGTCAGTTACCTGTCCTCCTTCGGTGGCGGGGATGTTCTTGACGTAGAGGAACGTCTTCTGCCACATCCGAACGGACTCCAGCCCCTTGATACGGGGGTGATTGGTCCCCGACCGCTGCACCATCATGGCGCAGCCGGTGTCGGTTGCCCGTGGCACCCCCGTGCCGTCCTTCTTCCCGGTGGTCTGCTGGCGGAGGTGGAAGTACCTGAGCCAGGTGGCCGTTGTCGGATGGATGCCGAGGAAGGCCTCGCACACCACGGCGTGGTAGGCGAGGAAGACGACGGCGTTGGGCGGCAAGTGATGCATTTGAAGGCCGAAGTGGTCGAGGAAGCGGCGGAGGAAGTCGGAGGCCGGCAGGCCGAAGCCGCGCTCGAAATGCGCCAAGAACACGACGTGCTCGCCCTCCTCCGGGGCAGGCACGAGCTCACCCCTGGGTGGCCGGCATTGAACACCAGGAGGGACCCTCCTAGTGTTCACAAGCCAGGCGCAGTCCTCGGCGGTGACGTGTGAGCCAGCCCAGCCGGCGCGGGACATGGTTGCGAGTAGGAGGGGTGGAAAGAATCGGAAGGTTTTTGATTGGTTGGATTGGATTCGCGGCGGCGCAAAAGATTGCGCGGCGGCGGAGAGCTCGGCGGCGGAGAAGAACAGAGAGAGATGAAAGAGGAAAAGTGTGAGGAAGGGGAAAAGGAAGTTACCGGCGGGGGGTATTTATACCCTCGCATCAGGCTACCGTTACTATCGGGGAAGTGGGATCGATCGTGGCGTGTGGTGGGATTTGTGGCCGGCTGGAGACGCACGTAAGCGCGGGATGCGTGCGTAACGGCCGCAATTGATCCCACCACCAGATCGTGGCCTATTACTACTCTTGATGGGACGTGACGCGTGGTGGGCCCACTGCCTGGAAATCAGGCGCGTGGCACGTCGTGCCCTGGGCAACGAGACGACGGGGGCCTGGATGCGTGACACGTGTTCAGTTGCTGCGCGAAGGGCTGGATCGTGCTCTGCGCCGCAGAGGCTCAATTCAAGAAAATTCTCCAAGTCTTTTTACTCGGTCGCAGAGTAGAAATCGTCTGCTGCGCAGAGGAGAGGAAACTTAAGGTACTATTCAGAGAGCTACTCAGAGGCTCTACTCGGCATCTTGAGGTTCAAGGGCTATGTGGCAAAGATTGGTTTTAAGCTGGCAGAGCCTAGTGAACGAGTTCGCAAGGCTCAACCAGCTTCGGGGACTGCTGTCGGGGGGTTACCCCCGAGTAGGGTAAAGACAAGGGGTAAAGGCGTCTTACAGAAGAGAGGTTTGGTCGAGTAGCCGACTACCCGGTACTCGCTACCCGGTCGACTGCTACTCGGTCTCACCTCAAGATGACCAGAAGGAAGAATCATTCAAGTTCTCTACGTTCGAGTAGAAGAGTTGGCCCGAGTACAATTGGCGGGAACAATTGGCGGGAACCTACTCGGGCCAGAAAGTCAAAGGAGCCGTTCTGACACAGGATCCCGCGTATCCTGGGTCCGTACTTGGCAGCATTCGAACTACTGTTCATTTGGGACCGGCCTGCCTGACAGTGACAGCATGGAAGCAGGCCGTGGCAGGATAAGGGGGGCCTACTCTGTGCTTAGGTACAGTGATACCAGTCTGTCCCCTTGTTTTGCCCAACGACTTTCCAGATGAAGCCAAGGTTAGGAACCAAAGCTGTCAGCGGGAACCCGGAAGAAGGACGGTGTGCACACTATGTCGACACTTGTCCATGTTTGGACGTATCCGGCTGGGCACCATGTATATAAGGTGCCCCGCCGCCTCCTGCGTGAGGATCGAACACATCTTGACCTAGAGGAAACCCTAGTTCTTGACCTAGTTCATCATCTAGAGGAGAGTGGCTACTCGGTAGCAAGAACCTTGTACTGTGGCTACTCGGTGAGATACCAAAATACACAAAGAAAGGCAGGAGTAGGGGTTTTACCTCCTCACGAGGGCCCTGAACCTGGGTAGATCGTGTTGTTTGCAGTGTTTACTTCGTATCTCACGCGGCTACTCGTCGCGTGATCCCTCCCCGAGCACCTCCAGCGTCCTTCGTCCCCACATCTTTAGCCATCCCATGGCATCTGCCGTGACACCACCACGACAGTAGGCGGCACAGGAGGCTGGCTACCCGGCGCAGCGTCCAGCTGCGCTTGGCTCTGCGGGTTCTGCTCCACCGCGGTCGTCTCAACCCGCTGCTCGGCAATGGGATCTTGCAGTACATCTTCCGTTACTTCTACCTGCGGCTAGGCCGCGGGGTCATCTTGGACAGCAGCCTCAGCTTCCGGCTGCTCCTGGTTCTCTTCCTGCCGCTCAAGGGCGGCACGGTCTTGGTACTTGGCGTCTTGTTCAGCATTATCCCCAGCTGACGCAGCTGGGGGAGAAGAGGGAGTCTCGTCTTGAGTGGCATCCTGCACATCTGGTTCTGCGCGGGCCTGCTGCTCCGTGTCCATGTCTTGAACACCAGCGCCCGTGTCCTGGGCATTGGTGCCTTCTTCTTCTTCCTTCGCGGGAGAGGGCGCACGCGTCCTATCCCGTGCGGCTGGCTCCTCCTCGTCCTCATCAAGGTCGATGAGCGACTCGGGGTCGACGGGTGATTTCTTCTTGGACTTGGCAGGGGCAACAGCAGCCTCGGCGTTCAAAGGGTCGCTGAAGAGAAGGAGAAGTTTAGAAAAAGAGAAGGGGAATAAGAAGACCGAGAAGCAGCAACAAGATATAAGTTAGAGGGAAGTTACTTACCCTTTGCGGGTAGGGATTGGCCTCCTGGTGGAAACCTTCTTCTTCTTCTCGGCTTTCGGCTTCTTGGCGGGGGGCTCTTGAGCACCGCTACCCGTCCTCTTCCGGGTAGAAGGAGCAGCCACAACAACCGGATCGACGTCGAGGACGTCCTCGTCGTCCTCATCACCATCGGCATTGTCTGCAGAGTAGAGAAGCAACGGTTGAGAAGCGGAAAGGAAGGATAGATTGCGCTACCCGCAACTGCAGAAGCGAGCTCAGTCACCTTCTTCATCTTCCTCAGACCAATCCCGAATGGACGCATCGACGTGGTGCTTACCCTTCTATTCGGTGTGAGGGACACAGAGGGTAGCATGGGTGTCATAGGCGGTCTCGTCGTCTTCCTTTCGGTCTGGGTCCCAGTTGGCCTCAAGGAGCTCTTGGTTCTCAGCGAGCTGGCGGTCAAGATGCTGGAAACACAAGCAGGCAATACAAATCAGTTGAGCAATATAAGGAATTCTACCCGGTACGGAATGCAAACGCAAAGCATATTTGGCTAAGGTCCTCTACTCGACATGGCGTGCAAACATAAAGCACATAAAGCCTAGCGGATACTAGTAAGTCCCCTACCCGACATGGCGTGCAAACATAAAGCACATAAAGCCTAGCAGACACTAGTGAATGTTTCTACTCGGTGCAACGTGCAAAGACTAAGCACACTAAGCTGGGAAGCTACCTACTCGGTATCATGATGCACAGATAAAGCATAAAGTACTAACCTTCCCGATTGGCTTCTCGCGGCTATACGGCACGAAGCCGTATTGCCAGTTGTCGGTGAGGCCGGTACTCATGATGGAGCGCGCCCAAACGGCCACATCCGCGTTGCTCAACTCGAACGTGGTGGTCCTTGTGCAGTCCCTGTTGCCTCCCATGTAACACATGAGGTGCGCACGACGCTGTAGCGGGAGCACTCGCCTGGAAATCCAGCAGGCGATGGGATCGTCGCTTTTGAGTCCCATATCCTTCAGCTCGATGAGGCGCTTGTTAATCTGGAGGACGTCGCCTTCCAATTTCGGCTTGAATCCCCAATTCTGTTGGGTGGGCGCCGTGTTCGTCCACTTGGGAAGCAAAATCCGGTCCACGATTGGCGCTCCTTCTTTGTCAGGGACGTTCTTCACGTAGAAGAAGGTCTGCTGCCACTTGCGCACTGAGTCAAGCCCCTTGATGCGCGGGTGCGGGGTGGAGCCGCGCTGCAGCATCATCGCGCTGCCGGTCTTCGTCATGGCGCGGGAGCTCTCCGTGCTTCCCGGCTTGGGCACGCTCTACTTCCGGAAGTAGAAGTAGCGCGCCCAGGTGTGCACCGTGGGGCGCACACCCAAGAACGCCTCGCACACCACGGCGTGGTATGCGAGCATCACCATCGCATTGGGCGGAAGGTGATGCGGCTGAAGCCCGAAGTGGTCGAGGAAGGATTTGAAGAAGTCCGAGACGGGAAGCCCGAATCCCCGCTTGAAGTGAGCGAGGAAGACGACGAACTCGTCCGCCTCCGGTGTGGGGACGAGCTCGCCGTCCGGCTGCCGGCAGCGCACACCGGGAGGAACCCGGCGGGTATTCACCAGCCACTGGCAATCCGCCAGGGTGACCTCGGATCCAGCCCATCCGGCGCGGGCGTCATCGTCGCGGGCCATCGATACGAGGGGATTTGGTGGAGATTCGTGGAAATTTGATGGGATTTGCTAGCCTTCCGGCGTCACAGGGAGCAGCGGCGCGGTGAGATGCGCGGCGGCGGGAGCGCTCTGTGGCGGCGGAGAGGCGAAGAGGCAGGGAGCGAATGAGAGCAGGAAGGGGAAAGAGGAGTTACCGAGGGGGTATTTATCCCTCCCCTCGGGTAGCCATTACTGATGGAGTTAGTGGGATCGGTTTGTGCGCGGAGATCGTGCGACGTGGGGTGTGGGCCGGTTAGAAACGCACACAGCGCATATCGCGCGCGTAACGGCCGCAATTGATCCCATGTCGAAATCGTGGGTGAATAACTGCACTTGACGTGACCTAACGGGCTGGTGGGCCCAGGTCGCAGTGATGGGCGCGTGGCCTGTCGTATCCCAGGCACCGAGGCGTCGGGGGTGCGAGAACGTGACACGTGCCCAGTTGCAGTGCGGAAAGGTGGATTTGGTCTGCCACGCCGAGATTCTCTCCAGGAATTCCGCGAAGTCATTTTACTCGGCGACAGAGAAGAGAAATAGTTCTATTCGGAAGAGAAGAGACTCGAGCCAGAATTGAGGGCTACTCGGAGGTTCTACTCGGCAACCTAAGGTTCAAAGGCAAGATTGATTTTTAAGCTGGCAGAGCCTAGTGAACGAGTTCGTAGGACTCTACCAGCTTCGGGGACTGATGTCGGGGGGTTACCCCCGAGTAGGGTAAAGGCAAGTGCTAAGGGCAAGATCAGAAGAAACGTCTGCCAGAGTAGCTGGCTACCCGGTACTCGCTACCCGGTCGACTGCTATTCGGCCGTACACACTGATGGCTAGGAGGAAGAATCAAGGAAGTTATTCTCCTCCGAGTAGAGGAAGTGGTCCGAGTAGAGATGGCGGTCTCCTACTCGGGCCAGAAGTCAAAGGAGTCGTTCTGACACAGGATCCCGCGTATCCTGGGTCCGTACTGGAGCACTGTTCATCTGCAGAGCGCGTGCTTATCCGCGCCAAGGTGTCAGCAGGGCGTAGCAGGTTAGGGGGGCCTACCCCGTGACAGTGTCAGTGATAACAGATCAGCTTCTTGGTTTTGCACAACGACTTTCCACACGGAGACAAACTAGGAAGCCAAAGCTGTCAGCGGGAAGCTGGAAGTGTGCAGTGTGCACACTATGTCGACATCTTGGCTGTATCCGGCTGGGCACCAGTATATAAGGTGCCCTGACTCCTCCTGCGCGAGGGACGACACTACTAGAGGCTACAGTTGCATAGAGAGAAGGGTGGCTACTCGGTGGTAAGCAAAAACTTGTACTGTGGCTACTCGGTGACACACGAATATAAAGAGAGAAAGGCAGGAGTAGGGGTTTTACCTCCACACGAGGGCCCTGAACCTGGGTAGATCTTGTTGTTTGCGGTGCTAGATTCATTCCTCACGCGGCTACTCGCTGCGTGATCCCTCCCCGAGCACCTCCAGCGTCCATCATTCCCACATCTTTAGCCATCCTATGGCATCTGCCGTGACACCACCACGACAATCATCGTTCTGAACACCTTTGTCGACACAAACTGTAAGTGTAGAACACACTTCAATATTCTTACTTTCATCACAAATAGGCTTGACATTAACTTGCGTGTCATCAACATGCATAGCTGAAATAACAACTGGCTTGTCATCAACTGGCGTAGCTGAAATAACAACTAGCTTGTCATCAATAGGCATAGCTGGAATAACATGTGCATCGACGCTTACCACATCATTCTCCCCTTCTTGAAGCGCGACCGTCCTCGGTCATGACGTGGTCTTACCTTCTCCGTGCGCACAACCAGCACCACATCAGACTAGATCTTATCATCCATCATAGGCTTCAATGTCCTTTGTTTGCCATCATGAACAAATGTATATGTATTGGCTTGCCCAGCATGCATAGCATTACGATCATACTGGCATGGACGCCCAAGTAATAATCCACACACCTCTATTGGCAGCACTTCACACTCCACCTCGTCAACATAGTCACCAACTGTAAATGGTACGCGCGCCTTATATGTAACCTTTAGCTTCCCGCAACTATTCAACCACTCAACATGCTTCGGTTCAGAAAGGCGCCAGGTGGACAACCCCAGTGCTACCACCATAGCTTTGCTAATGCCATTAGTACAACTGCAACCATCAATAATCAACTTGCACGCTTTGCCTTTTATCATACACTGAGTATGAAATAAAGTCCAACGCTGACCTTTGTCAACTGGCATGCAAGTGTCATCATGTACCCTCTTGAGTTGCATATTTAGCCCACTCAATGGTACATCCTCCTCCACGAGAACATTGTCAACATCATCATTCTTCTTCTCTAAATAGTCATTGTTGTTGCTACCTTGTTGACATTGTCCTTTGGAACGTCCGTCTTGTCTATCCAAAAAATCTGGCACGCAGGAATTCTTTGAAATCCTCCCAATTGGATGTTTTCCATGTCATGCCCTTTGCACACATTTCTGAATGCCACCAACTAGACACCTCTGTATCCACGCGCCGGTGCACAATGACCAATGCAGTATGTCCATTAAATCTACTATCAAGTGTGTGACATAGTGTAAAACCACGTAGCATGTCGGACTCCCAAAACTGATATTTTGTATAAGTTGCAGAACAGTCCAATACCTAATTGACTTCAGTTGCATTTAAGTCCTAGCCGATCATGATAGTAGTATAGTCATGATATATGTCGTTTGATTTCTCGATCACACAAATAATCTTTGATGAAATCATTTTCTGAATGTCCTTCCTCACTGTAATGTAGCTATATTTTTTTCATCGTACACAAACAAAGTCCTCCACGAATAGACTTGTCACGTATATCTGTACCAATCCCGATCTAATGTACTTAGAAAAATGATCCGAAATCTCCTTCCTTTTCCTTTTATTCTGCTACTTTCCTTGGCCGTCTGTACACCACAAGGAAATATATCTCAGCCGATTTTTTTTGAAACTTTCCTTTGACGCCAACACTCCACGCGGAAGAAAGATCCAAAATAAATTGCTGCTTCCTGAAAATTCGGATGACTTACCAATACGTACTTTCCTTTTCTCCCTTTTCTATTCAATATTCCACAAAATCCGGTTTTGATAACTCACGTACCAATTACAAGAAAACCTGCCCAAACTGATTCCGATCTGAACACTACTTCGATCCCTTTCCCTCGGAGCTCGTCGACCTGCGCCTCGGGCATCAGATGAAACTTGAAGTGGTTGTTGGCATGCTGCCATTGTGTGGCGACGGCGCTGCCATGGTGAGGCGGCAATGCTACCATCGGCCAGCGGGGATTACTTCCATGGTGAAGAGGAGGTTCTACAGTTGGTCGCCAGTTATGCTGCCATGGTGTTGCTGCGGTGCACCATGATGATGGCGATGCTGACATGATTTTTCTACGTTTCTAGAGTAGCACAAATTTTTTTTGCTATAAAAAGTCAGTTTTTTTGCTACAATATTATAAAGAGTTTGCTGCAATGTCTCCCGCGATTTCTGCGCTGAAGTCGTTTTTGCGTGAACCACAATGAGAAACATACTTCCCATATTAGCATGCATACAACGAAGCAATCGTCCCCCTTCAACATCTCTCGTAATGTGTTCTACGATGGTGAAAGATAGATCCACATGAGGTGTGTGATGCATAGCTAAAAAACGCCAGTCACTGTCTGAATGACTAAACAAATAGCTGCTAACGAACCGACCCCCCACCAATAACTAAGATTGCTCGGGTTGGATAATCTATCAAATGCTGGTTAGGTATGGAGTATCTAGCTTGTTTAAGAAGAGAGAATTGTTGGTTCCTTATAGTCATTTCTCTTTTCTACCGTGACAACTCCTCTTCTACAATTTTAGGATGTTTTTTTGGGTACATGACACACTTTATTTTTCTACCAGTTTCCGATGAGGTCTCCAGGCCGGTTAGTCTTTTTTACTTTTTATGTTTTCCTGCGAACCGATTTTACTATAACGTAGCAAAAGCAGAATATTTTCATAGAAAAGCGGGATGTTTATAGCAAAAGCGGGATTGAAGTCTTTTTGAACACGTGGTGCCTCCAAAATTCTCCCAAAGGACTCTCAACATTTCTTTAAAGTATAGATAGGCGATAGAATCTAAGGGCCTGTTCGGAAAATAGGCGCCTAAAACAGAGGAATAAGGTGGAATACGGGAATAGGAAGGAAAGTAAACGCAAAACTTAGGAACCAAAAAAGATAGGAAATCCATAAGAACGAGCGTTCGGATCGATCCCAAGTTCTAGAGGTTTTTATTTGGCTAAGCACCCATCACTTTTGTCTCCATCTCATTTATCCTTTTTATACTGGCGTTCACACCCTAGCATGCATGGCAACCAACGTCTTGCCTCGGGCTTCCGCCAAAAAAATGACCTTGCGATGGATGTTTTCAATCCTGTGGAATCAGCGTGGGAAAGGAAGCTTTCCCTTGGAACACTGTTCATCAATCCATCGTTCCGAATGCTAGGAAAGGAAAATATTCCATAGGAACTGGTTTCCTACGAAATTCCTGCGGAAATCCTTTGAACCGAACGGGGCCTAAAAGACAGAAGATTTTAGGGCCCAGGCCTGCCGCCCCACTGCCATCTTTTGCAGAAACACAAGCGGACGGGTTGTCGGACCCGTCTGTCAGGGGAATGCTACAGATAACTGAAGAATTGCTACAGGTAACCGAAGAAAGGCTAAGAATTGAAAAGGAATTGCAGGAAATTGGTAGGGAAATTGAACAAATTGGGAAAGTAGCCAAATAGCAAGATAAGGAATTTAGAGTTTTTACTTCTCCTGCCACCCCATCCGACCACTCTCTCTGGTTATATAGTCCAGAAAAGCCACGAGTTATAGTGCGTTATTACAATAATTGGCTGATTAGGCCTCAATCATACTTGTATCAGGATTACGACATTAGCCGTTCGATTTGTCTGAAGGAGTAGTTTGCGATCTGGACCATTGGTTAACTGAACCCAGGAGAGCAGCGATCCTGACATTTCCCGTCCCTTGAAGACCAGACTTCAAGGATGGAATTCTGGGAATGTTGATCGGATGAAGTCGGCGTCTTCCCATGTTGCTTCCTCCGGAGACATGTGTTCCCAGTGGATCAGCCATTGTGGTACATCAACATCATAGCTTCCTGCACTCCTTGGAATCTGCCTACGCTGCAAGATGGACAATGGGTTAAATTTCAACTTACCATCGGGAGTCACAAGTGGCAGCTTTGGGTTTGGTACTGCTCGTGGTCCGGCATGTTTCTTCAATTGATTGACATGGAATACGTTGTGCAGTAAGGTTCCCGCTGGTAGTTGCACTTTGTATGCCATTTGTCCCACACGAGCTATCACTCGGAAAGGTCCATAGAACTTGGATGTTAACTTCAGAGCATGTCCCAGGCCAAGAGCGGTTTCACGATGACGTTGCATTTTTAAATATACCATGTCGCCCACAGTAAAAGATCTTGGAGTTCTATGCATATCAGCATACTTTTTCATCTTGTGTTGATCCAATTCTAGGTTGACATGTAAGCTCTTAATCATCTTATCCTGCTCTTGCAATGTTTGTTGAGTATCAGGCAAGGCAGTTGGAGGGACAGAGAGGTCTGGGATCTGTGGTGGGGGATAACAATATAAAGCTTCAAATGGTGAAGATTTCAGAGATGTATGCCAGGCAGAATTGTACCACCATTCTGCTGTTGCTAGCCATTCACTCCATTTCTTGGGTTCTTGGAAAGCCATGCTGCGCAAATATTGCTCTAGACATTGATTTACACACTCTGTTTGACCATCGGATTCAGGATGATAAACTGTTGAGAAGTGCAAGTCTACTTTCAGAGCGACAAATAATTCTTGCCATAATTTGGTTGTAAATATGCGATCTCTGTCGGTGACGATTACTTTGGGAAGGCCATGCAGTCTGAAGATGTTTTTGATGAAAAGATCTGCTACCTTATACACTGTATAGGGATGCGACAGAGCGATGAAATGTGCATACTTTGTTAATCTTTCAACTATGACTAGAATAACATATTTTCCATGTGATTTGGGCAGGCCCTCCACGAAATCCATGCTTATTTCACTCCATTTAGATTTTGAAATGTTGAGAGGATTAAGTAATCCTGGGGTATGGTACTCTCTCAGTTTTTAATATCTAGCACACTAGACACCGAGCCACATTTTCAGCCACATAAGTTTTCATATTTTGCCAGAAGAATGTATGTTTGAGCCTTTGATAAGTAACACGTTGACCAGAGTGCCCTCCAAAAGACGAAGAGTGAAAATCTTGAAACAACTTTTGCTTGAGGTCGGTCGAGCTGCCAATGACAATTTTATTTTTGTAGCGTAGCAATCCGGATTTCATGGTGTAGTGTTGGTGGCTGGTAGGGTTGAGAGAAAGATCTTGCAATAGCGTCGTGCACCGTTGGTCTCCTATGTAACTTGCTTCCACTTCCACTATCCAGGAAGGAATTGCTGCCGAAATGGCTGAGCATGATTCAGTGATCTGATATTTTCTAGAGAGTGCATCTGCAACCATGTTTTGGCTTCCCTTTTTGTATTCAATGGAATAATCAAATTCCAATAGTTTCAGCATAAGCTTGTGTTCAATGCCCTCTAATAATTTCTGCCTTGATAGATATTTCAAACTCTTTTGGTCTCTCCTGATTGTTAGCTTATTTCCCAGTAAATAGTGTCTCCATTTCTTGAGGGATTCTAGAATTGCTAATGCCTCCTTTTCATAGATAGATAAGCTGTTGTTTCTTGGACCAAGTGGTTTACTGAAGTAGGCAATTGGCTTGCCAAGTTGCATAAGAACTACTCCCAATCCCGTGGCACATGCATCAGTTTCTAGAACAAATGGAATTTCAAAGTTAGCTAGCGTCAGGACTGGTGGGGATGTCATTGCATGTTTTGTTCTTGGTCCCAATGGAAATTGTTCTTCTTGAGGACTTCATGTAATGGTTGACAAATAGTTGCATAATTCTTGACAAATATTCGGTAATAAAAACCCCTTTAGCTGAGTGATGTTGGTAGGAATTTTCCATGATAAAATGTCAACTATCTTGCTTGGATCTGTTGCAACACCTGATCCTGAGATGATGTGGCCAAGGTACTCCACTGAATTCGTGGCACAAGAGCACTTGTCGAGTTTGGCCTTCAATTTGTGTGCTCGAAGTACTTGCAAGACAGTATGGAGGTGCTTCCTATGACCAGACAAGTTCTTACTGTAAATGAGGATGTCGTCGAAGAATACCAATACAAAGCGTCTCAACAATGGTGAGAAAACAGAGTTCATGAGTTCTTGAAAGGTAGCTGGCGCGTTGGTGAAACTGAAGGGCATTACCAAGTACTCGTAGTGTCCCAAATGTGTGCGAAATGCGGTCTTTGCAATATCTGTTTGATTCATGCGAATCTGATGATAGCCTGAACGTAAGTCCAACTTGGAGAATAATGTAGCACCATGTAATTCGTCGAGAAGATCTTCTATAACTGGGATTGGATATTTATTTTTTATGGTTAGAGCGTTGAGCTGCATGTAGTCAACACATAAGTGCCAGCTTTTGTCTTTCTTTCTTACCAAAATGGCAGGCGATGAGAAGGGACTTGTACTAGGCCTGATTTCACTTTTGGCGAGCAAATCCTTCACCAACTCTTCGATCAAATCTTTCTGTTTGTGGGGCATTCGATAGGGCCTGATGTTTGGTTGTGTGGCACCTTCTTGCAAGGGAATTGTGTGGTCACACTCGCGTTCTGGAGGTAAGCCAGTGGGTTCCAAAAATATATCAGTAAATTCAGCAATGATATCCGCCACGGGTGAAGGTTTCTCATTGATAACACTTGTATCTGACTTGGTTGTTGTGCTTATATAATTCAGTTGAAACGCAAATGCTTCTGCTCTTTGTAACAGTACCTTAGAGCAAGCTTTAGCCGAAATAATGCAATCCTTCCCTCTCATTTGGTGATATGTGAGAGTGAGCCAGTCACCTTGATGAAAAATTGATATGCTTTTCTTTTCCCAGTCAATCAAATTGTGACTGAATTTCTTGAGCTAGTTGGCACCTAGGATGATATCATATCCTTTGAGAGGAAGTATATGGAAAGCATTGGAGAATTTGGTATTTTGGATTGAGTATTCGCAATTCTGCAGTATAGTATTTGACTCTAGTTGTCCTCCTCCTGCTACCAACACCTTTTTTTTCTGGCACCGTTGTCAGAGAGAATTTGCCTTTGGCTGCAAAATCCTTTTCTATAAAAGTGTTGGTACATTCGGTGTCAATTAGAGCCGGTGCTTGTTTTCCTGCTATTGAGAGCTGAACTGTAATAGTACCTTCTCCACGAATGCCATGAAGTGCTTCTACCGACAATAACATCAGATTTTCAGACCGCTTCTTTGCTGCAATCTCGGCTTCTTGTTGTGGATGTTGTAAATTTTCTTCCAATTTTACTTGCTCCTCCGCTTCATCTTCTTCATCTGAATGCCCTTGCATTTGAATCGCATGTAACATGCTTTTGATACTAGCACATTTGTGTCCAGGAAACCCGTCCTCGGGACAATACCAGCGTAGCGGCTTCTTCAGCTTCGGCATCGAGCCTCTCTTGCGAGCGCGTCCGGATGATTGACGGCATAAGCGCTCGACGGATGTTCTCCCGAGGAGGAATGGTTGAGATCTGACAGAGACGATGCCTAATCGCCCCAAACCAGGAATTTTACGCTCGGGGTCAATACGACCCAAGAACCCGTGGGGAAAAAATTTCGTCGCAAGATCGATGCTCTTGATACCAATTGTCGGGGGAATGCTACAGATTTGCAGGAAATTGGTAGGGAAATTGAACAAATTGGGAAAGTAGGCAAAGAGCAAGATAAGGAATTTAGGGTTTCTATTTCTCGTGACATCCATCCGCCCACTCTCTCTGGTTATATAGTCCAAAATCCGGATAGCACACACCGGTTTTAGGGCCGGGTCGGCGCCTCCCATACCCGCCCCATTTAACTTGTCGGGTCTCATTTCTTACCAGACCCACGACCCGGTCGGGTTCGGGGCCCTAACGGGTACCCATTTAAGTAGCGAAATCGACACATGTGGGGAATAAAACAATGTAATATTAGGATGAGGTTGGTGGGAATAGACATATGTGTACGTGTGTTGTTCCGTGACTCCAAATTTCAACGCGTCCATGTGATGTGTGAGGTTTGTGGTCCATACCTCGTGGACGTCTGGTTAGACATAGGATTATTAGGGATATGATTAGCACTTAGAGCGGGTCTACGGGTTTGCGGGTACGGGGTTGCCACCCCCGTACCAGTCCCATTAGACCTGGCGGGTCGAACATTTTACCAAACTCTCCCCATTTAAGACGGGTACCCGTCGGGTTTGCGGATTTCGGGGCCATTATAGTGCGTTATTACAATAATTGGCTGATTAGGCCTCAGTCATACTTGTATCAGGATTACGACTAGCCGTTCGATTTGTCCGAAGGAGTAGTTTGCGATCTGGATTAACTGCACCCAGGAGAGCAGCCATCCTGACACCGTCTCCGACGACTCCACTCCGACCCGCCGCGTGAGCGAAAGAGCGGCGGAACTCTGGCTCGCACTTCCTCGCTGGGCCAGATGGACGGCAGCGGCGCCGGCAGCAGGGTGAAGGTGGTGGGGCAGGTGGAGCGAGTGGACGGGCGGTTGCTGACCTACCCTGAGTTCGTCGACCGCTTCATGAAGCCTAACATCCCCGTCATCCTCACGGGGCTCACCTCCTCCTGGCGATCCTGCGAGGACTGGAAGCTCGCTGGCCCCGACGGCCGCCACCGCCCCAACATCGCCTTCTTCGCGCAAAACTTCCCCTCCCCTCTCGTTCAGGTACCCGCTGCTCCCTACCCTCTCCGAGAAATCGTTACACTAGCTAGATGAATCATTTTGGAATTAGCAGCGTTGTTGATTTTGCAGGTTGCTGATTGTTCCTCCAGGGAGCTCACGGACCAGAAGCGGCTAGAGATGTCCATGCAAGAATTCATAGACCAATGGGTTATGAATTCGTGCACTGGTTCAACGAATGGTGACTGTGAAGCTTCCCTGCTTTACCTGAAGGATTGGCATTTTGTTAAGGTATGTCCTGATTCCAGAGTATGCGTTATATTCTATAGTAGAAAGCACCGACACCTAAAAAAGTACTCCCTCCGTTCTATATTAGATGACTCCCACATACATGTATCTAGACATAATTTAGTACTAGATACATCTATTTGGGGGTCATCTAATATGGAACGGAGGGAGTAAGTTATTATATGTCTTCACTGTTTGTTCAAACATTTTATCGTCATAATGTACTATTAGTCTGACCTTCCAAAATCAAATTTATCGCCACGGTGGGATTGATGCTGCAATAGTTGTGCAACACTGTCAGTAGTCTGACAAACTGGAATGTGTATTCTTGTTTATTTTAGTTACCAGTGATTAGGATTCATTTCCCGCATAACACTTGCCCAGATTTGTGTTTAATAAATTTAACTTTTTTCCGCAACATTTATTGACACCAAGTATTTGAACAACTTGCAACACTGCTTTCAACCACATAGGATTTTGTGTTTTCATGACCAAATTGTCTACTATTTTGGTAATTGTGCATACTAAATTCTAAA
Organism: Alopecurus myosuroides; assembly: GCA_028641055.1. Classification (NCBI taxonomy): domain Eukaryota; kingdom Viridiplantae; phylum Streptophyta; class Magnoliopsida; order Poales; family Poaceae; genus Alopecurus; species Alopecurus myosuroides. The sequence continues at coordinate 318,033,716 of CM054058.1, read as the reverse complement.
TTGCATCATTGCAATGCCCTTTCCTTTTTGAATGGTATGTGTATATCTCTGCTTATAAGATTGAGATCCAGCCCTTTCATTTTCAAGCCGATATTTTATCTCTTGCTCAATGTGGATGTCTTCCAGGAGTACCCTGATTATGCTGCATACACTACACCAACGTTCTTCGTCGATGATTGGCTCAACATGTATCTTGACAGTCATCCCATGCATAGAGATCCTGACATCGCCAATCATAAAAATGAAATAAACTGTGCTGACTATCGATTTGTTTACATGGGAGCAAAAGGTAACTTGTACTATCGATTTCATGGCATTGGGAGTCTGTGGTTCTGTAAGCCATCGTATGTTGCCCATATAATGAAGTATCACCACTCATGATTATAACTGTGATTTGATCTGCAGGAACTTGGACTCCTCTTCATGCTGATGTTTTTAGGTCATACAGCTGGTCAGCAAATGTGTGCGGGAGAAAACTATGGCTCTTTCTTGAACCTTCACAAAGTCATCTTATATTCGATAGGTAATTTTAGCTTGGCACTCCTTATGCATTATATTGTATGGGACTTTTACAACATGGAATGTAGCATGAGGCAATAACTCTGGCTGTATATTTATTCTTGTTGTAATACTTTTTGTTGTTACTCAGTCAGTGATTTGTAGGAACCTACGGTCATCGGTTTATGACATAAATGATGATGTTTCTGAAAAACAGTTTCCTGGATTCAGTAAGGTACACCCACCTTCCCTTCCTCCCTCGCTAATAAGCACAACATCATACTCAATTTCAAAAGATCCTTCTGTAGGCTGAATGGTTAGAGTGCATTCAAGAGCAGAATGAAATCATTTTTGTGCCCAGTGGGTGGTACCACCAAGTCCATAATCTGGTAAGTATTTCCATCTTCACCACATGTTTATGTATTTGTTATTTGATCTGTAAGGTTCCATGACTATGTTACACAAGTGGATGTATATTCTTTATTGGACCATATCTGTATGGAAAATGCAAACAACCTTGAGCATACGATGAGTGAGAAGTCGAAACCTAACCACTTGATCAGATCCGGGTTGCTAAGATTAAACATTAAAGTCAGTTGACAATCCTTGAGTAGTTATTCACATTTACTCTCACACCCTTTCAGTCATTCACCTCACCATGATGTAACCAGCCTGTCTTGATTATACCATCCATCATTTCTGATTCTCCTATTTTAGATGTGGTTTTTACCAGATATGCCCTGCATAGCTAGAGCTGATGCAATTATTTCTCGTTATAACTTTGAGCCTTGTCCAGTTAGATGATTAATGAGCCGAAAGATTGTATGGATGAATCTCTGTGCATCATTGAAGCTGTTATTCTTAGATTGTACCAAAATTTAGAGCTTCAGTCGTATGAATCTGTTCCCTGTGACAATGAAAATGGCGAAACGAATGATCATTGACAGCAATGGACATTTTCTTTTCTAAACTAATTTATTGTAATAAATTTGGGCTTCCATTTTTGAAAAATAAATTAACTAATTTGTTGACATCATATTAGAAACACGTAAGTAATATTGGTGCAGCTTGCGCTGAATGACCTTTCATATGTCAATACAGTGACTCATGCTATTCTTAGATCTTCCCTGCTTAACATTCTATTGCTTTTTGACTCATACTTCTGCAGGAGGATACTATATCCATCAACCATAATTGGTTTAATTCCTACAACCTTCACTGGGTGGTGAGTACACGTGTATATATAATCTGTTCATGATTTAAGATTAAATTCTTCCTAAAATTCTGCAAATTCAGTGGAACTTGCTTCATGAAGACTACAAAGTTGCAAAAGAGTATATCGAAGACATCCGCGATATATGTGACGATTTTGAGGCGCTTTGTCAACGCAACTTGGCAGCAAATACAGGTAATGCTCTAGTGTGTGGATTAATGGAATGGACAATCAAATGATATGTTTACCTTCTCTGATAACATCATGTTGGTTTGTTTTTTCAGGCATGAACTTCTATGATTTCTTCATTTTTATAACACGATTTGTTTTAGCCAATGTAATTGAGCTTTACCATATTCAAGAGCCCAAGGGTGCTAAACTCAATTCAGCAGAGACTGCTCACCAATTTGTGTATAACCTTATGCAACTTCGGGATGTTGCATCTAAGATGATATCTACAGAGGCTTTCAGTACTGAGAATCTTTGTATTATCTCGGAAGAAAATCGGAGTGCTATGTCAGATGTTACAAAAATACTAAAAGATGATAGTTTCAGAAGGCTATGGATGTCACTGTCCGAAACGTATGAATACATTGGCGGTGGACAAAGGATTCTTTACAAAGCGAGGTATTTAAATCAGAAAGGATGTTTATCAGTGGCCTGCTTGAAATCTGATTGTAGTGTTGTTGATGACATAACTTCCTTGATGCGTGAAATTCATGGTCCTGGAGATTTGGTGAGGCTAATTGATACTGCTCTACACGGCACATAACGTATGTGTAAACGTCCATGGATTAATCCTGATTCGCAAGGTACTTCACCACTGTTGGATTTTTATACCCAGGCCATTTTGAAAGGACAACTACGCCAGGCGGCAGGGCATCCGCATTTGTTGTTCGCCTTGTTCGTCGGTTTGTCTCTCTTGTATGATAAGTGGCAAATCCCACATTTGTTTATCCAAAGAGTATCAATACGGATACCCAATTTTGTGGCTATAGTTACCTGTCTTGCTATATTCGTAAGGTTCCCATGTGTACCTTAGCTTATTTTCCATGTTGCTCGGGGTTTCGTTTGAATGGGGTTTTGGTGCTGTCGAGCTCCAGTGCTCATTGCATTAAAAAAAAAAAAAAAATCACATTTACAATTTTTTTAAAAATGTCAAAAAAAGTTTCAATGTTTCCAATGTCCTGTTCTACAAAAGTGCAAAATTTCAGTTTGAAATACTAAGTATTTTGAGCTACACAAAATTGCAAATGCATAGATCTATAATACTAGTGTTTCAAATCAATTTTTTTTTTTTTGAGATTTTACCATTTTTGTGTACCCCATAATACAAATAATTTCGTGTTGTGATTTTGCACGTGCGTAGGCTACATCATGCACTACATCCTGATTTTTTTGTTGACACTTCTAAATACGTTTTTGAATTTTTTAAAAATGGAAAGAGCACGGGGGCTTAGGAGGAAAGATCACTTTTCAGGTATTCCATAGTTAGTTGTTGTCGGATATATACCAATTAGGGATATATCAGATGGTGTCCTAAAGTGGCGGATTACCAGGGTGGCCTGAATGGTAATGTGCTACGGTCCATTGGGCGGCCCAGTAAGCTGACACACAGAAGCCGGATTCTAGAAGAACCCGGATCACGGCCGACGTGATACGGATCGGAGTAGAAGACGGATTCTTTCCTTCCAAGTTAGACTTACCGTAGTCTTCTAGGTTTCCTTTTCTGTAAGCCCTAACACGGCTATTATATAAAGCCGGACGGGAGATAAGAAAGAGAGAGAAAATAAGCTAGAAGCTAACTCGCCGAGAGGTTGATCCTTGTCGAGTAGCTAAACTCAACTCACATTGTACTATGTATACTTCAGGGTTCAGCTCTGATTTAGTGAGGTTGCAGGAGTAAGAATGTCGCCTAGTTGCGACGTACCGAACCTGGGCAAAACCCCGGTTTCATTGTCCATCATACGATCACGTCCCCCACAATCTCTCCACAATCTCTATCGGTAGTCTCATGGTACCCCCGTCTATGAATTCTACTACGATGTCTCGATAGTTGTAGTAGTATCCAGACTCAAAAGTAAAAGCATAAGGCCGTGCTTGGATGTATGCATACCGAATTCCACGTGTTGGGTGGTCTGGCCGTCTTGGTATTCGATCGATGTATTTGGCCTGAATATGATATGAGAGCTCCCAAAATTTTGTCGCGCAACCCACTTCCGAATACCCCACTATTGAGCTTGACACTACGATGTACTCAACCGACATATCTTGCGCGTCTCCCTCTTCCTCTCGTCTTTTCCCCTTCCAGAAACTTAGCTCCGTCGAAGCTACTCGGTTGCCCTCGCCTCCTCATTCGCATCTGGCGAAGCAGGGTGTCCTCGCCCTCCCGCCTCCTCCACCCCGGCGTCTCCCCCGGCTTGCTCACATGTTGTTTCTCTTTGTAGGGACGGGCCCTACAACCTAGCAAAGATGAGGGAAGAATTATCCTAGAAAGTTGGCAGAATTATTTTAAAACTTTGGCCACCAGGAACACCATGAGTTTATGGAGTTTCCAAGTGACATAATCCAACCTTGTTCGATGAGATGGATTAAGGATCTCAACATGCCATTATATCTTTCATAGTCATGCTTTAGAGACTAATTCTTTACACTAAAAACTAAAGTCATCTAAATTTCATTTGTGATGTAAAGTTTTTACAAGAAATCGCAAAATTAATGTTTGCTTCTTTAGTGGTTATTCCAAGTATTGGGAATTCTTCCCATCACCAAGGACAAAGCTTTTGTCAGGGCGTTCTGGAGAATTTACTTCTTCGTAAAGTCAGTGGGAGGATAGTATAGTTCGGCGAGATTAGATCTTCATAAACATGTTAGAGTGGCGCAACACCGAAAGTAATTTTGGTGATTGCCATCATGAATGATACAGAAGTGTTCACATGTGATGTAAAAACTTTGATCGCCTTAGTGTCTAAACTAAGTAAATTGTAATATCATTGTTTCACAATGATGAGACTGTGATCTGAAGGAAACAATGATGGATCCTAACTCCAAATATTTGGCTAGACGCCATAAAATCCGGGATAGACTCCATAAACGAAAGTCAAGTTTGGAATTTGATATCGAGTTTTATGCTTTTAAACACAGGCATGAAGCCTAGCTTTCGTTAATGGAAATGTAAACAAGCATGGATAGAAATATCCATGAAAGCTTGACTTGTTGACAAGGTCAAGTAAATGACTACGATGAGATCTAATCTCTCGTAGCATGGTTTTAATGTTTACACAGATTATTCTAGCAAGTGTTGCATAACTTGTCTTGAAGTTATTGCAAGTGATATTCAATCAAGAATATGCTAGAAGAGAATGCGAATTTTAGTTATCCATTCATGGAACTAAAGAAGGCGTCAATGAGTTGGGATCTTCACCTAGATGAAATGATCAAAATGTTTGACATCATCAAGGACAATTAAGATGCTTGTGGGCTCAAGAAAGTCGGTGGGAGTGTTAAGAAATATTTCTAACACTTTATGTGAACAACGTATCGTTGATTGAAAATATTATTGACATAGTAAAATTATTTCCTAAAATTGCATTTCAATGAAAGGATTAAAGAAAATTCAGTATAAGTATTTCCACTTCGAAAGTGGAAAGATGATAACATTTGGGTGGAAAGTTCATGATAGAACTTTTCTAGATGTAACAAAGTATGGTTCTCGTTTTCTATTACTTATATATGTTGGATCAAAACATGTTAAAATCGTGGAGCTGGACACAACAATTAGCATCTTGGTGCAAACCAAGCGAACGATTTATTTTTAAATCTAATACTTATACAAAGCATATCTATTCATAGTGAATGAATAGAAAACGAGATATATGATGGGCGATACAATAATGTACGCTATAGAATTTACACAAACCAGATGCGGCTTGTGTTCTAAGTGTTATGAGCATAAACCAAAGATGATCATGTCCATGATCACAAGAGAAGATAACCTTATGTGCTCTAGGAGGACTAAAAGGTATACTTCATGTTTGTGATAAAATGCCAAACAACTTAGTGTAGAGTGATACACTAATAAAGGGTTTGTTCCATGATCAAAAAGACAATCAACTTAGTGTTAATAAGGTTGCATAGTACGATGGAAGAAATTCCATGATTAAACTTGGAGGAAAATTTAAAATTTAACACTATGATAGAATCTATAACAATTGCGGTAAGATGGGATACACTTTAGAAGTGTAAAGATTAAATATTTTGATCTAAATTCTTCACAGAGTTGGATAGGATGCTTTACAAAAGATGAAGCAATGTTGTGAACAACAGACTGCCTTCTTGGTTAAAGCACCGAGCATTTAAACCGCAAGGATCATTTGAGATCAAGGGAAGAAGTGATTCTCCACGATAAGAAAATACACATGGACCTAAATTTTCGTATCCAAGGACATAGTCTACACTACAATCAACACTAGGATGCCATTGGGTGTTGAGACAAGGTTATTGTTTCTTGTGTGAGTAGGAAACTATTGCATGTATGTGTCAGACCCCGGACCCAGAGATATACAAACTGTCATGTGCTCCTAGCAATGGACCCACAAGGGCTTCGGGGTTACCAGCCCCGGTCGCAACAAACAACGACATGCAGACCGGATTCATCGGCACGTAGTCCGGATCCCTGGTCTACTACTCCTTGTGTCCATGCTAGTCATAAACAGATATGTATACCCAAGCGTCCACGAGTCGGATGAAACTGAAGGAACGGGACCAAAGTTATACAGAGCTGCTATGTGTCAAGAAAGTGCAACAACAATCGAGGATTACTGGGGTTACCTCGCCCCAGGCCGAATCACATCGGAAGGCGGGCTCGGACATGGATCATCGGCTCCACAACCCCTCGACCGCGACAACTATGCAGGCATAGCCAAAACTGTATAACAACGGGCTCGAAACCAACAATCGATCAAAGCAGCACTCTAGACATGAAAGTTGTATTAAACAAGTCATACTAGAGTAGTTTACACGCAGAGGTTACACGACCAACATAGGTCAGGCAACCCAACATTACAACACGCAGCGAAAGCAAATATGTTGCTATACAACAAGACAGCAAACGGACTAAGAGTCCGAAATATAAGCAACGTAGCCAAACCCATACTACAGATATCAGGCTGCCACCTGGGAACCCCTAACTACTCATCGACGTCGAGGTAGAACCCTTCTTGAGCTGCATCGCCGAAGTCTGAAACAAAACTACAACGAGGCAAGGTTGAGTACAAAAGGTACTCATCAAGACTTGGCTTTTAAGGTCTTTTGCATAAAGCCATCTTTGTTTTTCGAAGTTGAGGAAGAAGAAGCACGTGTAATAGAACATTTCTAAAACAGAGGAGGAATCTACTCAACTACTGAGATCATCATGTTCTTTAGTCCACCAAGTACTTTCTCATTCCCAGACTACCTTATGCTACAAGAATCACCCCTCTCGACGTAGTCATTCCGTTAGAGTTATCTATGATCACAGAATCTGTTGCCAAGTCGTCCATAACCGTGGACACGGCTTTCTGAAAGATTTATCCCTGCAGGGGGTACACTTTACCCACACGTGTCAACCGACTCATAACGCCACGCTGTAACGCTCCTCTCTAAGAGCGCGGCAGAGTGTGGTCGACCACGGCCTTTACCTTGCTTAGCCCTATCCATCAGTCAACCCAAACAGGGCCACCCCGTCAACAGGGAGTTGGCCACCTCCTGACGGCACCTGTTCTGTGAGTCGGGACAAGATCCGTGTACGTCCATCACTGGTCCCGGTCACGCCCTAGTTTTCTCCAAAACATTTTATGACACACCCGCAAATGGAAACTTCAATCTACGTGACCCATGGAAGTGACTAGACAAGTTAGTTAGCCGAGTGTGGTCTGTTAGGCCCCGCGTGTGGTTGCACGCTCAATCTTAGCTTCGAAGTCGAGAACTCACACCTAGGGGCATGAACGAGACAAAAACCACAACCCACCGTGGCCTCAACATCCATGCCGTGTTAATCATGTTAATCAACCATATCAAAGCATAAACACCTTTCATACTAGGTTCACGCATTATCAGCATTCATCAACCAAATGAAGCAGATCATAAGACTAAGCATGTCTAAGCATAGAACTCACAAGGCTCTATGTTACTCAAACAACCCTAGTCATACTAGGAGGGTAAACATGTATGAAGATGACATATATGGGGGTCATGCAGTGGATAGGTTAACTCTAACAGACTCAAAACTAAGTTGATTCGTATGCATGAGTAAGAGGTTGAAAAGACTCAAAACATGGGTGGAGCCATGAGGTTGTTCTTGCCTTGCTCGTCAAAGGTGTAGCTGGGGTTGTCGTAGAAGGCCGGATCAACCTCCGGATCTCGGTCTACCGATAACGAGCAACACCGGAAAGAAGGCAAACAATCAATACTTGATGACCGTGCAATGCACAATATGTATGCATGTGTAAAACGATGCAATTGATTTGAAGCTTAGAGAATAGAGCAAGAAGCTAGGGTTCTACGCCGTGAACGACGAACACAGGAGGGGGAGAAAACCCTATTCTAGAGGTGTGATCAAGTTTAGTTGCTCAAATGACTTTGGAAACCTCATAGATAGATTGCATTTGTTTCACTGATCATTTTGGTATATTACACTTAATTTTCTAATTTTATAGAATGAAAACTTTATTTTCAATATTTAAATGAATTAAAAACAAACTACAAATATGGCCTCATTTTGAACTTTGCCAAACATGGATGAAAATGGTATAGACAAATAGCTCACATTTTTCTGAACATTTTTCATATTTTTCCATAATTTTTGGAGTTATAAAATGAAAGTTATTTAATTTCCAAATTTTACTTAATTTTTGTTTTTCTATTTATATGTGGGGCCCACTGTTCAATTTAAACATTTAACAGAAAAGTCACCTCGCGCGGCCACGTGGGCAGATGATGTCACGATGACGTCACCGTGACGCCACGGTGTGGCCGGCTGGGGACAGAGGAGCTCGCCGGCGGCGAACGGGGGCGTCCCCGGATGCGCCGTTTGGCCCACGGGCTTCCTCTCGTCGAGAGGAACCCGAGGAGGCTTGCCTCGCTTCCAGGGAAGCGACAGCGGTGAGGTTGCAACACTGAGCGGCGGCGGGGGTCGTCGGGCTCCGGCGAACTACTCGAATCCGGGCGAAAAGAGAGAAACGGAGGGGATGGGGAGGAGCAGGGGCTCACCACGAACACGTAGAGGAGGTCAGAGGGGCCCGAGGAGGGCGGGAATGGCGGCACGGTGGAGGAATTCCGGTGGCCGGCCGCGGGGAAGAAGACCGCGATTTCGCGCGGCTAGCCCATCTCGGCGGCTCCGCGTGCTCGAGGACGGAGAGGAGGATGGTGCGGTGCTATGGGACTCCTCGGAGGGGCTCGGGAGTGGACAAATCGACGGCGAGCTAGGGTTCGGTGCAAAGGGAGAGAGACAGAGGGAGAGAGGGTCAACCGGGGGGGGCTCTGAGGGGGGAGGTCAATGCGGACGTCTCCTTGAGAGCTTCCAGGCCTCCACGTCGACTAGGGAGCAAGCAGGAGGTGGAGGGCGGCGGCGGGTTGCCCTCCTGGCCGGCGACAGGGAAGATACGTTAAAAGAACACTTCGCGGATAACCCGCTGGTAAAAACTGAGGATTTGCAAAGAGGTCCTTTTGGACTTTAAAACAGAACCAAAAATAGATTTTGAGGGCCTTTTTGTGAAGAAAAAATTGCACAAAAATACTTATTGGAAAGCTCTTCAAATTTTCCACCTTTCTATCACATGGTTGGTTCACTTTAAAAAAACTTTGTAAAACCAATTTGTGTGAAGCCAGATTAAGTGATTTTCTGTTAATTCACAGATTAATTTTTAAATGCAATTTTTTGGGGTCCATTTTTCATGCATGCATGCCATGTACTCAACACCTCTCTTTATTACACAAAAGTAGGGATGTTACAAGTCTACCCCCCTTACAAGAATCTCGTCCCGAGATTCCTAGGTTTTAGAAAAGAAGTCGGGGTACTTAGATCGCAAACGATCTTGTCGTTCCTAGGTTGCTTCGTTCTCGGAATGATGTGACCATTGAACTTTGAGGAACTTGATGGTTTGACTGCGAGTTCTTCGTTCGGCCTCATCGAGAATACTGATAGGGACCTCTTTGTAAGAGAGATCATCCTTGAGCTTGATGGTTTCGTGGTCCACACCACGAACAGGATCTTTGAAGCAACGTTTGAGTTGGGAGACATGGAATACATCATGGACATCCGGAAATCCTGGAGGCAACTGCAGCTGGTATGAAACTTGACCTCGTTTTCCAATGATAGGGAAAGGACCGATATAACGAGGAGCCAGTTTGCATTTGATTCCGAATCGTTTTCCACCTTTCAGAGGTGTGACTCGAAGATAAGCTTTCTCGCCAATTTCATATTGAACAACTTGATGATGACGATCATAATAGCTTTTCTGGCGAGATTGAGTTGTTTTCAGTCGTTCAGGAATGATGCGAACGATTTCTTCCGCTTCCTTGATTACATCCGGACTGAAGAACGATCTTTCACCGGTTTCAGACCAATTCAGCGGAGTTCGGCATTGACGGCCGTATAGAACTTCAAAAGGAGCCTTGCCCAAGCTAGATTGATAACTGTTGTTATAGATGAACTCGGCAAATGAAAGAAACTTCTCCCAATCCTTACCGAATGATATAACACAAGCTCGGAGCATGTCCTCAAGAATTTGGTTAGCTCTCTCAGTTTGGCCACCGGTTTGTGGATGGAAAGCAGTGCTGAAAGATAGACGGGTTCCCATAGCTTGTTGGAAACTTGCCCAGAATTTGGAGGTGAACAGACTTCCACGATCAGAGATGATCCTCTTTGGAACACCGTGAAGGCTGACTATTCTGGATACATACAGATCCGCCAGCTGTATAGCGGTGATATCTTCTCGGATAGGAAGGAAGTGAGCAACTTTGGATAGGCGGTCAACCACCACCCAGATAGCATTATGGCCTTTCTTTGTCTTGGGAAGACCGGTGATGAAATCCATACCTACTTCATCCCACTTCCATTCAGGAATAGGCAGGGGTTGAAGAACACCGGCTGGTCTTTGATATTCTGCCTTCACACGACGACAGACGTCGCATTCGGCAACATACTGAGCGATTTCTCGCTTCATCCGGGTCCACCAGAATTTCGGACGAAGATCCTGATACATTTTGGTGCTACCAGGATGAATGGATAGAGGTGTCTCATCAGCCTATTGGAGTATTAGCTTTCTCAGATTTCGATTCTTGGATACAACCAAACGGTTTTTGAAGTAGACAATGCCTTGATCATCGATAGAGAAACACTTAGCAGCACCGCTAGCAATGTTCTTCTTGATCTTAGCAATTCCTAAGTTGTTCTTCTGAACGTCTTTTATTTGATCTTCGAGAGAAGGTTTTATCTCCAGATTGGCCAGATAACCGGAAGGAACAACTTCAAGGTTCAGCTTGGAGAACTCTTCATGAAGAGAAGGTTGGGCCTGTTATATCATCAAATTGTTACAATAAGACTTCCGACTTAGCGCGTCAGCGACGACTTTTGCTTTGCCGGGTTGATAGTTGAGACCCAAGTCAAAGTCCTTGATTACTTCCAACCATCTTCTCTGTCTGAGATTCAGATCCCGTTGGGTGAACATATATTTCAGACTCTGATGATCTGAGTATAACTCACATCGATTGCCAAGAAGATAATGACGCCATTGCTTAAGAGCATGGACCACGGCTGCTAGCTCGAGATCATGGGTTGGGTAATTGCGCTCATGTGGTTTCAGTTGAAGAGAACCATAGGCCACCACATGACCTTCTTGCATTAACAAACAACCGAGTCCTTGTTGAGAGGCATCACAGAAGATGACAAAATCCTTGCTCGTATCAGGAAGAACAAGCACAGGACCGGTATTCAGTTTGGTTTTCGGAGTTTGGAAACTTTCCTCCGCCTTTTCTGACCACTCGAACTTTTTGCCTTTCTTAATAAGTTCAGTCATAGGTTTGGCAATTTTGGAGAATTTCTCGATGAAACGACGGTAATAACCGGCCAGTCCGAGAAAACTCCGAACATCCTTGACTGACTTAGGTGTTTCCCAGTCCAGAATGGTTTGGACCTTGTCTGGAATGACGGCAACACCTTCAGCAGACACCACGTGTCCGAGATAGACGAGTTCTTTCAACCAGAACTCAAACTTGGAGAACTTGGCATACAGCTTGTGCTCACGGAGTTTGGATAACACCAAACGCAGGTGTTCAGAATGTTCATGTTTGGTTTTTGAATAGACCAGGATGTCGTCGATGTAGACCACGACGAACTTATCAAGATACTCCATGAATACCGAGTTCATAAGCCTCATGAAGGTAGCTGGAGCGTTGGTAAGACCGAAAGACATGACGGTGTACCCGTAAAGACCATAACGAGTAGTAAACGCCGTTTTGGGAATGTCCTCCTTTCTGATCTTTATTTGATGGTATCCTGATCGCAGGTCCATCTGGGAAAAGACAGTTGCACCAGCTAACTGATCAAAGAGGTCTGTGATTCTTGGAAGAGGGTATTTGTTTTTGATGGTCACTGCATTTAGTGGCCGATAATCAACAACCATACGGGGAACATTGGTATCCCGCTTCTTGACAAAGATAGTGGGACAACCACAAGAACATGTGCTAGGTTGGATGAAACCTTTTTCTTCTAACTCCTATATTTGGCGTTTCAATTTAACCAGCTCCTCTGGGGCCATACGGTAAGGTCTTTTAGACATAGGAGCGGTACCTGGGACTAATTCAATGAAATTTTTCACACTTTGGTCAGGTGGCATGCCAGGTAACTCTTCAGGAAACACATCAGGGAAATCACTGACTACAGGTAACTCATGAATTTCAGGAGGGTATTCACCTTGCATGAAGTATAACTGCAGTTCAGGAGAAAGTTGTGTGCGTGCTGATGGCGGAATGGTGAACTCAGACCAATATACAAAAGAGAACCCGGAAGGATGTGTCAAGGTGAGGGATTTTGTTGCACAATCCAGCTTAGCTCCATATTTCGAGAGCCAGTCCATGCCTAGTATGACATCAAGGTCAGTGGACTTTAGTGCAATGAAGGTTGTAGGGAATTTCTAGTATCCCACTTCAACCATGAGTTCTGGCGTAACCATGGTGGTTTGCCAGTTGCAACCAGGGGAGTTTACCATCAACGGTTTTGATAACTTTTTAAAAGGTATCCCATGAATTTTAGCAAACCCTTCTGATATGGATGTATTCGATGCTCCAAAGTCAAATAAGGCTAAAGCCGGAGTTGAGTTGATGTAAATCGTACCCAGTAAGACGCTTGGATCTTCCTGAGCATCCTCAGCAGTCACATAGTGAAGACGACCACGTCCAGCACCCGCAGGCTTCGCCGTTTTCTTAGGAGGAGGAGCTGCACGTCCAGCATGATTCTGAGGGCACTCCCTTTAGAAGTGACCAGGCTGGCCACAGCGATAGCAGACATTGCTGGGAGGAGCGGCAACTGGAGGACGAGAACCTTGTCCACCACCATAGGTTGATGTAGCAGGTGGTGCAGGCGGACGAGGAACATATCCAGATGGCCTTGGCTGAAATGGAGCCCTGGGGACATCGCTGTATGGAATGAACACACGGAGCTTCCTCTTCTGACCAGAGGGTGATGCACGGGAATCTCCAGCACTCTTCTTCATAGCAGTATCCATCTCCTTTTTACCACGTTCAAGAGTGATGGCCTGATTGTACAGTTCCTGGAAGCTCTGGAACTTAAAGGGCAACATCTCATAACGAACAGTTGGGTTCAGGCCCTTACGGAACAGATCATGCTTGTCCTCGTCATTAGTGACATCAAGAGGAGCATAGCGAGCCAAACGAGTGAAAACACGACCATAGGCCTCAATACCCATACTGCCCTGAGTAAGATCAAGGAACTCCTTTCTTTTACCGTCCATAACTTCCTTTGGGATATAAGCCTCACGGAAAGCAGTGCGGAACTCTGCCCAGGTGACCTCATGATCTAGCGCCTGCAACACCAGAAAGCCTTCCCACCAAGCACCAGCAGCACCTTAAGGCTTGTAGGTGGCGAAGTTCACACGGTCATGATCCTGGACACAGAGAGCAAGGAACTTGCGCTCCATTGTGCGAAGCCAGTCATCGGCATCGAGAGGCTTAGTGGATTCAACAAAGTATGGTGGCTGAGCCTTGAGGAAGTCCACAAGTGTAACATCGGCAGCACGACGTTCAGTGTTCTGGGCCACACTCTCTAGAAGGTGTTCGTTCCTCAGACGGTTGTTCTCGATGCTTTGCAGCACCTACGCCATTGTGGGTGGCGGCGGAGGTGTTGGCTCAAGAGGAGGGTTGTTGTCACATCCCAATTTTAGAATACCCGTTAACACAGTTGTTTTGCTAATTGCTTTACTAATAAACCTTGGTTGTGTTTGTTTGTGGTTGTTTAAGTGCAACTAAACAAACTAATTATATAAACTTGCAAACTTAAAAGGATAGCAAAGCAGTGAACTAAAAATATTCAACATATTGTTCCAGGGATAAAAATATTCAACATATTGTTCCAATGACTTTGACAATATTTTCTAAAGTAAATATTGATCAAGGAGTTTTCCAAAAACATCTTATGAATCTCATACTTGTTGAATATTATTCCAAGGCCTAAATTGAGAAAGAAGAAACACTTAATAAATTTCCCTAAAAAGATTATCAGAAAAAGAGGCATTCTTAGATGCTTCACCAAAATCTTATCAAATGTTTTTCCAACCTTGCAAGATTAAAAACAAAGGTATTGGAGAGCATTTACTTGCTATCCCTAGTCACATAAATAATTTTGGCAAAGCATTGTTAAAGAAAAGCAAAGTGCTTTATTAAATTGAAATTCCAATATTTCCAGAAACAGAAAACTAAAACAAGTTACTATTGGAAACTTTCTTAAAATGATTTGAAATTCATACCATTGCTTCCTTATATCAAATAAGGAACACACACAAGAGGAGACCAAAAATTGAATCCATTAAAGCCCTTAAAACATGAATTTTCTCCACAGCAACATTTGGGATTTTGAACAAGTTTGTTCTACAAACTTTTTCCAAATGCCATGAAATGAATACCACATGCTCTATATCATGAATAAGGATGAAAACCAAAAGGGAACAAGTTTTTGAATAACTTAAGTTGCCAAAAACCCCCTGTTTTCTTGACAGCACCTTTTTGAAATTTGAACAAGTTTGTTCTATGAAGTAACTCAAAATTACTTTAATTTTCTACCACATAAGGAACACATCAAGTAAGGAATGTGTGCCAAAAATTAGCATTTTTGGAAGCTCCTAAGTAGTCTAATAAATTCAATGTCCATTTATGTAAGAATTCAAATTTGAACAATTTTGAATTATAAAGTTTATCCAATGGAGCCAATTTTCTTATATGTTGTGCATCTCAACTAATTAGAATTTTGGGCAAAAGGGTTTAAATTGTTGACTTAGTTTGATTGGTGAAAACAACCTTTTTCAAAAATGACAGGGACCAATTGGTAATATTGCAGGGACCTAAAAGTAAGATGAGTCATCTTCAACCTCTAGCTCCCTGTAGAGAAACAGCACCCCTACCCCTTTGCTTCGAATGGAAGGAATCCTTGGGGATAAGAGGCCCCCCCATGTGGTCTGTCTCCCCATTGCCCCCCTCTCTCTCCCCCTTGAGTTCCTCTCCTCTCTCTCTCTCTCTCCTTTGAAAAAAACAACTAAACCGAAACCCTAGTTTTTGGGCTCGCCGTCGATCGGCCGATAGAGGGTGCGCCGCCGGTCGCCGTTGAGCTCAGCGCCTCCGCATTGTCTTGCTGAGTGCCCCTGCAGAAGGAATCGTGGCGGGAGCACGCGTGGAGACCGCGCCATCCCGTTCCCTTCTCCGACTCCGGCGGACTCCGACGACAAATTGCCGCCGCCACGACCATCCTCCTCCCTCCCCGAGTACTCCATGAAGTGTGTGGTGAGAAGGGGAATCCCCCCGTCGTTTTTTTCCCCTCCCTCTCCCTTGGAAATCCATCACCGTGCCGTGTTCCGTCCGGCCGCCGTGCGCCGTTTGTCGCCGGCCGCGCTCGGGTGCCTCCCAGGAAACGAGTCTGGCCCTATTAGCTTCCCCATGTCATCAGCAACGCGTAGGTGCAGATTAATCGCGAAACGAGGCTCTCTGTCGCTCGATTGCAGCTCGCCGGAGCAGTTCCCGCCGGCAATGACGTCGTGACTGCGTCACGCTCGCGTCAGCGCCCTTGACCGCGCGCAGGAGAGCGTTGAACCTGCAGGTGGGGCTTGGCCTTGCTTGCGTGGCTGCCTGCGTGGCCTCTGGCCCGCCAGTCAGCGGCATGGGCTAGATCCCGCCGCGGTAGGTTTTGTTCTGGCCGGCCCTTTAGCAGATCTGGCCCATGTGTGGTTATTTTTCCAGTTTATTTTTGACAGAATGTTACCTGGTTACTTTTGAGCTCAAAACCTAACCAAACAAATGAATTTGACCAAACCAAAATTCACAGATGTAAAGAAACTAAATCTAAACCACCTCCAACTGGTAGATCTACTTTTGGATGAATAGATTTGAAATTAAAAATGATTTGGCAACAGGTACCACAAACACCAAAATGAGCACCATTTTTAGTTTACAACTCAGAATGAAGTGAGGCCAATTGCATTGGAAAGCCCTTGAAATTTCCTAACAGGAGAATTTAACCTCGTTTCCAAATTCATTGTATTTTTGAAATGGCATGCAATTTGGTAAAACACCAGAGAGCACTTTGGTGATTTTTATAAAATTATTAAAAATGAATTTTGATGCAAACTCAATTGGATGGTCTTGTATATGTTTAGGGCTATCCAAAACTAGAAGGGTTTAATTTTTAGAGCATCCTAGAAAATTTTGTGGACAGATCCTTGTTTTGCTTGTTTCTGCCATTTTGGCATTTTAGTTAATTAAATTGTGTGAATATATTTTTGTGTTGAAACATCGTTTTCTAGCATGTATAAGTTGTGTGAACTTGCTTTCTAAGTATTACTTAGCTATTTTATCATGTTAGAATGTGTGGACTTGAGTTGAGAAGAAATAGGATTTATATTAATATCATATGTTCATCTCTAGTTTATTACTTGCATATAATTTTTGAATGATTAATTTGTGTGCAAGTGATTGAATTGTTGTGTTGAGATATTAGATTCAGTACCATGTTGGTACTTATATTGTGTTGTAATCACCTCTGCAAGATTGCATTTGAGTTGGTAGAAAAGCATTATTAGCTTTGTCATAACTATGAGAATGTTAAGGAAAAATTCTCTCATGTGTAGAATTTTTGACATAAACTTTTGTAGTTGTGTGACCACATGTTTTGGTGTTATGTTCATAGGACCAGTAGCATATTGGTTATGTTTTTATGAGTACTTGAACCCTATATTTTTCACATGTGTGAAAACAATAGCATGAGTATCATTACCTTGCTTGTTTTTAGCACCCTATTATTTTCTACTAGTATGGTTATTGCACTAGATGCTAGTTTAGGTTTTTGTTAATTTTTAGCAAGTGTGACCAGAGGCTTTGTGACCTCTTAATGCTTTGTTATGCTATTGGAACACCCACTGGTTTCATTGCATTTTTGGTGGAAACATTATTTCCCCAAACTAGATGCATTTCTCTTATATAGTTTCATAACTAATGAGTGCCTAGTATTTTTGCTTTGGGAATTTTTGTGCTAAACAAAAATGGGTATGCTTCTGTTTGTAAGTGGTTGTAATCATGTGTGGCTTGCTAGGAAAAATCCATCTTTGGAGTGTTGTTTGATTCCTATAGTAATGCCCTTTTTATTACTACTAGTATGTAGGAGTTGCCCTGCAAATTGATGCCTTGTTTTGCTAAATGGGATATTTTTGTTATAGCAAGTATAGATGTTTTTCACTCCTGTTTTTATGACATGGACCCTCTGGTTGTATTTAAATTACTTGATTGAAATTCATCCATTGATTCTTCATGTTTGAGTAGTACTAGTTTCCTTAGCAGTTTTTGTGTTGAATTAATTTTCCTGCCAACTTGTGTTTGGTAGATGTTTATGTATCCTTGCATAAGGACATGTTTTCATTCCCATTATGATAACATGGTTCCTTGTTTGCATTTTAGTACTTTATTTATTATGCTTGCTTGCATAGCAAATTTTTAGTAGAAACATGTCTATAAGGATTCCTCCTTTTTAGTCATTGTTTCTATTGTTCTCACTATGAGAACTTGTGTGTTTTGTGATGAGTCTATTACCTTGTTACATTTGTGTAGGCTCACTGATTTGTAAAAGTAACTTTTGCAAATCATGTGTCTTAATTATTCTTGATGAGAATTTAGGCTTAGCAGATTAGCTACCTTGTTCTTTTTGTGGTGTGGTTGATAGACCCATTGCCATGCTTATTGTTGTGCATGTTTTATACACTTTTAGTAGTCTCACCCTTGTGAAACTAAGTGTATTTTGAGCTTATTAATATCTTGGTATGAGAGTGGCACACCCACTGAATCCATGATATTAAGGTTGTGAGATATGTTCCTCCAACCTTAAACTGTCTTATTAAATGGCATTTCTGCCAAGTGTGGTTGTTTGATTGTTTGCCTAAGTTAATAATTGTGTGATTGGTTATTATTAGATTTCCTTGCTGTATGTATTGTTATGTATGGTTGCTTGCCTTGATTGGTTCTGAATGTGTGTCCTTTATTCCTTTCACGACGTTAGAAAACGAAGAGGAAGGAAGTGTCGTGAAGATCTGTTTCAAGTTCCAGTCACTCCAAAACCAGGGACACAAGAGATACCAGGCAAGCCATCCTGATGCTTGCTGATACAATACTTATCATTACCTATCATGCATGTTTTACCTCTGAAGTTTTACAAAAACTTGATTATCAAAACTATTTTTGATGTGGAATTTACTACTATACTATATTATAGGTTACTATCATGCCAGTAGTTAAACTTGGTAATACCAAGCCCATAAGCCACCATATGGTATTTATTACCATCAAATATACTAGTCCCTAAGTGGACACCCTAAAATTGTGATTCTACAAAACAAAGGCTTTACGGAAAAACCCGGAGAAAAGGCGGATCCTTGTTCTCCGGAGGAATGTGGAAGTGGTCATTTTTGAGAAAGTGGTGTTTTCAAAAATGACACATAACCTAGTCTTCGCTGGACAACCTTTACCGTACTGCCACCCTACCCCAATATGGGCAAGGGGCTTAACTTGAAGTTTGTTCTTATTAGTGTGTGCTATCTCAATGTGCTATAGGGGATGGGATCCTCTGAACCGAATGTCGTGGAGACATATAAAGTGTGGGATTAATTTTCCCTCCGGATGCATCAGTTAAGGCATCCTGGCTTGGCGGGGATTAGCTCGGTGCCGGGGATGTGGTAAAACTCAACTGAGAGATAGGCATATTCTAGCTTGAACATAGTGGATGGTTATGATCAGATACCTGATGTTTACATACTGTTGTTACAGTCCGTGATTGTTCACGGGAGGTGTACTGGATCTGGTGGATGTGTACACCTCTGCAGAGTATAACTTTTTCGAAGAAGCCGCGTCCTCGGATATGGACAGTTGAATGGCCATGTAGCTAGCATTGTGTCAATGTTTTCAAAAAGGAGTTTTTGAAAGGGAAATTTTGGAAAGGAAGTGTTGAACTTGTGAAGTTCGGAAAGGAAGGAAAAACGTATACCGTGGAGGTATCGTCGATGATGAAAAGCCAGATGATGTGATACAAAACAAAATGTTTTGCAAAGAAAACCTTTTCTACTCTAAGCAAGAATTCTGGAAACTGATTCCAAGAAGTTTTGCAAAGAGAAAATATTCTTTAACAAAACTTTACAAAACCTCTTGTACATGTGATATCTACAAGAGAAATAAAACTATATATTATTTTTCTTCTGAAGTATCTTCTTCAACGAAGATACAGATAAACCTGACTGCAACTGTGGTGTCATCATATATGAACACCATTGATAGTGAACCATATTTATAGCCTACCTATTCCACCATATAAGCATACTTGCATGTTTGGTAAGTGACATGATGGATGTCTTGCTGAGTACATTCAAATGTACTCATTATGGTTTCGCCCCTGGTATCTACTTATCAGATTTGGAGAAGGAGCCTCCAAAGGATATCTATGAAGAGAAGTACGGAGTTGACGGCTTTGCGAACTAGGATCGTCTCCGGGTCAGCAGCCTGTAGGTTAAGGCGTGACTTGGGCTCAACTACGTTGTGTTTTATTTGTCTTCCGGTGTGTTTGTTAAGTTGCCTGCCCTTTTGGCAGTTGTGTTAAACTTGATCATGTGATCATTTGTGTAATACCTTTATGTATTCGTGTAATGGATGATGTATTTCTGTGTGCCAACTGTGTATGTTGTTCACGACTGATCTTTCTGGGATCGTGAATGTATGCATACGTAGGGTTTCAGACTGCCGGTCTGGGGTCCTTACAGTTGTTACGTCCACGAGTACCACTCGACATCCTGAGTAAAAGGAAGAAGAATCATGAATAACACATCCATGGAAAAAAAGGTACAATGGATCGACATGTGATAGTTTCAACAGAAATCAAGATACATGCCGAAATGTAGTAGAACAGAACGAATGAACATGAAGTGTATCGTTTCATCAACATGGAGACAACATCTTACAACATTTATTGAAACCAGTCGAAGTACAAACCAT
Organism: Alopecurus myosuroides; assembly: GCA_028641055.1. Taxonomy (NCBI): domain Eukaryota; kingdom Viridiplantae; phylum Streptophyta; class Magnoliopsida; order Poales; family Poaceae; genus Alopecurus; species Alopecurus myosuroides. Next base: position 318,013,222 of record CM054058.1, on the reverse strand, counting down.
ACATAGTGGCGGTACAAGCTCACAAGCTTAAGTACATACAACACTGAAAGGAAGTACGGTAGATACACATCACCGAAGTTCTGCTCCTATACATTATTTTTCTACAACTTCGGGTGTCGAGTGCACGAAAGCAAACATTACTCTAGCTGGAACCGACAACGGTATCAGTATCCTCCGAAGTCGAAAGGAAGTGGAACCGGAGCACCATAGTAGCGACGAACAGACTCGTCCTGCGGTCCATGGAGAGACTGTGGTACACCACGCACCATCCTAGGCCTCCTGACGCGTCCACGGGGGGGAACATCACCTCCAACATCTGGAGTCGCAACCGAGGAAGGCACAAGTACAGCTGGAAGCTCTATCTCAGAGGTCTGAACAAGACCACTCTCAACGAATGGCCTCACTCTGTCTGTCACAGTCCTGAGACTGGCTGCAAGGGTGTTGACTAGTGCACTAAGCTCACGCTCGAGACGAGCATAAGCAACAAGAAGGTCAGCGGCGCACCTAAGTCTAAGATCTTCCTCCTGGGAGGAATCATCAAAGGTATGGGTGTGACACCCCTCAAGAGTAGGCCCAGAACCAGGAAAAAATCGGAAAGAGCTATGCTCGTGGTCTAGATAGTAGTAACGAAGCACGTTAAGACAGTGCCGGGCAGCATCCTGCACAGCCATCTCAACAGTGAAACCAACACCCTCGGCATAGTGCGTAGCAGGAATGATGGTACCATCTGGCTGTGGGAGACGGACACCACATAGGTACTGGGACTGGTTAAAGCCACGGTACTGCTCATACACGGTGTACACAGGGTACCAAGGGTCTCCTAGGTTTGCACAGGCTGAGGCTAAAAGATGGGGAAAACCTGGAACTCCAAGGCAAAGAGTGTGTCGAACAACCTGATCAGAGGCCATCTGAAACAAAGACATTTTGCAATATGTCAAAAGACCTGAAGAAATGATTTGAATTTGGAATTATAACAACCTGAGACAAAGTACTCGGAAGAAAACACCAAACGATTTTACTCCTAACTTTTGAGAAAACACCAAGGAAATCAACACACAATAAAACAAATGAGGTACGGTGACTCAGAGTTAGAGCGAAACCAGGTAAGGAGTAAAAAGAATCCTAAGAGGGTTTTTATAACTCATTTTGTCTTTTCAAAATAGTTTTCACAAGTTCTAGACTCAACATCGACCAACGCCAAGGGTTTCCTACAGGCAGTCCTGCTCTGATACCAAGACTTGTCAGACCCCGGACCCAGAGATATACAAACTGTCATGTGCTCCTAGCAATGGACCCACAAGGGCTTCAGGGTTACCAGCCCGGCCGCAACAAACAACGGCAGGCAGACCGGATTCATCGGCACGTAGTCCGGATCCCCGGTCTACTACTCCTTGTGTCTATGCTAGTCATAACCAGATATGTATACCCAAGCGTCCACGAGTCGGATGAAACTGAAGGAACGGGACCAAAGTTATACAGAGTTGCTATGTGTCTAGAAAGTGCAACAACAATCGAGAGTTACTGGATTACCTCGCCCCAGGCCGAATCACATAGGCAAGCGGGCTCGGGCATGGATCATCGGCTCCACAACCCCCCGACCGCGACAACTATGCAGCCATAGCCAAAACTGTATAAAAACGGGCTCGAAACTAACAATCGATCAAAGCATCACTCTAGACATGAAAGTTGTATTAAACAAGTCATACTAGATTAGGTTACACGACCAACATAGGTCAGGCAACCCAACATTACAACAAGCAGCGAAAGCAAATATGTTGCTATACAACAAGACAGCAAAAGGACTAAGAGTCCGAAATAAGCAACGTAGCCAAACCCATACTACAGATACCAGGCTGCCACCTGGGAACCCCTAACTACTCATCGACATCGAGGTAGAACCCTTCTTCAGTTGCATCGCCGAAGTCTGAAACAAAACAACAACGAGTCAAGGTTGAGTACAAAAGGTACTCAGCAAGACTTGGCTTTTAAGGTCTTTTGCGTAAAGCCATCTTTGTTTTCCGAAGTTGAGGAAGAAGAAGCACGTGTAATAGAGCATTTCTTAAACAGAGGAGGAATCTACTCAACTACTGAGATCATCATGTTCTTTAGTCCACCAAGTACTTTCTCATCCCCAGACTACCTTATGCTACAAGAATCACCCCTCTCGACGTAGTCGAGGAGGCATCCTTCATTCATTGCCAACAAGTTTTAGTCATTCCGTTAGAGTTATCTATGATCACAGAATCCGTTGCAAAGTCGTCCATAACCGTGGACACGGCTTTCCAAAAGATTTATCCCTGCAGGGGGTACACTCTACCCACACGTGTCAACCGACTCTTAACGCCACGCGGTAACTCTCCTCTCTAAGAGCGCGGCAGAGTGTGGTGACCACGGCCTTTACCTTTCTTAGCCCTATCCATGAGTCAACCCAAACAGGGTCACCCGATCAACATGGAGTTGGCCACCTCCTGACGGCACCTGTTTTGTGAGTCGGAACAAGATCCGTGTACGTCCATCACTGGTCCCGGTCACGCCCTAGTTTTCGCCAAAACATTTTATGACACACCCACAAATGGACACTTCAATCTACGTGATCCATGGAAGTGACTAGACAAGTTAGTTAGCCGAGCACGGTCTGTTAGGCCCCGCGTGTGGTTGCACGCTCAATCTTGGCTTCGAAGGCGAGAACTCACACCTAGGGGCATGAACGAGACAAAAACCACAACCCACCGTGGCCTCAACATCCATGCCATGTTAATCATGTTAATCAACCATATCAAAGCATAAACACTTTTCATACTAGGTTCACGCATTATCAACATTCATCAACCGAATGAAGCGGATCATAAAACTAAGCATGTCTAAGCATAGAGCACACAAGGCTCTACGTTTCTCAAACAACCCTAGACATACTAGGAGGGTAAAAAGGTATGAAGGTGACATATAAGGGGGTCGTGCAGTGGATAGGTTAACTCTAACAGACTCAAAACTAAGTTGACGTATGCATGAGTAAGAGTTTGAAAAGAGTCAAAACATGGGTGGAGCCATGAGGTTTTGCTTGCCTTGCTCGTCAAAGGTGTAGCTGGGGTTGTCGTAGAAGGCCGGATCAACCTCCGGATATCGGTCTACCGATAACGAGCAACACCGGAAAGAAGGCAAACAATCAATACTTGATGACCGTGGAATGCACAATATGTATGCATGAGTAAAACGATGCAATTGATTTGAAGCTTAGAGAATAGAGCAAGAACCTAGGGTTCTACGCCGTGAACGACGAACACAGGAGGGGGAGAAAACCCTATTCTAGAGGTGTGATCAAGTTTAGTTTCTCAAATGACTTTGGAAACCTCATAGATAGATTGCATTTGTTTCACTGATCATTTTGGTATATTACACTTAATTTTCTAATTTTATTGAATTAAAACTTTATTTTCAATATTTAAATGAATTAAAAACAAACTACAAATATGGCCTCATTTTGAACTTTGCCAAACATGGATGAAAATGGTATAGACAAATAGCTCACATTTTTCTGAACATTTTGCATATTTTTCCATAATTTTTGGAGTTATAAAATGAAAGTTATTTAATTTCCAAATTTTACTTAACTTCTGTTTTTCTATTTATATGTGGGGCCTACTGTTCAGTTTAAACATTTAATAGAAAAGCCACCTGGCGCAGCCACGTGGGCAGGTGACGTCACGATGACATCACCGTGTCGCCACGGTGTGGCCGGCCGGGGACAGAGGAGCTCGCCGGCGGCGAACGGGGGCGTCCCCGGATGCGCCGTTTGGCCCACGAGCTTCCTCTCGTCGAGAGGAACCCGGGGAGGCTTGCCTCGCTTCCAGGGAAGCGACGGCGGTGAGGTTGCGACGGCGAGCGGCGGAGGGGGTCATCGGGCTCCGGCGAACTACTCGAATCGGGGCGAAAAGAGAGAAACGAAGGGGATGGGGAGGAGCAGGGGTTCACCACGAACACGTAGAGGAGGTCAGAGGGGTCGGAGGAGGGCGGGAACAGCAGCGTGGTGGAGGAATTCCGGCGGCCGGCCGCGGGGAAGAAGACCGCGATTCCGCGCGGCTAGCCCATCTCGGCGGCTCCGCGTGCTCGAGGACGGAGATGAGGACGGTGCGGTGTTGTGGGACTCCTCGGAGGGGCTCGGGAGTGGACGAGTCGACGGCGGCGATTGATCGACGGCGATCTAGGGTTCGGGTGCAGCGGGAGAGAGACATAGGGAGAGAGGGTCGACCGGGGGGGGGGGGCTCTGAGGGGTGAGGTCGATGCAGACGTCTCCTTGAGAGCTTCTAGGCCTCCACGTCGACTAGCGAGTAAGTAGGAGGTGGAGGGCGGCAGCGGGTTGCCCTCCTGGCCGGCGACAGGGAAGATACGTTAAAAGAACACTTCGCGGATAACCCCCCGGTAAAAACTGAGGATTTGCAAAGAGGTCCTTTTGGACTTTAAAACAGAACCAAAAACAGATTTTGAGGGCTTTTTGTGAAGCAAAAATTGCACAAAAATACTTGTTGGAAAGCTCTTCAAATTTTCCACCTTTCTATCACATGGTTGGTTCACTTTTAAAAACTTTGTAAAACAAATTTGTGTGAAGCCAGATTAAGTGATTTTGTGTTAATTCACTAATTAATTTTTGAATGCAATTTTTTTGGGTCCATTTTTCATGCATGCATGCCATGTACTCAACACCTCTCTTTATTACACAACAGTAGGGATGTTACAGTATGCCCAAGAGGAAATAAAATAAATCAGGTTTATGATTAATGCATTATGTTTTTATGCTATAACTCCTATGGACAATGAATATGAGATTCTGAAAAAACCGACATGCACGTGTAGAAATGTAAACACACCTTTGTAACGCTTTGTCATGTCTCATAGATAAACTTATTAATATTAGATGACCATGTTTTCCTAGTTTGACTCAGTCCTATTAAATAGGGCAGAGGTCATCGTAATCCCCACACTCTCCACTCCTAGTCCCTACTCGCTTTCCATCCCCATCCCCACTTAGAACCCTAGTAAAAACCCTCGTTGGCGTCGAAGTGACAGTGAAGAAGGAGCCGCCTTCTTTCAAGGTTGGGCGCAACGACAACGAGGCCGAACCATCGAGTGTGAGCATGAGAGCGTTAGCTAGGTCCACGCGGAATGGCTCTGGGAGCACGATCGGCCGGTCCCATGGCCGGACGTGAAGCTCCCAAACTAGTGGCACCTTAGTGGTCGCCACATCCCGATGTCGTGTGTGCCACTATACGGTCCGGCGCCGCGGCGTGAGATTGCGCGCCTCCGCACCTTCCTCCCCTTTCATCCGTGGGCGGACCCTGCATTCGGCTTCGACAATGGCCTTTGGGAATGATGGTTCATCACCGACATTGTCCCGGACGTGCGTTGCCGTGCTACTTTGCCTCTGGTGGGCCACGATTGTCGTGGAATAATCACGGCAGACGTTACCGGGGGTAACTGATCTTGGGGCAAGACGACACAGGCGTTTGGGAGAGGGTTTAGCTCAGAGGAAAACATGATCGAATTCGATCTGGTAGCCGGCAATCAAGTCGCCGAGTCTCCGATCTTGATATATTAACTCAACTCTCGTGTTAAACTGGATGCTCGATATTGAGCGATATTGCTAGAACTCTTGGATCTCGTCTAACTAGACCTAGGGGCGGGTTTATAAAGCACCCGGACCCCTTGGCTTGCCCTCCAAGGCGCATCTTGAGTCCTACCCGGTCACTGCATATTAAACCCTAACTTTCCTTACCGTAACCCACAATCCGGGTTACGAGGCCTACAATCTTGGGCGTTCTAGAAGTTCTTTTATCCTCAGCCGGATCTCGCGCAGCGTCCTCGGGGCCGAATTACACCTGGGAGTTGGCCTACCGGGTTATTATCCCTCCATCAGTAGTCCCCAGAATAGCTTGGGCTTCATAGGATCCTCTTTGAAGCGCGCGCTATTCCCTGCAAATTTATCAAACTTACAAGTTCAATGGAGGCCGGGTTAATTAGCTTTGATAAATAGCTAGGCCTAACTCCACGGTGGCCATATAGTAACCCGGCTTTCTCCAAGTCTTTACTTGTCTCTCCGGGTCAACACCCTGATAAGAATGTTAAAGATCCGGCTAACTTTACTCGATAATTAACCCTAATATTGCGGAGAAGATCTCATTCTTGTTTCCGTCCGGATATCTCGTTTATCACTCAAAGCACACCCCACAGAATCCAGGCAAATAGCCGTTTAACCCGAAATTTCCGGCTGACAACCGTTGAGCTAGGTTTAGCCGCCCACACCCTTATAAATAGGCATATAGGAGCAAATCCAACCCCAACGGCTCATTTTCCCCCTTTCTTCTTCCTCCTCGCCTCCGCGCCCAGGCTCACAGAGCATCGCCACGGAGACCTCACGCGCATCACCAGAGCCAATCCGCCGCCGGTTGCGCTCCGCCACGGTTCGCCCCGTGCCGCCGCCAAGATCCGCCGCCGCACCCCCGACCTTTCCGCCGGGAATCGCAAAGGGACACCAAGCTTGTGCTATTTGCCTCCGTCGGGCTTCACTTCGATCTCCTCCAGTAAGTCTCTCATATCTATCAACTTGTGCTTGCAATTTTCTCGATTTACTTCAGATTAGATCTAAGTCAACCCGCCGGTCATTTTTCTGGTCACGCCGAATTAGGTCGCTCGAATTCATTCTAACTCACCCAACGGATAGACTTCACTTTACTCCCCTACTGCCCATGGTCACTAATTTCACCACAAATCTAGAAATGGAATCTCCAATCTAGGCTCGGGCCGCCCAAATTTTCCGCTCCTGACTCTGTTATCCGGGAAATCTTCTTTTTCCGGCTCTTTTGCTTACTGTATATACATGGGCAACCATCCAATTTCTTCAAACACCTTTCAATACATAAGCTCCCCATAATTTTCATAATGATGCTTGATACCCGGATAACTTGTAATCTTGCTCCACAAAACGATACCCGGATAATACTTAGCTTCCATGTTATCTTGATATCGCTCGTCAATACTCAGACAACTTATGGCTTCCGAGTCTTATTCCTTGTACCCTTCTACCTCGTGCTTTGCAGGTCAATCCCATGGCTCCCAAGAAGCAGGGGAAAACACCGGCCAAGGCCAAGACCACTAGCTCCATATCCGCCAATTGGGCGCGATCCACGGTTACGAAGGCCAAGTTAGAAGAACTGGCCGAGTTAGGGGTTCTACCCCCTCAAAAGGAAATCCACTGGAGGGTGCCGGGCAACGAGACCCGGCCTACGCCCGCGGACGATGAGGTAATATGCTTTGTGGAGCACGTGACCCGGGGGTTCCGTCCTCCGGGTCACCCTTTCTTTTGAGACATTTTGAGCCACTATGGCCTCCGAATATTTGACATAGGGCCTAACTCTGTGTTAAATATTTCCCATTTCATCGTTCTTTCCGAGTCATACTTGTGCACACCGCCAAGTTTGGCTCTTTTTACCGAACTTTTTCAGTGCAAACCGTGCCGCGAAAGCGGTGATGGGGCACTTCTCGCTTGCGGCGGGGTCTCTATCCAGCGCCGCAAGAATTCTCTGATGCCACCTCTCACTCTCAACTCCCATGTCAAACACTGGCAACTCTCATATTTCTATTGCCGAGACACCTCCCCACCCGGCCAAAAGAAACTGCCGGGTTACTCGGAGGGCCTTCTCGATATCTCCGAGACCTTCAACGCCTTTGCCCCTGACTCGGACAGGGAGGCAATCCGGCCTTTATTAGCCAAAATCTCTATTCTTTCGGCCCAAGGTCTTATTGGGCTTAACCTGGTGAAAACTTGGGTCGATTTCCGGATCCAACCCAATTCCATCCGCACTAAGTTAATGTGCGAGTATTCGGGACACACCACGGACTCGCTCCGATACTCCACCCATAGCTTTGCAGCCGGAGACACCAACAAGACTATCAAGAGCTTCTTGACAGAGAAGTTGGAGGTAATCCGGAATATAGCCGGGTTAGAACCCTTCACGCGTGAGAACCCGGCCCCTAAGGTAAAGACTCGGCTTTCATATCTTTATCTTCACACTTTCCACTCGATATGGCTAATAACCCTTATTCTTATATCTTCATCTTAGGCCGATGATCCCTTTTGGAAAATTGAAACTCCTCCTAGCTCTGAAACTCCAGAGGAGAAAGAAGACGCCGTTAACTCGGATGAAGGTACATTCCGAATTTCACTCAGCTTTTTTGAAATCGCTGTTGCTCGTTCTTAATTTTCCGATTGTAAATCCTGATAACTTTCAGAACAAGAAGAAAAGGACGACGAAGAAGAAACTGAAGGCAAGGTGGAATCAGCGAGTGACGAGGACGACGCTGAGCCAACAGTCAAGGTCGGAGCAAAGAGAAAACCCCAAGGGGTCGTCTTCAAGGTTCCATACCTTTTCCTTGCCTCTAAACCATATTTCTTTGGTAACATGCACGAGCTAAACCGGAAATTATCCACTTGGTCATATTTGAAGGAACCGCTCGTGACCAAGCGTCGGGTGACTCGGAACTTTCCGGGTGATGGCGCTCTTAATCCGGGCATTTCGTCGTCTCCGGCTCAACACGCTGGTATTTGACTAATTCCTTCTTGGGTATCAAAGCCTTTCTGAACCATCCCCTTACAAGATAATCCTATGTCTTGCTTGATGTTTTTCAGCTTCATCCGGGTCCAGCAGTGAGCTCCCCTCGGACTTCGTGGTGAATCCCGGGTAAAGTTCCCTTCCTGATGCTTTATCACCTTTTCATCACTTTTTTCCAGTTATATGCTAACTGCCTGCTTACATTGTCCATAGAGCGGAACAGCACGTTCCCCTCTGTTCCCCCCCCCCCTCTCGTAGCGGATAAGGAGGCGACCAGAAGAGTCCAGTCTTCGGGCCCGGCCCGATCCCAGATCTCCGCCGCCGGTGTCGCCGGAGGAGGATGAGAAGGGTGAGGTGCTCGGAGCGCCGGTGTACATACTACTATTAGCTAGTAGGTTTGAGGTTAGTTTCCCTAGTTGTTCCTTTGTGGTGTTGGACGTGATGCCGCGGGGAAGGCCATCGCCGGAGCTCACAGGCGCTCGACGGTGTTGGAAGGAAGCTGTTCTGGCGCTGCTCAAGCTCCCAAGGAGGGAGATGTCTGCTGCTGCGGCTCCCGCTTCCCCTCCCCCTCTTCTAAATAAGCCTGTTTTTTCCCGGATCCATTGCGGCGGCCACCATCTTGTTCTGCCTCCTCCGTGCCGTGGCAGGTCTCGGAGTTTTGACGGCGGCCTGGACTTCAGCGATGCGCCCTGGTGGATCTTGTCTGTTTTGGTTTCAAGCTCTGTTTGGTGTTTCGATCTGTTAGCTGCTGTGGTTGTAGTGGCAGATCGAGTTGGTACGGCGGAGCTTGGGGCGGAGCAGGCGTGGAGAACAGAAGCTTCATCTCGATCGAGTTCTTCCTTGGTCTTCGTTGACCAGGATCTGCTGGTTCGATCCAGCGCTAAATCAACCTCTGTGAGGCCCCTACAGTGGTCAGCTGTTGCTGTGGTGCATGCCGGCGTCGATGCAAGTGGCGAAGTCCCCGCGGAGGCGTCGTGTGACGGCAAGCTTGGCTGCTCTCTGCTCGACAGTGGGGAAGGAGAAGGACCCCGTTGTAATTTAAATTCCTCTAGTAGGGTCCTTTCTGCAATTTCTGGGGACCTATGTGCTATTTTAGATGTTCTGAGGTCCCTTGTATGTTTCCATGTACACCCACTGCTGGTTAATACGAGAAGCTTCTAGCCCTTTCGGGGGCGCTCCTTGTTCAAAAAAAACATTGTCCATAGAGCCGCGGTCACTGTTAGCGACCAAGAAGATATGGAGACCGATGACCCGGATATGGAAAACCTGACTGATGATATGCATGCTGCAACTGGCGGAGAAGGACAACAAGTGCCACCAATAAACCCAGCCGACCGAGAGGCCGAGTATCCCGTAGCCTCGCACGTACTCGAGGAGGAAGAAACCGCGGGCTTGGGCACGGGAGGAGGGGCACCAGACTCCGATACTCGGACGACCCGTATACCCTCTTTCAAGAAGAGAGCCCCTTCTCCAAGTCCCCAAGATCCCGGGTCTTCCCATTTGGGCACTACGGAAAACCCATCCGGGCTTCTAAAGGATCAATATCTACTGCTTAAGGAATAGAGGATCTGCTTCCGGGGCTTACACGCCTCCGTTCTCAATCGTGAGTAGGCAACATGATAAATCATGTCACAACCACCTCCATTCCTATGGTCTAGTAGATATAACCATCCTAGAGAAACCAGGATTCGTGAAATCCTAACTTGAAAGTTTAGGTGAGAACAGAAAACAACGCTGCACTTCCTTACCAGAAAAGGGAGGGTGGGTGGGGAAAGAAGAAAAAGAACAGAATTCCTACTCTCACGTTTCATTTTTCCTATATAGCTACAAAATAGTTTCTAGACTCAACTGCGACCAGTAAAAAGGGATCCTACAGGCAGACAGGCTCTGATACCATTTGTCGCACCCTGACTTCTAGGGGATACTCACAGTCCGTTAAACAGTAGATAAATGGCTTACAGGGCATACCGGCACCCGCGTCTCAATATGAGCAGGCCAACACGTAAACGTGTGACAACCATTCCCTACTATTCATCGTCTGCGCAAACCATCCCATAGAAATCCAGACACTTCCGTTGACGTACTTCAAAACATACACACATGGTACATCAACGACATTTGAACAAGTGATATCACAACAGATCTCTACGACACAAAAGATGGAAATAAGTTGCGAATAGCTCTCATTAGAGCAGAGATAGCAAATACAATCATCCAGAGGACACATGTCCCAACATAACATCATTACATCACAGCGGAAGCATTCAACATGTCTGAGTACAGACAAGAACCAAATAGGCCTAAGAGGCCGGAAACGAAAAGACGGAGCCCATCCACGAAGTCTCGGATCCTGCCCGGGTCCGCTATCTACTCGTCAGCAGTCTCGTCATACTCCACGTAGTAGCCACCATGTAGATCCTCGGAAACGTAGTCTGCGGAAACCACAGCCCCAAAGGGGTCAGTACATAAACGTACTGGCAAGCAAGACTCACAGTTCACCAAAGTGTAACCCGTCAACACCAAGCACATATGCTTTGGGTTCAACGGAAGAGAGTGGATATAAAAGATGCTGCAACTGGCTGCACTAACCAACTACAGAACATACTACAACTTCCGGCTATCAGAAAGGGGATAAGATAGCGTATCGTAACCAACCTATCAACTAACTTCAAACAAACCCATCCTGGATCTCGCCCCTTATCCAAAGAAGCAATCCGAGGATAACTCACACAGTAGGATTAGTGATGGTTCAGGTTGTTGTGTCAATAAGCCTATTACTAGTCAAGTTACCATTAGTTAGGTGTAAGTTGTCCTGAGTACTTGTTAGCCTGTACTTTCACCAAGTAATCCATAACCGCGGAAAACACGGCTTCTCGAGAAGATTTATCCCTGCAGGGTTGCACCAATTTGGCCGTACATGCAAGAATAACCCGCCAGATGGGATGCCTCCCACCAAGCGGGGCACTCTACACAACTCAACTCTTCTTCGCATCAAGCCCAAAGCACCACGTGCTGTGCGTGCGCGGCTAATCGAGCCCCACGAAGAAAAGGGGACCCTCATAGCACTGGACGACCACGCCGCCCTAAATGCCGACTACAAAAGTTCCACCCTGGCGCCAAGGGTTCGTACCTGCATATGCGTGCATCAAATGGAAAGCCCGAACTAAGTGTGCGAATCGAGTCAAATTGAGGGGGCGCCCATACTCGCTTCCCACATGCGGTTAGTGCGCTCATCATGGATCAGTAGACAAGACCCTTTTCCTATTAGGGTCGACACTAGCAGTCCTCAAAACCACGCCGGGCCTCCTGCCGGTGCCTTATCAGCAAATTATTATTACCTCAAAATTAACAGGAAGTTGTTTAACATCGAGCCCCAGAACATAAATGATATAGTAACAGAAAGTAACGGGTAACAGACTCGAGCAAAACAACCCTAAGCATGCTAGTAAGACACGGGCTCAAACAACGGGGTTATAGGATTGGAGGTAAGGCCATATCAGGGTTACAGGATAACATGTGATAGGATCGAACAGAAGCAACGATTCATAGGGCTAGCAGAATAGACAACGGAAAGTATCGGTAACCAATGTTGAAAGGATCACAGTGGTTCATGTGAGTGATAACTTGCCTGCAAACCCAGTAGCCTGGTACTGAGCTAACTCCTTAGAAGGGGTGTCGTAAGTATCGTCGGTCTCAACGTCGTCGTGTATCCGAGAAGAAGCAAACAAACAACACAGAGAACAAACAATCAATAACATGGCATAGGTGCACAAACATGGGATGATGCATGATAGTTTAATTGATGCATCCAAAAATAAACTAGTTGACAAGATAACATAACATGATTAAATGGACCCACATGCAATTGGATTGCATATGAAAAGCCCATGAATTATGGTTGAATTAATTGTTTTACAACTAAGCAACATGTGAAAGTGGATTAGCATGATGCATGGATGAGGAAAACAGCAAAATAACAACAATAGAATCAAATGGAAATAAGGTTTACCAATTTTGGAATTTTATTTATTAAGTTATGGAATGTTGGTATCTTAAAGGTGTCACACAAGCATTTGTTGTTTTCATCAAGTTAAATTGTTCAAAATAGATAAAAAAGTTTATATTTGAAAAGAACTCACAATTTTAGGTGGATTACATGTTTCACTTGTTGAAAAAGGATTTCAAATGAATTATTTATGAATTTAACAATTTTAAATGATTTAAACAAGGTTTAAATTATTTAACCAATTTTAATTATTCAAAACATGACACAAAATTTATATTTGGAAAGAGGGTTTATTTTTGCATGGAAAACATATTTCATTTGTTGAAATTGGATTTAAAATGAGCAAGTTATTATTTTGGCAATTTTAAATGCATTAATTAAGAAACAGTTGTTTTCAGCAATTTAAATTATTCAAAACAGCAAAAAAAATTGATATTTTAAAAGTACATGAAAAGTTGATTGGAAAACATATTTAGTTTGTTGAATTTGGAATTTTTATGCCCAAGTTATGATTTTTGCAAAATTAAATGAATTAAACAAGATTTCAAATATTGCACCAATTTAAAATATTCAAAACAGTAACAAATTGCATTGAAAAGGTTGGAAACATGTAGCAAAGGTTTCATTGAACATTTAGAGCTATCAAACATAATTTTTGGGGTATTATTGAATTTATTATGCAATTTTCCATAATCATTCTTATTCTGCCCTTTGTAGTAAACAGAGGAAAACATGTTCAAAATTAATTCAATTGTGACCAAATAAAATACCAATGTGTAGAGTTTGTTAAGACAAATTTTTAGAGACCAAGTTTGCTTAAATTGGATGAGTAGAATTAATGTTATGAAATTCCAAAGTTTCCAAATTTTATTGCATTTTCAGTAATTAATTATTTAGTGCAAAAAATGTTACAGAAACATATTGCAAATTTGACATTACTGGAAGGAGCACAAAATTATGAAACCACAGGATTTTGAATCATTCAAATTGGAGTGATATTCAAATTGATATGGATTTTTGAAGTAATGGTTCAGATCTGGCTTGCTGAAATTCTGGCAGAAAAAGAAAAACAGAAAGAAAAAGCTGGGGTTAGGGGGATCGAACCCTAGACCTAAGGCTTACTCGCAGGGGGGTTAACCAGTGGGGTGGATCTGCTGGTTGTTGATAGAAGGGGGACTCGGGGGGGTTAAGGGGTTGCTGCGGGCGTTTGTTAACTGAATTTTCCTGCACGTTATCTGAAACTTGGGCGGACAGAAACTCGCCGGCAGCGATCGCTGCTCACCGGAGACGCTGGGGCGCTGTGGGCTGCGGCGTGGGTGGTGTGGGGTGCGGACAAGAGAGTAGAGGAGAGGGAGCGAGAGGGAAGGAGGGGAATCGAGCGAGGCTCACCTCGATGGCAGTACAACCGGAGGCGACAGAGGAAGGTGCAGGGGGCGGTCGCCGGCTTGAGGAGGACGGCGGCGGCGCGGTGCTGTCTCCCGGCCCGTGCCGAGGGGGGAGGAGGAAGAGGGCGGCCGTGGGGTTCCATTCCCGCGGTCGCCCGGGCCGGAGGGAGCCCGGAGCTCCGACGATCACCGGAGGGAATGGGGCTCGGTGGAGTGGTACAGGTTCAGGGAAAAGAAATACAGAGAGGAAAGAGCAGAGGGTGGAAGAAAGGGAATGGAGGCGGTAGAGGGAGAAGGAGGGAGGAGGGAAAGGCATAGGGAACCCTAGGGTTAGGGCTTAGGTTATAGGGAGGGGGGAGGTGGTGATCACCGTTGCCTGTATCTCCCTGCTACGTGGCTAGCCTGGATGGTGACCGTACCAAGGAAGAAGAAGGTGGGGAAGGGGTATGGGCCTAGGGAAAAGAAGTGGTGGGCTGAGGGGGAAGTTGGGCCTGCTGCCTCTCTCTCCCTTGTGTTAGTTTTTATTTATTGTTTTGTTATTTATTTATTTTTGCTGATTTGAAAAGGAAGAAATAGATGGAAATTTGAGGTAGGAAAATTATAGAAAAATTTGGGTGGTTTATTTATTGTGTTAGTAACCATTTAACCACTTTTATTTTCCATGAATTTCAAAATATAAGTGATATTTGTACTTGATTCAATTTGAATGGATTTTATTATTAATTGCATTATTTGAAACAAGAATTTAATTAGTTTGAACCTTTATTTTAAAATGAAAACTAGGATTAGAATTGTTTTGGTAATTTGCATAAATTCAATTTGGGTGCTGTTGTAACATGTGATTTGAATTTGGAGTGCCACATGGAATTAATTGATTGATTAAAAGCCACCATTTTTAATAGTTAAACCTTATGGAATAATTGGAAACAATTAAGGTTTTGATTTGAACTTTTTATTTGAAAAAGAGTGTAACAGAGCAAGTATGAACAATTATTTGGATGTTGGTTTGGAATTTCAAATGTTTTTGGTATTAGATGAATTTTTGTTAGAAACAAATCAATAGCTTTGGAATCACAACTTTAATGGAAGCAAATAATGGTTTTGATTTGAAATATCATTTTGGAAATTGTAACATCACAAGTATGAAACAAAAGGTTTGAATTTTTGGTTTGAAATTCAAATAGAAAACAAAGGAAAACAAATGAAAACAGTTGGAAAACAAATGAAAAACAAGCAAAACAAATGCAATCAACATGATGCCATGATGCAAAACATAAAATAACAGAGAGCAAACATTCTAATGGCTATTTTTCATACTTGGGATGTTACAAAACGCCCCCCCCCCCTTGAAGGAATCGCGCCCCGAGATTCCTATTGAGAAAAGAAAAGGTCCGAATACTTCTTGCGAAGATCCTCTTGAGCTGTGACACGTGAAACACCACGTGCACCTTGGATAGTTTGTCTGGAAGTTCAAAACGATAGGCATTCCTGGCAACTCTTCTGGAAAGATGTCAGGGAATTTGGAAACCACCGGAACATTTTCAATTGAAAGAAGAGGTTTTGTATGGAGGGTGTATAGCTGGATAGAACTTGATTCATTTGGAGAATAGACTTTCTGGGCAGAAGGGTGGAAAAGAGTTATTGATTAGACGCCGGTAGCAGAACTGAAGTGGAAAGCAACAACAAGATTTGAACGGACGAAAAGGATGTTGAGAAGAACAGGATAACAAAGCAACACCGGGAAACACGAGAACAGAAGACTCCTGAGGTACTACGGAAAACCCATCCGGGCTTCTAAAGGATCAATATCTACTGCTTAAGGAATAGAGGATCTGCTTCCGGGGCTTACACGCCTCCGTTCTCAATCGTGAGTAGGCAACATGACAAATCATGTCACAACCACCTCCATTCCTATAGTCTAGTAGATATAACCATCCTAGAGAAACCAGGATTCGTGAAATCCTAACTTGAAAGTTTAGGTGAGAACAGAAAACAACGTTGCACTTCCTTACCAGAAAAGGGAGGGTGGGTGGGGAAAGAAGAAAAAGAACAGAATTCCTACTCTCACGTTTCATTTTTCCTATATAGCTACAAAATAGTTTCTAGACTCAACTGCGACCAGTAAAAAGGGATCCTACAGGCAGACAGGCTCTGATACCATTTGTCGCACCCGGACTTCTAGGGGATACTCACAGTCCGTTAAACAGTAGATAAATGGCTTACGGGGCATACCGGCACCCGCGTCTCAATATGAGCAGGCCAACACGTAAACGTGTGACAACCATTTCCTACTATTCATCGTCTGCGCAAACCATCCCATAGAAATCCAGACACTTCCGTTGACGTACTTCAAAACATACACACATGGTACGTCAACGACATTTGAACAAGTGATATCACAACAGATCTCTACGACACAAAAGATGGAAATAAGTTGCGAATAGCTCTCATTAGAGCAGAGATAGCAAATACAATCATCCAGAGGACACATGTCCCAACATAACATCATTACATCACAGCGGAAGCATTCAACATGTCTGAGTACAGACAAGAACCAAATAGGCCTAAGAGGCCGGAAACGAAAAGACGGAGCCCATCCACAAAGTCTCGGATCCTGCCCGGGTCCGCTATCTACTCGTCGGCAGTCTCGTCATACTCCACGTAGTAGCCACCATGTAGATCCTCGGAAACGTAGTCTGCGGAAACCACAGCCCCAAAGGGGTCAGTACATAAACGTACTGGCAAGCAAGACTCACAGTTCACCAAAGTGTAACCCGTCAACACCAAGCACATATGCTTTGGGTTCAACGGAAGAGAGTGGATATAAAAGATGCTGCAACTGGCTGCACTAACCAACTACAGAACATACTACAACTTCCGGCTATCAGAAAGGGGATAAGATAGCGTATCGTAACCAACCTATCAACTAACTTCAAACAAACCCATCCTGGATCTCGCCCCTTATCCAAAGAAGCAATCCGAGGATAACTCACACAGTAGGATTAGTGATGGTTCAGGTTGTTGTGTCAATAAGCCTATTACTAGTCAAGTTACCATTAGTTAGGTGTAAGTTGTCCTGAGTACTTTTTAGCTAGTACTTTCACCAAGTAATCCATAACCGCGGAAAACACGGCTTTTCGAGAAGATTTATCCCTGCATGGTTGCACCAATTTGGCCGTACACGCAAGAATAACCCGCCAGATGGGATGCCTCCCACCAAGCGGGGCACTCTACACAACTCAACTCTTCTTCGCATCAAGCCCAAAGCACCACGTGTTGTGCGTGCGCGGCTAATCGAGCCCCACGAAGAAAAGGGGACCCTCATAGCACTAGAAGACCACGCCGCCCTAAATGCCGACTACAAAAGTTCCACCCTGGCGCCAAGGGTTCGTACCTGCATATGCGTGCATCAAATGGAAAGCCCGAACTAAGTGTGGTGATTTGGACGAGATGAGAATCGAGTCAAATTGAGGGGGGCGCCCATACTCGCTTCCCACATGCGGTTAGTGCGCTCATCATGGATCAGTAGACAAGACCCTTTTCCTATTAGGGTCGACACTAGCAGGCCTCAAAACCACGCCGGGCCTCCTGCCGGTGCCTTATCAGCAAATTATTATTACCTCAAAATTAACAGGAATTTGTTTAACATCGAGCCCCAGAACATAAATGATATAGTAACAGAAAGTAACGGGTAACATACTCGAGCAAAACAACCATAAGCATGCTAGTAAGACACGGGCTCAAACAACGGGGTTATAGGATTGGAGGTAAGGCCATATCAGGGTTACAGGATAACATGTGATAGGATCGAACAGAAGCAACGATTCATAGGGCTAGCAGAATAGACAACGGAAAGTATCGGTAACCAATGTTGAAAGGATCAAAGTGGTTCATGTGAGTGATAACTTGCCTGCAAACCCAGTAGCCTGGTACTGAGCTAACTCCTTAGAAGGGGTGTCGTAAGTATCGTCGGTCTCAACGTCGTCGTGTATCCGAGAAGAAGCAAACAAACAACGCAGAGAACAAACAATCAATAACATGGCATAGGTGCACAAACATGGGATGATGCATGATAGTTTAATTGATGCATCCAAAAATAAACTAGTTGACAAGATAACATAACATGATTAAATGGACCCACATGCAATTGGATTGCATATGAAAAGCCCATGAATTATGGTTGAATTAATTGTTTTACAACTAAGCAACATGTGAAAGTGGATTAGCATGATGCATGGATGAGGAAAACAGCAAAATAACAACAATAGAATCAAATGGAAATAAGGTTTACCAATTTTGGAATTTTATTTATTAAGTTATGGAATGTTGGGTTCTTAAAGGTGTCACACAAGCATTTGTTGTTTTCATCAAGTTAAATTGTTCAAAATAGATAAAAAAAAGTTTATATTTGAAAAGAACTCAAAATTTTAGGTGGATTACATGTTTCACTTGTTGAAAAAGGATTTCAAATGAATTATTTATGAATTTAACAATTTTAAATGATTTAAACAAAGTTTAAATTATTTAACCAATTTTAATTATTCAAAACATGACACAAAATTTATATTTGGAAAGAGGGTTTAATTTTGCATGGAAAACATATTTCATTTGTTGAAATTGGATTTAAAATGAGCAAGTTATTATTTTGGCAATTTTAAATGCATTAATTAAGAAACAGTTGTTTTCAGCAATTTAAATTATTCAAAACAGCAAAAAAAATTGATATTTTAAAAGTACATGAAAAGTTGATTGGAAAACATATTTAGTTTGTTGAATTTGGAATTTTTATGCCCAAGTTATGATTTTTGCAAAATTAAATGAATTAAACAAGATTTCAAATATTGCACCAATTTAAAATATTCAAAACAGTAACAAATTGCATTGAAAAGGTTTGAAACATGTAGCAAAGGTTTCATTGAACATTTAGAGCTATCAAACATAATTTTTGGGGGTATTATTGAATTTATTATGCAATTTTCCATAATCATTCTTATTCTGCCCTTTGTAGTAAACAGAGGAAAACATGTTCAAAATTAATTCAATTGTGACCAAATAAAATACCAATGTGTAGAGTTTGTTAAGACAAATTTTTAGAGACCAAGTTTGCTTAAATTGGATGAGTAGAATTAATGTTATGAAATTCCAAAGTTTCCAAATTTTATTGCATTTTCAGTAATTAATTATTTAGTGCAAAAAATGTTACAGAAACATATTGCAAATTTGACATTACTGGAAGGAGCACAAAATTATGACACCACAGGATTTTGAATCATTCAAATTGGAGTGATATTCAAATTGATATGGATTTTTGAAGTAATGGTTCAGATCTGGCTTGCTGAAATTCTGGCAGAAAAAGAAAAACAGAAAGAAAAAGCTGGGGTTAGGGGGATCGAACCCTAGACCTAAGGCTTACTCGCAGGGGGGTTAACCAGTGGGGTGGATCTGCTGGTTGTTGATAGAAGGGGGACTCGGGGGGGTTAAGGGGTTGCTGCGGGCGTTTGTTAACTGAATTTTCCTGCACGTTATCTGAAACTTGGGCGGACAGAAACTCGCCGGCAGCGATCGCTGCTCGCCGGAGACGCTGGGGCGCTGTGGGCTGCGGTGTGGGTGGTGTGGGGTGCGGCCAAGGGAGTAGAGGAGAGGGAGCGAGAGGGAAGGAGGGGAATCGAGCGAGGCTCACCTCGATGGCAGTACAGCCGGAGGCGACAGAGGGAGGTGCAGGGGGCGGTCGCCGGCTTGAGGAGGACGGCGGCGGCGCGATGCTGTCTCCCGGCCCGTGCCGAGGGGGGGAGGAGGAAGAGGGCGGCCGTGGGGTTCCATTCCCGCGGTCGCCCGGGCCGGAGGGAGCCCGGAGCTCCGACGATCACCGGAGGGAATGGGGCTCGGTGGAGTGGTACAGGTTCAGGGAAAAGAAATACAGAGAGGAAAGAGCAGAGGGTGGAAGAAAGGGAATGGAGGCGGTAGAGGGAGAAGGAGGGAGGAGGGAAAGGCATAGGGAACCCTAGGGTTAGGGCTTAGGTTATAGGGAGGGGGGAGGTGGTGATCACCGTTGCCTGTATCTCCCTGCTACGTGGCTAGCCTGGATGGTGACCGTACCAAGGAAGAAGAAGGTGGGGAAGGGGTATGGGCCTAGGGAAAAGAAGTGGTGGGCTGAGGGGGAAGTTGGGCCTGCTGCCTCTCTCTCCCTTGTGTTAGTTTTTATTTATTGTTTTGTTATTTATTTATTTTTGCTGATTTGAAAAGGAAGAAATAGATGGAAATTTGAGGTAGGAAAATTATAGAAAAATTTGGGTGGTTTATTTATTGTGTTAGTAACCATTTGACCACTTTTATTTTCCATGAATTTCAAAATATAAGTGATATTTGTACTTGATTCAATTTGAATGGATTTTATTATTAATTGCATTATTTGAAACAAGAATTTAATTAGTTTGAACCTTTATTTTAAAATGAAAACAAGGATTAGAATTGTTTTGGTAATTTGCATAAATTCAATTTGGGTGCTGTTGTAACATGTGATTTGAATTTGGAGTGCCACATGGAATTAATTGATTGATTAAAAGCCACCATTTTTAATAGTTAAACCTTATGGAATAATTGGAAACAATTAAGGTTTTGATTTGAACTTTTTATTTGAAAAAGAGTGTAACAGAGCAAGTATGAACAATTATTTGGATGTTGGTTTGGAATTTCAAATGTTTTTGGTATTAGATGAATTTTTGTTAGAAACAAATCAATAGCTTTGGAATCACAACTTTAATGGAAGCAAATAATGGTTTTGATTTGAAATATCATTTTAGAAATTGTAACATCACAAGTATGAAACAAAAGGTTTGAATTTTTGGTTTGAAATTCAAATAGAAAACAAAGGAAAACAAATGAAAACAGTTGGAAAACAAATGAAAAACAAGCAAAACAAATGCAATCAACATGATGCCATGATGCAAAACATAAAATAACAGAGAGCAAACATTCTAATGGCTATTTTTCATACTTGGGATGTTACAGATACTTTTGACCAGATGATGAGAACTCTCCTTGCTATGAAGGCCTCGGAGAGAGATGTGCTAGAGCGCATGGCAGCAGAGCACCAGGTAATGTTACCTAATATCTCTTCTTATCCATATAGTCCCCAAGTGCCGAGTATAATTTGTTGAAATTGTGCTCGGTATTCTGCGCGACAATCGGCTTTGCCATGATACCCGACTAATTCTCACACTTTGGTTTCTCACAGGCACAGGCCACCCAGTCTAATGAAATTTTGCTCAAGACCGAGCAACTGCTGCTTGCCGAGGTAAAGCGGAGGGAGGCCCTTGAGGATGAAGTGGAAACTTTAAAGAAAAACGTTTCCAAATATAAGAAAAGGTCTACCACTGCTCGAACCACACTGAAAAAGTTGTCAGAGCAAGTTACTGATACTTATCGTATCTTGCTTAGTAAGTTTCTTGCTGCTGACTGCTTTCACGCCTCTATTTTGTTACATGATACTCGGAATTACTGATATGGCCTTTCTTTGTTTCAACTGCAGGTGCTAACCTTGCAACCCCAGAAGAAGATGCTGTTGCAAAGGCTAAAACTTTAAAGACTGTGCTCCGGACTTTCTTTGCCGGCACCAAGTATATATTAGATGCCGTGAAGTGGCCGACTGAGGTATATCCGGGTGAGGAAAATCTAATCCAAGCTTGCTCCACTGTGCCTGCATGGATCGAGATCTGGAAACGCTCGGCATGCCGGATTGGTATGACCCGAGCCTTTGCGCTGGCGAAGGCTTATTTTCCTAAGCTTGAGCCGGCAAAAGTGATATCCGGGTTTCCAGAATTCAAAGCAGACGGCTCCAGGTTTGGGCCCAAGGACTTCAAGGCCGTACAATCCGCAGTGCGTCACTCGGCAACTACTTTGGCCGATAGTATGGATCTGGGTACGCTTATGAGTTCGTACGATGCTGAAGGCAAAATCGTGAAGGAGGAAGCACCCCCACCCTTGGACATTTTGGAGAAATGGGCTGCCGATTCGGCCAGGAAGAGGGAAGAAACCGCGAAGAGGGAGGACGAGTTAGGATCAGAGCCAACCACCTCTACACCGGCTGTCCTCCCGCCTGTCCGTCCTGATGCGAAGAATCCGGGTGACGATGCCGGGAGAGCTGCGGAGCAAGCCCAGGACCAAGACCCGGAGGGCAAGGGCAAGGGTGTGGACCCTACTCAAGAAGCCGAGTAAACAAATGCTATCACGATACCTTGGTCGTTTCGCTGCTCTTGTTCGAGACAGATATTCTTTTGTTGGTGCACCTATGCACCTTTGATACTAGTACCAAGATTTGTAACGTACTTTAATTCCTTGATATACCTCGTGCCTCTTCTGGCCTCTGGATGAGCTTGATATTTATCTGGTTTTTGAGCTTATTCTCGATATCCGGCTTTCCTTATTGTTCCTTTTGTGAGACTCGGTTTCCGAGCATCGTGGGTTCTGACAGGCGGACTTTTCTCTAAGTCCCCAAGTCCCCAAGACTCGGATGTTAGGGTTTTTTGAGCTTAGTAACAACTTGTTTCTGTTTCAAAATCCCCAGTCCCCAAGGCCCGAAATCCGAGTCTGGGATGTGTGGTCTTTTCCAGAGAACAAATTGTTTCTACTAAGCCCAAGCCCTAGAGCCGTTTCACGTGAGTATTGAAGTTATGCTTGATAAACGTTGAGTTTCCAGCTATTAGCCTTATACTCTGCATAACTTGTGGTTTAGATGACCCTTTTGACAATCTTGTACTATAAGCCGGCTTTCGCGTGGATATCATGTTGTTACATCTATACGAAAACAGGGTCAGGCAAGTCCCATTGGGCTTCATGGCTGATTGTAATCGTAAGCGAGCAAATCATGCCACTTTAGTGCGAGTCACATCGAGCTTAAGTAAGAAAAGTCAAGAAAATTTGGCTCCTTTGTCCGGTTATAAGATTGCAGCCGTACTCGTTTGCGAGTAATCGGCCCTTATAACTCATATGCATCAAGGCCGGGTCTTTGAGTTTGTAACTGTGCTATTCAAGCAATCAGCCCTCAAGACCTATATATATGCAACATACTTGATGATACTGATGTACTGGTAGCGATAAATAATACTTATCTGTAACCGGAGTGAAGATCATAAAATAAGACTTGATAACCATCTCTTTATTGATACGAGAAAGTTTTGGGTCAGCAGGCCGCCTCATTAAAAACCTTCCAGTCCCCTTAGGTACCCTGGATAGGAAAAGAGTGCATCTGAAACCTGCTGCCCGTTACATTGTTTAGTTCTCCTTGGGAATCTGTCCGGAACTGTCATAATCGATACACATTCTCCACTTGTTGATCTTTTTTACTATGAGCACCGGGTTTGCCAGCCAATCCGGATAAGGCGTTTCCATGACGCGGCTGGTTATGAACGGCTGCGCAATTTCTTCTCTTGTGGTGGATTGTTTGAGGGAATCACCCTTTATGAAAGCCACCATCTTGGTATCTCGTGCTGCCTTGAGTTTTGCCCTTTCGCCTTCAGTAATCGGCTTTTTCAGGGCTGTTCTGTCATCCGAGTCTGCTTGAGCCCGGTAATATTTGAGTTCCTCTTTTCTACAAGCTTGTTCAGCCATTGCTGCATCTCCTTCATCGCACTCAGCCGCTATGTCCCGGCTTCCATGTATGGTGATGGTCTGTTTAGGACCCGGGATTTTTAGCTTTAAGTACACGTAACACGGCCTAGCCATGAATTTAGCATAAGCCGGTCTTCCGAACAGCGCGTGATAAGGACTGCGCAACTTGACCACCTCGAAAGTGAGCCACTCAACTCGATAATTGTCCTTTGATTCCCCAAAAGCTACTTCCAATGCGATTTTTCCTTCGGGGCACGCTGAATGACCCGGCACTATCCCATGAAAAATTGTTGAACTTTTTTGTAGCTGAGACTCCTTGAGACCCATGCGTAGAAAGGTTTCCCAATATAGTATATTGATGCTACTTCCACCGTCCATCAGGACCTTTTTCAACTCATAACCATTGACCTGTGGTGAAACTACTAATGCCAAGACTCCCGGGTGTTCTATTCTTTCCGGGTGATCCCTTCTCCTCCATGTTACGTCCTGTTCTGACCACCTCAGGTATCTCGGAACAGCCGAAGACACCGAGTTTACCGCCTGTTTCAGTATCTTCTTGTCCTTGTTGGAGCTTCCTTTAGTATGCACGTGATATTGACCCAACTGCTTGGGGTTGGCCTGGAAACCTCCAGCTCCCCCTTGGTTGTTACCTTGATTTCCGGCTGCCGGGTTACCAGCTGGGGGTGGGCCGTTACCCGGGTTTCCACCTGGACCCGGTCCTCCTCCCCGACCTGCACCTCGCATGGCTCTGTTCACTTCCTCATTCTTCCACCTCTGTAGGTCGGCGCACTGCTCCAAGGAATGGTTAGCTGGCCTACCGTTCCTGCTGTGCTTCGGGCATGCCATTCTGAAGATGTCCCAATTGTTACTCGGCCTTGGTGGCCCTTGATAGTTTCCTCCATTGTGATTTCCAGTATTGAAATTTCCTTCTGCCCTGGGTCTTGAAGATCCGGCTTCAGTGTTGGCGACAAACTCGGAGCCTCCCTCAAACGGGCGCTTGTTCTGGCTGTTTCCGTTGTTACCCGGCGCTGATCCATTGTCGGTTCTTCCATTATTACTTGTGTTTACTTTTGCTTTTTTATCGTCAGTTTCCTCTTCCGTAGTGTCCGTTGCGGCGTGTTTGTTGCACGCATCCATCAGTTCTCCCATCGTAACCTCTGAAGCATTCCGACTAGATTTCATGCGAGTTAACTTTTGTACTAAAGGTGTGTATTTGCAGGTCTTTGCCATAGCTTGCAGCGCATCCTTGGGCTGAATATCTGTAGATGAATGAAGTATTTCCATAACCCGGCGCACCCAGCTGCGCGCCGATTCTCCCTTCTTCTGAACGCACCGCTCTAGGTCATCAATAGTGAATAATTTTCTGCACGTCCCGTGAAAGTGCTTGATAAACGCAGTTTTCAATTCTCCCCATGATTTGATAGATCCTTCCGGTAGATTGGTGAACCATAAGTTTGCTGCTCCCTCTGACATCATCAAATACATGAATTTGGCTTGAAGATTCTCGGACGCATTGCGAATTGACATGGTCATCTCATAGCTGCTCAACCATGTTTCCGGATCCATAGTCGGCTCATAATTCACTACTTTACCCGGTTCTTTGAATTTTTCCGGGTAAGGTTCAGCCCTGATGCTATCCGAAAGACACTTAGGTCCTGCAAGAATGGTCGAAACTGGTCTTACTCGGGAAACGTGTGATCCTGCAGGGGGAACAGCTGGGTGCGGTACTGCTGGTATCCCATGTACCGCAGACCCGGCCACGGCTCTGCTGGCTCTGGAACTGTCCACGATGGCCTGTGCTGCTGATGCTGCTGGTACTGCCTGAATGTGTGGAGGAGGCGACATTTGCTGCTGCTCTTCCCTCCGCCGTGCCGAATTTGTCTGGATATTGCCGGCGTTACCTTGTTGTTGGCTGACATATGGTGTCCCATGCATTCCACTTCTGTGATCCGGGTAATTAACCTGTTGTGCCACCGCGGTGCGCAGCATATCTATCGCCCGCGGGTCTCCTCTGCGTGGGGTGACTCTCTCACGGGGATTTGATTCAGTGCAAGCGTTGCCGCGTACACGTTGTCCATGGGATTGTTGTAATGACCCGCTGGTGTGTGAAAACGTGATGGTGGTGGTCGTGGTGGTGGTGGTACAGTATTGCCGGTAGTAACTCCAGTCTGTGGTACGGGTAACCCGGCCTGCGTGTCTACCGGTTGTACTCCTCCGGTTGTCGGCTGAGCTGCGGTTCCTTGATTTGCCGCTGGGATCGGCTGATCCTGAGGCGTGATAAATAGCGCAGCCGGGTTTATGACTCCTCCCAATGCTGGCAATCTGGTTTGGTGCCTTTGATGTATTCTAGTCGTTTCCTCTCGGAGCCGGGTTTCCAGTGCATCCAGCTCGCGTTGTCGCGTGGCCATCCCTTGTCTTTCTGCTTCTACTTGCCTTCTCTGCTGCTCCAATGCACGACGGGCTACGTCCAAATCCCTAACACGTTCCGCCGCGTTCTCTGGAGTGATAGCTGTGGCGAGAACTGTCGGATCTAGGATCAGATTGTTGTCGAACAGGGCCGGATGTTGTGGATTGGAAGGACCCGCTCCTGGTGTCCGGTTTGCTAGGAATCCAAACGTGTTCGCGTGTAACTCGTTTTCTGGCGCTTGACTGGTAACCGATGCCGACTCTCCGTCAACCTGGGCCAAAACCGTGTTTCCGTTAGCCGGTCCTTGCTGCCGGGTCAATGCTTGTGCTGCCCCGGCTGCGGCCGCGGTTACGTTCTCTTGGTTGAGATTGGTCGCGGGAGCCGTGTAAACCGCAACCCGGCGCACAATGCTTGGCGCGAATCCATACTGTTTCTCTTCGCTGTTGTGTTCCTCGTACCGGTTCTCCAGTAGATGCAGGATAGATTCGGTATCATCTTCTTTCTCGACCCGGCCACGCGGGGTCCATGCCGGCTCCTCCGTCTGTTCCCACTTCGTGGTGGGCTCTTCTGTCGGGTTTGTTGTCCCAACTGATTCTTCTCCATCTGATTGGATATAGCTGGTCTTCCCTGACACAGAATCAAACCCAAAGTCGTCAGGGATCGAACCGGAAGTACGTACCATACCGATGAAGACGCTGATCTGGCCGATTCTCATGATAGATCCGGATTCGAGGTGATCCGACTCTGGCCCCCAGCCGGAATCGTCCACCATCTTCTCTCCTTCGCGGTCGATGTAGATCTCGCTGATGACTAGATTCTCCATGCTCTTCCGAGCTTCTCCCGTGATGTAAACACCTTTGGACGCAGGCCCCACGGTGGGCGCCAACTGTCGTGGAATAATCACGGCAGACGTTACCGGGGGTAACTGATCTTGGGGCAAGACGACACAGGCGTTTGGGAGAGGGTTTAGCTCAGAGGAAAACATGATGGAATTCGATCTGGTAGCCGGCAATCAAGTCGCCGAGTCTCCGATCTCGATATATTAACTCAACTCTCGTGTTACACTGGATGCTCGATATTAAGCGATATTGCTAGAACTCTTGGATCTCGTCTAACTAGACCTAGGGGCGGGTTTATAAAGCACCCGGACCCCTTGGCTTGCCCTCCAAGGCGCATCTTGAGTCCTACCCGGTCACTGCATATTAAACCCTAACTTTCCTTACCGTAACCCACAATCCGGGGTACGAGGCCTACAATCTTGGGCCTTCTAGAAGTTCTTTTATCCTCAGCCGGATCTCGCGCAGCGTCCTCGGGGCCGAATTACACCTGGGAGTTGGCCTACCGGGTTATTATCCCTCCATCAACGATCACAGGAGCCCGATGGGGAGGTTGACGACACTCCTGCGACGGCGCCCCTTCCTGGGTCACAGACCGAAGAGGAGGAGGCCAAGCGGTTGTGCCTCTGCATCGAGGCGTCCGAGCTACACGAGCTCGGGATGTGGGAGGGGCTCACTCCTGCCCTCCGCGACTCTGCTCTCGCCACCACATAGGCGCATCAGCCATCTCCTCGCCACCGGCGCATCTCTATGCGTCGCTGCCATACATCATCCTCGACGACGACGAGTAGGCGTGCGAGCGACGGCTACGGTGGCAAGGCAGCGTTGGCCACGGCAGCAAGGCACCACCACCAAAGCCCACAAGATAGGGTTTGTTTAATTTTAGTAAAAAAAAATATGTATGAAAAGTCTCATATATGTATAAACTAGGCCCAAAATTTAGTAAATTTTAGTTGAATTCTACTTCAATTTGTTGTTTTACTTTTTTAGGGGGGACATTAGAATGACTCCACCCCAAGCTCAATGTCCGGGCCCAAATCGATCTGTGGATCGTTCCAGATGGACCAAAAGCAGACTAAAATTGGTTCGAATTGGGGGCGTTGGGTTTGCTCTTACTTCTTCTCTTCTCAGCCACTTGGGCTTGCCAGGTGTCTTCTTTGTCATGCCGTCTTCGGCTCGTAGTTGTCTCGGTATCTTGTTTATTGCTCTCGGTAATGGTCATGTTTTATCCTTGACTAGCCAGCTAGCCTATGGCAGGCATGTGGCCCATGTAAGAGGCTAGAAAATGAACGTGAATCAATAGATGCTTGTGCTTTACTGCAACGAAACATGGATGAAAGATTCAACGCCAATTTTTGTATCGATTGGATGATTCTACTTCGGTCTCTCACCCTGTCGATTCTATCAAGCGTTCTCCAATCTTTCGCAATGGAATTCTACCTCATTGTTTCTTCCCTTCGATTCTAATTGTCCGGGTTGGTCCACCGGTGAGAGAAAGTTATCATCAAGGGTAGGATAGGTTTGTGATAGCGATCCAAGGTTGTCTCCCGTGTATATTTGTGTGTTTTGTGTTTGTTCTTTGTGTTTTTCACTTTTTCTTCATTTCCGCCTTCCATCCGCCCCAAATCCTTGAAGATCGGGATAAACCTTGCACAAATAGTATATTTGGGCATTGTCATACATGCTTGTGATGATCACCAGGCATTGCCATTGTGGTGATCACCTAAGACATTATAATCTTCTTGTGGTGATCATCGGACACCAACGACACTGTATTGTGTATTGTTGCTTGTGCCTACATGTAATTTGTAGTGTCTATGTTTGTAACTAAGCACCAATGTCTCCAAATCTGACAAGGTGATGAAGACTGTCTAGACTGTGCCGGTGGTGGAATCCATGCACCTCCTGGATAGGAGGGCGTGATCTGGCTTAACTGGCGAGCAGTGAAGCCCTTAGTGCCCGACATGATAGAGGAGGTGGCGATGTAGGCTAATTAAGAGCACCCACAGACAACAACCGCAGATTGTCCACATTCCCAGAGCATCGATGTCGCGCCAGGTCAACGTCTAGATGGACATGTATGACTTTTACATGCTCGTTGTCCCTAGCTATTTCCACAAGTTCTTGAAGGACTTGCTCCGAATCCCGCTCATGTGCGCTGCTGTCAGCATTCAGTGTGATGCGTGGGTGCACATTGGTGGAGAGGTGGTGCTCGCATGGAACTGACCTGAGATCCTGCTAAAGTATGATCTGGAGGTCAATGACGTCGTCATCTTCAAGCTTGATGTCGTCGGCTTCAAACTGACAATCTAAAAGAGCCCCACCTATAGTAAAAAGTTGTACCGGCTGTCGTAACCATGGCTAACTCCAACATGGTTAGCAACTGAATATGTATATACTGATGTCGTAATGAACTGATGTAAATGATGCATTTTGATCAGGGGTATGAGATGCCTCTATTAAGTTTTATCCAGGGGCATGGGATTACCAAAACTTATATTTTGGTGAGGGGTGTGAGCCTGTATGGTACGAATCTCCGATATGAATATGCAGGTGTTAACATTTAAGTATGCAAATATGTTAAGTATGTTGTGTTTTTTTTTGAAATGGGGGAAAGCCCCGGTCTCTGCATCGAGTGATGCACACAACCTTTATTACTTATTAAGTTTCAGAGTACCTTAATCGTTTACAAAACTCGAGAACTCACAAAGAGACAAGCCTCCCTCAGAGTTGAAAGGATAAAAACAAACTACAAAAGCCTATTAATATGTTGCCACGTAGTACGGGAGAAAGAAAATCGTGTGCCACCGTAAGAAACCATTGGCATCCAACCTCCATAAGCTCTCTCTGGTCCGAGGGAATTAAGAAAGACCATAGCTGGATCCAATGCACCGCTGTACCGATAACCTGTAAGACATGAAAATTTTCCTTTATGTTAAAAACAAGATTATTCCTACAATTCCAAATAGACCAACAAATAGCCGAGACATTGAAGAGTGGGGGGATACTGTAGGTACAGAAAACTACACGCCAAACAAGCTTAGCAAAAGGGCAATAGATAAATAAGTGATCAACCGACTCCTCATTCCCACAAAAGAAACAATGAGTATCAAAATTCCAATTTCGTTTAGCTAAATTATCTTTAGTGAGCAACACCTTTTTTTTTGTCTAGGAACCACATAATTTTTTTGATCTTGAGAGGGATCTTCAACCTCCACAAATAAGTTTTAAGAAAGACAATATGATCATTCATAAGGTCCTCATACATAGATTTAACAGAGAAAACACCATCTTGAGTCAACTTCCAATGAAAACAATCAGGAGCATTATTAAGAGACACATTCATTAAACGCAAACATAGATGAGACCACATCTCGTACGAATTCCCAACAAGGTTTCTTCTAAATCCTATGTTAAGAGGTAAAGCATTGTTGATGAGGACATCCCTAGTACATCACCACTTAAACAAGATGAAGTGAGACTTGGACCTATGACAAGATCAAGAACCAAGCTACAATTCACTCCTTATAGATTATGATGTTTGTGATAGTGAGAATTTTATACTGCCTAAGTCTATGCATTTATGTATGATCAGGTTTATTGATAACACAAACATGATGGAGGAAAACAACCAAGAGGAGCTGGAAAACAACATGGAGATGCTGGAAAACAAGATTACAAGTGGTGAATGTACCATGGTGAAAACAAACATACAAGATGGTGAACACAAGACTACCATGGTGAAAACAACTGTGCAAGATGGTGAAAACAATCATGCAAGTGTGGAAAACAATTACTAGCTTGTTATTCCACCCTTATTGAGAAGGAAAACATGAGGAGGGTGCCCCATTGAATATCAGTGCGCCATATAGAAATCCTACTATGAGTAGGTATGGTTTGTATACCATATTTGGCCGCAACCCATAAAGTGTGTCGGTTTGTATCCTCTCTTAGAGTCCAAATAGGAGTCCTAGTCCAAGAGGGATAGGTTCTTGCGCAAGGAAGCCCTTGTGGCCGCACCCCTCCCCCTTATATACTCCCCTCCTGCGAGTTGTGGAGATTAGATCCAGTTTAAACCAAAGAAAATCCTAGCCTCTAGATTGTATTGTTGCTAAGCATTCATCTTGAAGTTTACCATTGCAAAGTTGTGTGATATCTTGTTATTCCATTGGGAATGGGGGGATACATGACCACTTGTGATCTTTGATTACTTGTGCAAGAGTGTGTAGTTGAGAATATCCGAAGGGATTGATTGTTGTTGCATTGGCAACAGGGGTCAGTCGAGTGAGAGGTCTCAGTGTAGCACTAGTTATCACAAAATCCAGAAAATCCACAAAAAGGGAGAGAAGCTCATTGAGAAAATTGGGCCACCCTATATCATCTTGGTATCAGATTCTCAGGTTTACTCAGTGAGCAAATTTATCCATAGTCTAGTTGTTTTTATTTCCTATCCAGAGAAAGCCAAAAATATTATGGTTAGTTTTTGCCAGAGCCTAGATCAACACCAAATTGCTACTCTAATTGTTGTTTCTTGTTGATTTGTGTTCCTGTTTTCTGTTTTTAGTTTTCATCTATTAGGGTTAGGGTTCATCGTGTTCTTCTTTTGTTTCCATCTATACCGAAAATCCCAACAAAACTAGTTGCTGCCGTGTGTTCTTTCTCTCGGGAAAGTCTAGACCTACAGCTTGTTTACAGGTTGCTCTAGTTCCTCGAGTTCATATTGCTGCGGAAAATATTGGTGCTGATTTCTCTTGGGTTCCTTGTCATAATAGGATTCCAATCCGATCTCTACCGCGGCACAGCATTGCCCAAATCGCTGCCGCACCCGCACTCCTAGCTGCAGTCGGAGTCCTGCCGTGGCTCAAAAACGCGTGAAAACGCTGCCGCCACCCGCGCGCACCAGCCTAGCCACTCTCGGATTCCACCCGCGCACGCGCTTACAAAACCCCTCGCGCAACCCACCCGCAGCACACCCCACAACACCGCGCGCACTGCCGTGAAAATCTCTGCCGGGCTCGATTTTCGCACCGATTCGCTGCCGTACGGCACAAAAACGACTGTTTCTCTACCGTGAGCAAAAGTTCTGCCGTGAGCTCGTTTCAACTCTGTTTTTCTTAGTTTTTCTTTTGTTTTTTTCCTGTTTATCTCTAGGGTTCTGTTCTGATCTTTGATAAGCCATAGCTACAGCCATGCTACAACAATATTTAGGTACCCAAAAACCAAAGACTATCTGTTTTATTGCTCTAACAGGCTGCTCAATTTGATCAATCTCTGTCCACTTTTCTATTTTCCATTAATTGTTGCTCCTAATTGATTCAAAGGCCATTGAAAAAGTATAAAAAAATAAAATAAAAATAAAAATAGAAAGAGAGAAAAAGCAAAAAGAGGCCGAGATATACTATCACTAGTGGAAGCCTATCATATTGGATATTTTTGTGGACATTTGAGCAATCATGTGCCTGTTTTCATAGAGTATTTGCTAGTATATTTATAGTGCTTGCAATATCTCTTCCATATAATTGCCAAGCCACATTTGTCTCCCAGTGTGAGTGTGTTCCTTTAGTGCTTTTCATCACATTAGACGGTGCATTGGAGTTCTTATTTTGGTGTTGTTAGGATTCCCAACCAAGCCCCACCAAATACCCTGTTTGCACTGTGATACTTGATAGCTCGGTTATTCTCTTCTCACACTTGGCACATTATTCATTGGTCCTTGTTGGTAAGTCAATCCTATTCACTTTGGAACAGTAAGTGAAGCCATCTTTGCTTGGTTTTGAGTGAGTTGTGAGAGGCACCTCAACCCATTGATTATTTTTGTTACTAACAGATTAATCATGAGTTCTCCTAGTGATGTTGATGTGCAGGCAAAGAAGAAACCCGAGGACTTGGTGCAATGGAATGAATATGAAGCACTAAGAGATACTATGTACAAGAGAATTGCTACTGAAATAGACAAGAATGATGATACATTGAGGCAAGAAATAACTACTCTTGATTTGAAGATAGAAGCTGCTGCAACACAAGAATCTGTTGATGCTATACAAGAGACTTTGAGAAGTTTGACACAATAAATGACAAATTTATCAGCTCTAGTGGAACAAATACAACAAAGACCTCAAGCTATTGCTCCTACTGATGATGGGAGAGGCAATGTCAATGGAGGCCATGGAGGTTATGGAAGAAGAGTTCCTTTGGAAAACAATAGAGAGGATGATGGCTTGGGAAAACCAAAATTCTCTATCCCTAGTCTTGCTTGTGATTCTGAGGATGTAGAAGAATACTTGATGTGGGAGCTGAAAATTAAGAAATTATGGAGACTACATGAGTACCCCGAGGAGAGGAAGGTTAAGCTTGCATCTTCTGGTTTTGATGGCTATGATCTCTTGTGGTGGGATGGTATTACAAGATTGAGGGAAGAACAAGAACAACCTGAAGTTACTACATGGAGAGAGATGAAACAATTGCTAAGAGAAAGATTTGTTCCAAGGAATTATATTAGAACTCTCTATGACAAGCTACAACAATTGAAGCAAGGTACCAAATCTGTAGATACTTATTACAAGGAGATGGAACTGATCCATCAAAGGGCTCGGGTTAGAGAAGAACCAGAGCAAACTATGCAAAGATTCTTGTCAGGTTGCAATTCAAAATTAAGAGCATTGTGAGGCATGTTCAATATAACAATATGAGTGAATTGTTGCATCAAGCAAGGGAAGCTGAGAAGAGGCTAAATGAGGAGGTTCAAGTAAGTGCTAGGAGTAGTTTCTCATCTCAAAAATCTGTTTTCACACCACCTACACCTCCAATTGTTGCAACCCGTGGGAATACAAGTGCTAAACCCGAGACAAACACCTCAAGTGCAAGAAAACAACAACACCAGCTTCGGGTTCTAGTAGTGCTACACCTCCCACACGAAATAGAGACATGACATGCCATACATGTGGAGGAAAAGGGCACTTTAAGAGGGATTTTTTTTGAAACATTTTCTACTGCAGGGGAGTCCCCCACAGCCCTTTATTGCCATCAAAAGAGTGTTACAGTTATGTACAAATATACACAAAGGAATAGACTAAGGAAGTCTATCACCAGCTAACACTAGCTAGCTAAGGTAGAGTCTTAATCCATGATGATAAATCCGCAGCCAAAGAAGCACTCAACCTATGCTTAAGCATAAGGAGATCTAACAAGAAGCCAACTTTCCATCCCATAAAGGAATGTCTTTCCGATTTGAATATAACTCCATTAATTTGCTTCCAGATGTTCCAACAGGCAAGAATCACTATCTCAGTGAAACAAGGTCCTTTGAAAGCCTTTTTTGCATTTGAGAGATTATGCAAGACTGTGTGATCACCCCAGCTGATTTGCAAGTAATTCCAACTCCGTGAGCTGAAAACACACTGGAAGAACAAATGAATCCAGTCCTCATGACAAAGGTTACTGCAAAGAACACAGTGATCAGTCCCCTCAATCTTCCATTTCCTTCTCTTAATCATGTCCTTGGTATTAATTCTATCTTTTAGAATCAGCCAAGCAAAAAAATTATGCTTTGACATGCATTTGGACTTCTAGATCCACTTGGCAAGCCCATCATCACGCAGTTGAGCAAACTGCAGCTGATAGAATTTACTGGAAATATAAACCCCTTTATTAAAATTACATTTCCAAACATCATCATTGTCATTCACCTGAACATTATCCAAGAGGACTTGCAGATCAGTAGACTCAAGGAAAGCTTCATTTGAAAGGGGAAGATGAAAAGCATCCGAGAGGTCTGTCAACAGTTTCAAATCTCTCACTAAGGACAATGGATCCTTGGCAAAGGAGAAGAATCTTGGAAATTTTACTGACAGAGGTTGTCCCATCCAGGAATCTTTCCAGAATAGCCCAGTATATCCATTCCCCACTATGCAAGAAGAGAATGAGCACCAAGTATCAGCTAATTGCATAACACCCCTCCACCAGAATGATCCACAGGAGGTCACAGCATGCGGAACCGACTGAAAATAATAAGCATTCTTGACTAGATGAACCCAAGGAATATCCATATAGTTATAGAATTTTGCTAGGAATTTCAGCAGTAAAGCCCTATTTTGGATCTGAAGATTAATGACCCCTAAGCCTCCTTTACTTTTAGGCTTACACACCATATCCCAAGCAGCCAAAGAATTCACTCTTTGCTTATTTTTGTCCTTCCTCCATAAACACCTCCTCCTTGCTTTATCAATAATATCAATGACACCCTTAGGTATCACTAATGTGCACATATAATAAGTGGGCAAAGAGGACAGAACTGAATTCACAAGAACCAAGCTAACCCCATAAGAAAGAAAGGAGACTGTAGCAGAAAGTCTCCTCTCAACTCTGTCAATGAGTGGTGCAAAATCTCTGATAGATGGCTTAGTAGTTCCCATGGGCAAGCCTAAATATGTGAAGGCCATAGAAGACACATTACAATCCAACACAGAAGCCAAATCAACAGTTTCCTGCTGCGATAAATTTATTGATATCATTGAAGACTTGTTATAATTCACCTTTAACCCAGTGATTTGAGCATAAAGGTTGAGCAAATTTTTAAATACCAGTAATTGATGAGAATCAGCAGGTAAGATCACCAGAGTGTCATCAGCATATTGAACAATAGGAAAATCTCCCCCAATGGGAATTGGTAAACGAAGACGTCCCTCCCTTAGAGCCAGATTAACAATACTCTGCAACAAATCCCCACCCAGCACATAAAGAATAGGTGACAAAGGATCACCCTGCCTGACTCCTCTATTGCAAGAACCGAAGATGATCCAGAGGAAAGAATTTCCTTCACCCATTTTATCACTAAAGAAGGAAACCCTTTAGATCTCAAAATTTGGAGAATGGCACTGTGCTCAATGGTATCAAAAGCTTTCTCAAAGTCTATCTTGAAAACCACTACTTTCTGTTTAGATTGCTTACACTGAAAAATGTACTCAAAACACCATGCCAGACAATCTTGAATAGTTCTGGACTTGATGAACCCATATTGATTAGCATGGATGCATCGAGAAATTTTATCTTGGAAACGATTATCCAGAATCTTAGTGATGAATTTCAAACAAGTGTTGGTCAGAGAAATAGGCCTAAAGTCATTCACAGTCTCAGGAGAATGTGTCTTTGGAATTAAAGTAATGAAAGAACCATTAATACTTTCCAAAGAAATCATGATTATCAATGCTGATGATGAGTATGAGACTGGAGATGATGCTGATCCTAATGAGGAGGATACATATGATGAATATGGTCTTGTTAATGCTTATGCTACAAACTAATCAACCATTGTTTGCACACAAGCTTTGAGTATTGTTACCAGTGATGAGAGCCAAAGATGCAATCTATTTCAAACCAAGGCAATTGTTGGTCCTCAAATGGCTTGCAAGGGGATCATTGATGGAGGGAGTTGCAGAAATTTAGCAAGCAAGGAGTTATGTGCAAAGCTAAGATTGAGATATATTCCACATCCACACCCATATTATATTGAGTGGTTGAATGACAAAGAAGAAATCAGGGTATGCCAAATTGTGAGAGTGGAATTACAGATTGGACCATACAAAGATACAATTGAGTGTGATGTGGTTCCCATGTCAGTTTGTCACCTATTACTTGGAAGGCCTTGGCAATTCGACATGAAGGTTACACACAATGGGAGAGCAAACACATACCAATTGAATTAGAATAATAAGGATATTATCTTGAGGCCTATGACACCACAACAGATTGTGAATGAGTCTAGACAGAAAGTTCAAGTGAATCTAGAGAAAGAGAGTGAGTGAGATGAGAAGAGTGAAAACAAAAATTCTGTGGGTGAAAACAAACCTAGGCCGAGTGGTAAAAGTAAGGGAGTGATCCTTTTAACAATGTTAGCCACCAAAGAAGACTGGAGATAGTTTGGAGAGGATCCTAGCTTAGTACCTATAGTGCTCATGCACAAGGGGGAAATTTTAATTTCTAATGACATGACTCCTCTTTCTATTGGTGTTTCTAATGTTTTGCAGGAGTTTGATGATGTTTTTCCAGAAGAAGTACCCTCAGGGCTGCCACCATTGAGAGGGATTGACCACCAAATTGTTTAATTCCTGGATCATCACTACCAAACCGAGCTCCCTATAGGACAAATCCCCAAGAGACAAAGGAAATTCAGAAACAAGTACAAGAGCTTCTTGACAAAGGTTATATTCGAATAAGCATATCTCCTTGTGTTGTTCCTGTTATTTTAGTTCCTAAGAAAGATGGTACTTGGCGCATGTGTGTAGATTGTAGAGCAATTAACAACATCACTATTCGTTATCGTCATCCTATAGCACGTTTGGAAGACATGTTAGATGAATTAAGTGGTGCTGCTGTTTTCTCTAAAATTGATCTGCGTAGTGGTTATCATCAAATTAGGATGAAAGAGTGGGATGAGTGGAAAACATCCTTTAAAACAAAATTTGGTTTATATGAGTGGTTAGTAATGCCTTTTGGATTAACTAATGCACCTAGTACTTTCATGAGATTAATGAACCATGTTTTGAGAGATTTTATTGGCAAGTTTGTGGTTGTTTATTTTGATGATATTCTCATATATAGCCACAATGAACATGAACACATTGATCATATTAGAAAAGTTTTGCATGTGTTAAGAGAAAATAAATTTTATGGAAATTTTGAGAAGTGGACTTTTTGCAATGATAAGGTCATATTTCTTGGATATGTTGTTTCTAAACATGGGATTGAAGTGGATGAATCTAAAATTGAAGCAATTAAAAATTGTCCAATTCCCATGAATGTGATTCAAGTAAGAAGTTTTAATGGACTAGCTGTGAAAGATTTTAGTACTATTGTTGCCCCTTTGAATGATTTGACAAAGAAAGGTGTGAATTTCGAGTGGGGGTTCCTCAAGATATTGCTTTTGATACTTTAAAGAATAAGTTTCTAAAAATGGTTAGTAATGCCTTTTGGATTAACTAATGCACCTAGTACTATTGATGCTACCAAATTTTAATAGACAATTTGAAATTGAATGTGATGCTAGTGGCATAGGTATTGGAGGTGTGCTAATGCAAGATAAGAAACCAATTTCTTATTTTTCCGAGAAGTTACATGGAGCTCAATTGAATTATTCTGTCTATGATAAAGAATTGTATTCACTTGTTAGAGTTCTTGAAGTTTGGAAACATTATTTGTGGCCAAAAGAATTTATTATACATTCTGATCATGAGGCATTAAAAAATTTAAAGAGACAATCCAATCTTAATAAGATACATGCTAAATGGGTAGAATTCATTGAATCTTTCCCATACATTATTAAATATAAGAAATGATTAGATAATGTGGTTGCTGATGCTTTGTCTAGGAAAAATATGTTACTCACTAAATTGGATGTTCAAGTTTCGGGTTTGGAAGAACTAAAACCACTATATGCTGAAGATAAAGAATTTTCTACACCTTATGCTAAATGTTCTAATGTGAAGGCTTGGGATAAGTAGCATATACATGATGGATTTTTGTTTAGATCTAACAAATTGTGTATTCCCGAGTGTTCTTTGCATTTGATGTTATTGCAGGAATCTCATAGTGGTGGATTAATGGGACACTTTGGACGTGAGAAAACATTGCTTATGTTGGCTGAAATTTTTTATTGGGCACATATGAGAAGAGATGTTTATAGATTTGTGCAAATGTGCATTACTTGCAATAGAGCTAAGTCGAAATTAAAGCCCCACAGTTTGTATACTCCATTACCTGCACCAACTACACCATGGGAAGATATAAGTATGGATTTTCTGCTAGATTTACCAAGGACTAAAAGGGGCATGATTCTATATTTGTGGTAGTGGATAGATTCTCTAAAATGTCACACTTTATTGCTTGCCACAAGAGCGACGATGCGTCGCATATTGCTAATCTGTTTTTCAGGGACATAGTGAGATTACATGGAGTACCAAGGACTATTGTTTCTGATAGAGATGTGAAGTTTATGAGGTACTTTTGGAAGACACTATGGGGGAAACTAGGAACAAAGCTGCTATTTTCAACAACATGTCACCCCCAAACAGATGGACAAACAAAGGTGGTTAATAGAACACTATCAACACTATTGAGAACTATGATCAAGAAAAATTTGAGGGAGTGGGAGGATTGTTTGCCACATGTGGAATTTGCATATAATAGAGATGTGCATTCAACTACTCACCTTTGCCCATTTGAGGTGGTCTATGGATTCAAACCCATTACACCACTTGATTTGCTACCACTTCCTATACAAGAGAGAACAAATATGGAGGCATCAAAGAGAGTTGATTTTGTGAAGAAGATACATGAGAAGACAAAGGATGCTATAGAGAAGAAAGGGAAGTATGTTGCTCAAAGAATAAATAAGAAGAGAAAGGAGGTTATTTTTCAAGAAGGAGATTTGGTATGGGTACACTTTCAAAAGGACAGATTTCCTAAGCTCAGAAAATCCAAGTTATTGCCTCGAGGTGCTGGTCCCTACAAAGTGATTGCCAAGATCAATGACAATTCTTACAAGATAGAACTTCCAATTGATGAGTTTGGAGTGAGTAATTCCTTCAATGTTGCTGACTTGACACCATATCATGGAGATGACCTTGATACGTCGAGGTCGACGCCTTTTCAAGAGGGGGAGGATGATGAGGACATCCCTAGTACATCACCACTTAAACAAGATGAAGTGAGACTTGGACCTATGACAAGATCAAGAACCAAGCTACTAGAACAACAGGTGAATTCACTCCTTATAGATTATGATGTTTGTGATAGTGATAATTTTATACTGCCTAAGTCTATGCATTTATGTAT
Organism: Alopecurus myosuroides; assembly: GCA_028641055.1. NCBI lineage: Eukaryota > Viridiplantae > Streptophyta > Magnoliopsida > Poales > Poaceae > Alopecurus > Alopecurus myosuroides. The sequence continues at coordinate 317,973,554 of CM054058.1, read as the reverse complement.
GATCAGGTTTATTGATAACACAAACATGATGGAGGAAAACAACCAAGAGGAGCTGGAAAACAACATGGAGATGCTGGAAAACAAGATTACAAGTGGTGAAAACAAATGTACCATGGTGAAAACAAACATACAAGATGGTGAAAACAAGACTACCATGGTGAAAACAAATGTACAAGATGGTGAAAACAATCATGCAAGTGTGGAAAACAATTACTAACTTGTTATTCCACACTTAGGGAGAAGGAAAACAAGAGGAGGGCGCCCATTTGAATATCAATGTGCCATATATAAATCCTACTATGATTAGGTATGGTTTGTATACCACATTTGGCCGCACCCCCTAAAGTGGGTCGGTTTGTATCCTCTCTTAGAGTCCAAATAGGAGTCCTAGTCCAAGAGGGATAGGTGCTTGCGCAAGGAGGCCCTTGTGGCCGCACCCCTCCCCTTATATAGTCCCCTCCTGCGAGTTGTGGAGATTAGATCCAGTTTAAACCAAAGAAAACCCTAGCCTCTAGATTGTATTGCTGCTAAGCATTCATCTTGAAGTTTACCATTGCAAAGTTGCGTGATATCTTGTTATTCCATCGGGAATAGGGGGATACAGGACCACTTGTGATCTTTGATTACTTGTGCAAGAGTGTGTAGTTGAGAATATCCAAAGGGCTTGATTGTTGTTGCATTGGCAACAGGGGTCAGTCGAGTGAGAGGTCTCAGTGTAGCACTAGTTATCACAAAATCCAGAAAATCCACAAAAAGAGAGAGAAGCTCATTGAGAAGATTGGGCCACCCCATATCATCTTGTGAAACACATCATGCACCGAAACATGTTTATGTTGCCCTATATTATAAAGAATGGGGTACTTCTCTTGAAGTGGGGTTGTACCTAACTAGGTATCCTCCTAAAACCTCTTAGTCTCACCAATACCAACTTTAAAAGAGCCTCTACTAATGAGTTCTTCCTTAACTCTCATTAGGCCCTTCCAAAAGGGAGAATCAGTAGCTTGTGCCTCAACATGAGCTAGAGCTTTACTATGAATATATTTATTTTGCAGCAATTCCTGCCAAACCCCCTCCTCATTTAGTAGCTTAAACAACCACTTACTTAGTAAACATCTAATTTTACACTCTAGAACTTCCACACCTAACCCCCCTAATCCTTGGGCCTGCAAATGATATTCCATTTAGTCGATCTATATTTGCGTTTATTCTCATCACTTTGTCAGAAAAAACGAGATCGATAAAAATATAATCTCTTGCGGACACCCTATGGAATTTCCATAAAAGAGAGCATAAACATTGGTAAACTTGTTAATACCGAATTAACATGAACTACCCGATCCCCATAAGATAAAAGCTTCCCTTTCCAACAGCCAAGTTTGTCCTCAAAACGATATTCAACTGGGTGCCACTCAGAGTTTCTAAGTTTTCGGTGATGGATAGGAATGCCCAAATGATTAAAGGGTAAAGAACCAGACTCACAGCAAAAAATGTGTTTATACTGATTCTCAACCTCTTTAGCATTTCCAAAACAGAAAACTTCACTCTTGTGAAAGTTTATTTTGAGGCCCAAAAGCTGCTCAAAGATGCACAATATGAGCTTTAAATTGACATTCTTCTCTAGGTTATGCTCCAGAAATAATATGGTATCATCAGCGTACTGCAAGAATAGACAATCTTCCATCAACTAAATGAGGAATGAGACCATCTATATGTCCATCCTCCTTTGCCCGAGCAATCAGGATGGCTAGCATGTCTGTAACTATATTAAAAAGAACAGGAGACAAGGGATCCCCCTGGCGAAGGCCTTTTCTAGTCTGAAAATAATGACCAATGTCATCATTAACACGGATACCTACACTTCCTCCCTGAACAAATTGCATAATCAATTTGCACTATTCCTGTGCAAATCCCTTCATACGCAAGGCTTGTTGGAGAAAGGGTCATTTAATTTAACTTTGATGTGTTAATTAGTGTTGAATGTGCTGATATGTCGTGTTATTGTGTTGCAAAGAGGCAGTAAGATCACCGGATCCAAAAGAGGTGAGCATACCAACAAACCTGCACACAACAAAAAAACGTATATTTTGCATCTAATCACACTCCAACCAATTTTGCAGCTAGGCAAACACCAAACAAACCGTCGAAATTGGTCCAAACCTTGTTTCAGCCCAAATTTGTAAGACCATGTGTGCAGAGTCAATATTCATGGAAGCAACCAAACACGGCAGATTGTTTTTTGATAAAGGGATTTTATTACTTAAAAAGTTTAAGCATTACACCCGGACTCTGCATCATGACAATGCACACAGCCGAAATCCAAAAAAGAACGAAAGTAAAAAACGACAAGCCTAAACAAATCATGTAGATGTAGACTGTCGCTGCTATGGAGCTGCTGTCCGTAGATCAAGCGGCCATCCATGTGGGATGAAAATGTCCCTCGCCACCCGCTTCGGCTGTGTACATGCATCCATACAAAGGTCTCGATACTCCGTCCGCTGTAATGTGGACCACGAACAGAGAATACATGTACACCTGAATAGCACCTGCATACGAGAGAAATTTTTATCGTTGAAAATCTTTTCATTTCTACAAAGCCAGAGCGACCAAATAACGGCAAGCGCTCCTACCCTAATAATAGTCTTGAAACGTTTATCTATCCCATGCAACCAGTTACCGAATATATTCGCTACTGATGTGGGCTGATAAATGTTCGAAGCCATATGGATAGCGGACCATATAGAACGCGCAAAAGAGCAATCAAATAATAAGTGTTTAATCGTCTCCTCATGAGAACAAGAAACACACTTAGTACTCCCATGCCAATTACGCCTGACAAGATTATCCTTAGTCAGTATGACCCCCTTCCGAAGATACCACGCAAAGATCTTAATCTTTAACGGAACCTTCAGACGCCATACATTTCTAAAAATATCGACTGGCATATCCGATTGGATCATAGCCCTATACATAGAATCCACCGAGAACATACCGTTCTTAGTAAGATTCCAACGAAATTCATCGATACCTGGTGTGAGATTAACCATAGTTAATCTATTAACCAGTATCTGCCAAGAAGCCAGTCTAGGCCCTATTAAATCTCATCTAAACGTAACATTAGGAGGTAATGTTTGCATGACCGTAGCCAGCGTATCTTCCTTATGTCGCGCTATAGGGTATAATGCCGGATACTGTTCTCGAAGAGTGGTGTTATCTAACCACTTATCCTCACAGAACCGTATTTGCGATCCATCCTTAATCTTAAATACCCCATAGCGAAAAAAAAAAAGTTTTTGTTCGCTATAAGTCCAGCCCAAAAGTTTGAATCACCAGGTTTCCACATAACCTGTGAGACTACTTTCGAACCTATGTATTTTCGTTTAAGGAGGGTTTCCCAAACGCTATCGCTGGTCAATAGTTTGAACATCCATTTACCAAGTAAGGCGGAGTTCTTGACCTTAAGATCATGAATCCCTAGTCCTCCTTGATCCTTTGGACGACAAACTACATCCCATCTGGCCAATCGATACTTCTTTTTCTCGTTGTCACCCTGCCAAAAAAATCTTGATCGGAAATAATCCAGTTTTTTCAAGACTCCTTTTGGCAACTGAAAGAAAGATATCATATACAATACCATATTTGATAGTACTGAATTAATGAGTACCAGTCTTCCACCTAGTGACAACAATTTCCCTTTCCAACTATCGAGTCTCTTCTGCAAACGTTCTTTAACGTGGCCCCATTCTGCATTAGTCAACCTCCTATAATGTATTGGTATACCCAAATACTGTATGGGAAATTGACCTTGCTCACAGCCGAAAAGTTCAGCGTACTGTGTAGCTGCATCCTGTGCCTCGCCAAAGCAGAACAATTCACTTTTATGGAAGTTAATTTTTAATCCAGATAATTGCTCGAACAGCTAAAGAATTAGTTTCGGGTTCTTCGCTTTCTCCAAATCATGTTCCATAAAAAGAATTGTATCATCTGCATACTGAAGAATAGATAATCCCCCATCAACAAGATGTGGAATTACTCCCTCAATTAGACCGCTTTCCTTAGCTCTGTCAATCATGATCGCTAACATGTCTGCCACAATATGAAACAATATGGGCGACAGCGGATCACCTTGCCTTAAGCCTTTCTTGGTTTGGAAGTAGCGGCCAACATCGTCATTGACTTTGATTGCTACACTACCTCCCTCCACGAAACTGCGAACTAGAGTACACCACTCCTCTGAGAATCCTTTCATTCTCAGAGTTTGTTGTAGAAACTCCCAGTTCACCTTATCGTAGGCCTTTTCAAAATCTATTTTAAGTGAAACTCCCAGTTCACCAAACACGGCAGATAGCGCAAGGAAGACGAATGGCGCGAAAAATCGAACATGCAAGCAAAGAAACAACCACAAAGGAGCGGCGTCCAGAGTTGGAGTGTACTAGTATGCAACTGCTGTTCCTGTCTCTTGTTTCTTCTTGAGCTTTCCGGTGCCATATTAGGCTGGTGCCAATGCACCGCCCACTATTCACGGGCTATAGCCCCTGCCACGTCACCTTCTCTCACCACTATCACCCCACTATCACAGGCACGGTGCCAGTGCACGGGCTATAGCCCGGGCTGTAAGATTCTCTCTCTGCCACATCAGCTTTTCTCTCTCCTCCACGTCAACACATATTTTTGAAACGAAAACATTACAAATAATGCAAGGAAATAATTTTATTGAACTAAAATTGTTACCGATTACATACTAATTAATAAAATTGCATAATAAATTGTAAAAATTACATAAAAATTTAAAAAATCTAATCATCGTGCTCGTCGTCGTCGTCGTCATCCTCCAGCAGCCCTAGGTCTTTTTCCACTATCTGTAGGGCCTTGTCATGTTTGCGCTTTTCAGCTTCGGTCATGCCGGCGGTTGAGCGGTCTTGCAATTTGTTATATTGCTTCAGTAGCTTAGACCTCAATAAAACTTGATACATTTTCGCCATTCCGAAGCCTGCACTTGATCCCTCGCTGGACGCTTCCTTCTCCTTCTTCTTTCCCTTGCGAAACGCGGCCTTGGCCTTATCGCGGCCAGGAGGACGCGGCTCCTCCTCCGTCGCGTCGCTAGAGCTGTACTCACCTCCGACCCCCAGACGGGTTCTCTTGGAACTGGAGTCAGTCCCACTACCTTTCCCATGCTGGGCTTTCCACTTCGCTTCCTTGCGAACAGCTTCCCACCACTTGAAGCGTTTGAAAGGCTGAGTCACTCTAGGGTCATTTGCGTACCTCGTCAGTGCCGCTTCCATGACCATTGCATCGTCTGCTCCACTCTGACGTACCGCTTCTTCTTGGATGTGGTATCCATTGAACAAGGACACCTCACGGTTGTAGACGTTCCAGTGATCCTTCAGTTGCTTCGCGGTCCTATGGCGGGCAGGATCGGCGGTAGAGTTGAACGTCTTCGCTATTCCACCCCAAAAACTTTCGCCGGTCTTGCTATTGCCACGGCGAGAGTCCTTGGAGTTGAAAATCCAAGCATTCACCTGCAACGAAATAGATATTGTCTTAGTGAAAAATCCAAACAAAAACGATAGAGGTTGGAGCAGTGCCATCTGGAGCAGACGATAGAGGTGGTTGCTGATACGGAGGAGGTGGTTGCTGATACGGTGGAGGTGGAGCGTATGAACCGTATGGATATGGAGGTGGAGCGTAAGAACCATATCCCGTAGGAGGGTACGGAGGAAGTGGACTCCCGCTACCTGTAGGTGGAGGTGGAGGTGGTGGTGCGTAAGCATACGGAGGATGCTGGTATGAACCATATCCCGTAGGAAGCGGACCATATGGCCCCGGAGGTGGTGTGTGGGAGGGGTACAACACTCGTGGATACGGCGAAGAACCGGTATCCGACCGACGATGTGTGGGAGAGAAATCTTCTATGTGAGTAGGTTGTGACCCGTCGGACTGCAAGAGATCCGTGAACGAGGTGTTATCTGGAGTCCAACCCGACATGGCGGAGATGGTATGAGAGAAAGAGAGGAGGGAAATGGTGTGAAGAGAAGTGATGGATATGGGGGGGTATTTATAGGATTGGAGCTGCAAATTTGGGTCAAATTTTTTTTTTTTTTTTTTTTTTGCCAGCCACGCTCCACCCCAACGGCTAGCTGACGTGGACCAATGGGGGGGGGCGCCACGTCAGCTAGCCGTTACCCCCAACGGCTAGCTCCACTACCGCCCGCCCCTACCGCCCGTACCCGCCAGCGCACCGCCCCGCCGCCTCGCCCTACCGCCCGCCCCTACCGCCCCTACCCCCCGCTACAGCCCCGCCAACGCGGGCGGCAACCCGGGCGGCAAGGGCCTGCCGACGGGCGCCACGCCCACCGCCCGGCGCCGGCTACCGCCCGCCCCTACCGCCCCCTACCGCCCCGCCTCGGGCGGTAGCGGCGCTACCGCCCCCCCCTACAGCCTCCACTGGCACCAGCCTTATGGCCGTGTCCAATTGTTAGCCGGAGCATGATCCTATGATTCAAGCCGTTCTCAATGTAACAAAGATGCAGATGAAGAAGATATGTCGAGTCGTTTCGTCCATTCATATGCCCCGGTGATCTATAGCTTGGACTGAGGAATTAAGTCTCTGCTTTGGCGTGCCGTCTCAGGCTCGTAGTTGTCTTTTGTGCTTTGGGTGACGGTCATGTTTCATCCTTGTGCATATTGCAGTTGTCATGAGTAAAACTGAAGGGGGGCGTGTGGTCCAGGCGAGAGGCTGGAAAACGGTCTTGAATCAGTAGATGCTTGTGCTTTACTGCAACGAAACATGGATGGAAGCTTCAACGGCAAGGAAGGGACAAATGCCTTGGGGAACAAAAGGAGATCCACAAAGGTTACATATATACTCCCTAGAGTTTCTGGAGGGATACCCTAGGACTAATCCCATCCAATGGATCGTGTGGATAGATCTGTCTGTGAGTAGATGCGTGTGTATCTAACTTGATCGCGTCCTAGCGGCTTCAGTCGAGGGTGCAGATCAACGCGGCAGGCGATGATATTGCGTGACGTTTAAGCTTAGCGTTCGAGTCAGACACGGGGAAAGTAGACGAGTAAACTCCAGTGCATGGCCCGGCAATAGAAAATTGGTTGGTGCATGTATGTACTGCTGCTAATAACTTGGCTACATTGTTGAGGAGAACAGGAGAAGACCACAGTAGGTGATCGATCAACTTGGCTAGTTTACATGTACCAATTCTCATTTTGAGAAAACAAATTAATTACTCTATAAAAGACCAGCAAAGACCCCCAAAAAAGAAAAAATGTAGTAGTATGATCCTCTTCCTCCTTGGTCTTGGTGGCAATTGAATTTAGGTGCACCTGACGTTCCTTCCCGGGCCTCCGTAGTAGAAGTAGTTCCCCCATACGGCGTTGACGCCGCCCTGGATGTCGTAGCAGTTTGGGTGGTCGGCGGTGACGTGGAAGGTGGTGAGCGGGATGAGGCTGTTGTCCCAGTCCACCACCTCCAGGTTGCGGAAGTAGGACGACCGCCCGAACCCTTCCCCGGGGAAGTGCCCGCTCCCCATCTGCGTCGCCGTGTGCGACCCCTCCGCGCGCGTGTCCACCACCTCGCCGCCGAACTGCACCATGCTCGCGTGCGACGCCAGGTGGCTGAACAGCAACGACGGCCAGTAGCCCACCAGCTCCCCCGAACCAAACTCCAGCCACCAGTTGCCGTGGTTCGGGTCCTTCCAGATGAGGAGGCTGATGTCGAACTGCCCGCCTTTGTAGCCGGACGTCGGCGAGATGGCAGCACCCATGGCGATCCGGCTGTTGGTCTGGACGAACCCGGAACACAGCAGGTTGTAGCAACCCGTCGTCTGGTACGCGTCCGACTGCAACCTCAATCCAATTAATTACTCTACTCTAGTACTCTACTAGTACAATGGAATGGATGATCACTCTTGGAGCTTACCGTCCAGTAAGTGAAGAACCTCGGCGAGTTGTCCCCGTACAGCTGCGGGCTCACCTGTCATGTCACACAAACACCAAAAACAGCAACTCAGCAAGCTGCTTTCTTGTCCCCGAGAAACCCACACAATGGCAACCTACCTGCCATCCGGCCTCGATGGTGTTGAGGTCGTTGCCGAAGGAGCCGCCGATAACCCAGATCTGCGACAGGCTGAACTCCGTCGCCGTGCTCACCGTCGGCGCCCACACGTTGATGCTCGCGCGAGCGCCGTAGTACTCGTCGCCGGCAACGTACCCCACCGCGTGCTGCATACATACATCCACCATTTCAACTTCAACAACGAAACCAACCTCGTGAACCACATCCAAAATGCAGCCTAATCATCGCTTTCAATTAATCTGCACCTAAGGCTGGTCACAATGCAGGTCACTCGGATCAATAAAAGCTCGGAGCAGTAAAAGCATTGGCACACCAATCAAATCCAGTCAAATCCATGAGGTTAAAAGCTGTGCGCTGAATGTACTCCTACGTCCTTGCAGTGTGGAGGATGGCATCATGGCACTGCTCGATTGGACGTCGTAAGCTAACAAGCGTGCCGCTTTTCGGATGCTGCAGGCAGAGTGCTCTGTTCGCAGCGTGCAAATGACAGAATACGCACCTCGTGGCCGCCGGAGACGGAGTCACGCCGTACTCTGGCCGTGGGCACCCTCCCGAACCTCCTGGCGGAGCTGGCGCGGAGGACGTCGGCCTCCGTGATCCTCCTCACAGGGACGGACCCCTCCGGGCAAGACGCGCCGGACACCGCCCAGAGCTGCACGCCGGCGTCCGCCGTGTCATTGGGGCGGCGGTGGTGTCCACTCGGCCGCACAGGCGGGCCCTGCAAGAATCGGTCGGACCGGACATTAAGCATCTCCTGTCTTTCGAGTTGACGCGCACCGCGAATGATGCCGCCCTTACCAGTGGCCTCTGTCCGCGCAGCCTCGGGTGGTCGAACGCCGGCTGCAGGTGCGCCGGCACGCAGTCGATGACGTCGCCGTCGGGGCTCTGCCATGAACACCGGCCGTTAATGAGAACGAACGATGCAGCAAGCTATAATGACGACACCTGAAGTAGAGCACAGGGAGACATGCCTGGATCGTCCGGAGCGAAGGCTTGTTGAGCCTTCTGAGGAGCGCCTGGACCCGCCTGTACCTCCGGAGCTCGTCCCCCGGCCGGAACGTCACGTTCGCCGCTGCACACTCGCCAAGAAGAGCGAGATGGAGGAGCAGCAGCAGGAAGAGGACAATGGCAGCGGCAGTGGAAGTGTAAGGCGCGGCCATCAGCGTGGGATTCTGGGCCCGTGAAGCTTCCTGCACGGCGGCGTCTTCTCGCTCCTGTGCGAGGAATACATTGGCTGCCTGGTCGGTGCCTGCCGCTGGTTGCTTGGGAGTTGGGACTAGTCACCACGAAACCTGTCCACTCCAGTGGCAGTGGCAGTGGCAGCCCTGAGCTAGAGAATTAATCCCTTTTCCCAAAGAGGAACAAGGAGCACTCGTCCTCCCTCTAAGCAAAGATCTCTCCCTCCAAGGACGAGTGCGCACGGAGATTTATATCCATGGCTCCTATGCTGCTCAAGGTTAGAAGCAGAGAGGGAATTAATGGTGTTGGGATTACTACCAGGGAAGGGAGGGGCCGACAAAGCATGGGGCTTTGCAGCATGAGGCAATTGAGTTGAGAGCGGGGGAATAATAGTAGTAATTTTACTTGCATTGGGGCCGGGCCGGGGTGTGCTTTTGGTAAAGAGGCGCCCTGCCCAAGCGCAATGGAGTGCTGCTGCGTCTGGGCTCTCTCCGTAATGAGTAGCCGAGTATGGTAATTTGCAAGGAAAGGCATGCCATGGACTCGGACGCCAACACGGAACGAAACTCATGTCATGTGTTTCGCTTTTCCGTAAAGCACTACTACGTGTGTGTGTGTATACGGGATATGAGTATGAGTATATGCATGCATGTACGCTAAAGGGGCAGGCATACGTACCTTTAGTTTCGAGTATTCTGCATCCAAGTTTCAACTTTCTTTCCGTTGACTAATGATAGATTGACATGGATATAGAGTTCCGTAAAAATTGTTCCCTGTTATTTTTTTTAATCTCCCCTCCCGAGTCCCTCCTCTCCCGAGCGGCTCCGGAGGCCCCCTCCCCCCTCAACCCTAGTCTACAACCAAGTATAGTTCTTTGGCCGCCCCTGCTCCCGTCGACTGCGGCGGCGGGGCCCGTCCCGTCCGTTCGACGGTGGGCAAAAGGTTCTCTCGGCGGCACTTCATGCGAGAAGGTGGGGCGCATGCAGAGAGCAAGGGCGGCGCGACTGACCGGCTAGGGCCTGAGTCCTTCAGCGAGAGGGCGGTGAGGAGACAACGGCGTGCCGCTAGCGGTCGTTCCGGTCACGCGGGTGGGCGCTTGGGTTTGCAATATGGGGCTCTCGTGGACTTCAATCTTGACCAACCTGGGCAGGTGTTGTGGGATTGGGCTGTTCACCGTCTCTGCAGTCGTGCACGATGCTGCCCTCATCTCTGATGTCGTCCCGCTAGATGGTGATGAGGATATCCCTACTATTGATGCAACCGTAACTATTACAACACTTCCATTACAAGGACCTATGATTAGAGCTCGTGCACGTCAACTTAATCAGCATGTACTATCATTTCTCCGAGTTGGTCCTAATATACTGTACATGACAATATGATACAGGCTAAATCAAATGTGCTTGGTTCTCTCAGGAATAATGGATCTAACATGGACGAGAGGGACAAGCTATGGAGCATGTTCGAGGATGAAGCTGGCAGCATGAGAGAAAGTGATGAAGATGACACTACCACAGAGGGAGACTACCGCAGGCTCCGTAATGCCAAATAAAGTCTTGGACGAATTATACAAGTTACCACTTCATTATTTCCGTCCAATTCCTTTTATAGGTGTTGCGGCACCTCGTTATTGGGCCAGACCCATGTATTTTCGCCATACCCCTTGGTGGATAGTTTTTATAGTCCGTATTGATGGGGAAAAGAGGTTTATGCTGGATTTCGTGGCCCCACCCATGGAGCATGAATTTTCTCTCTTTTCCCCTCATAAATAGAACTCTTAGGGTTTCTTTTAGACCCGGGTTTTTCTTAGTTAAAAGTTAGCCGTCACTGCAACTTTGTCGTACTTTGTTTGTGTCAGATTGACTAGACTAAGGTCGATTTCGGAACCCCGCATTCAGCTATAATCATTCATCCATATTTGCAATATTTTGATTGTCAATTCTTAGTTCTTACTTGTTTTCGATTAATTGCATGAGCTATACCTAAGTGGTTGGGTCGACTGTGCTACAACGTTGTCAATAACCTCCCAGAATTGGTGTACCGATTGCTAAGGCGCAACGGCCTCGCACATTTGTAGTCGGATTATCAACATTGACACCATCCAAATCGTAGTTATCATCGCATCGAAAGATCGGACACATTTGCCTCTATCAAGTGGTATCAGATTTCAGCTTGATCGGTGAGATGCACTATTCTCATAGTTTAGATTGCATTTCTTCATACCTACGGTCCACAAAAAGCAAAAAAAAAATTGATAGGTTTAGATCTTCCCATCCTACAACCAGTCCAGGCATGTTGCATCTTCATTTCAGTGTATTGCATCGTTGAGTTTTCGTCTACATTGTCGTGTCAACTTGTTGGTCATAGCGTCCAGTCCCATAGAATTTCGACTTCTTCGCATAATTCGCCATCGCCGCTGCCGCATCACCTCGCACGCTTGCAGATAACCGCCGTATTGCACCACCACAAGTTCCGCCGTTACCATCCACCACAACGCCGCCGTAGAAACATCTACCACCAGCCACCACCGCCGCACACACAACAACGCCGTTGTCGCATCATCTACCACCTGCCACCACAGCCGCACACACCACAAACATCCGCCGCCATCGTACCATTGTCGTTGTTCGACAAAGCCATCCATAACGCCGCTGCCTTGTAGTCTCTCCATTGCATCGCGCCACCAATCGCTTCCATCCGCACGCGTGCATCTCCACTTGTTCTCGCGCGCCGCCTCCAACCTACTAGTTAGAGTTATGGTTTTTTGTCTCAACCTTATTTCTATCAATAGATTAGAGTTCTAATCGGTTTTGGACTCCCAATTCGCGACCTACTGTAGCAGGCGGAAAAAAATTAAAAAACATTGCTGGCTCGCCGGACATTAGACAGTGTCTGTGTTTAGGCGTGAGCAAGCCAAAAAAAAAACCCGCCTGATCACAGGCATTATCTGCCTTCAGGCGAATTTTAGCAAAAAAATATCAAGTTCTTCTTCTTTGTTGTTTTAGTGCAGTTTCTTACTTGTGGTTGATCCTATGTTTACTTGTTTGCTTGTTGTTGCCACAACGTGATATCGTTTGTGTTATAGACTCGTGTCTCTAAAACGGTCTAGCATAGGACCATCAAAGTACCGTATTTGAGCATTTATTCAACTTGAATTTATGATTTGGTCATTGCAAATTCTTTCTACTATATACAAGCCTCCCAAAGCTCCATAGATTCTACATTGTGCGTTGTGACTTTCACCTGGCAATCGCTCCATCTAATCTTCAGTGAGACTTGACATCGCTCGTTGCCGGTCGCCTCCTGCTGTTGGGTGAGAACTTGTAAGAGCTTTATTTTTTGTTTAACAGATTACGCATTTTTCCACCACCACCCACTAGTTGGTAGGAACATATATTCAGTATTTGTTTTTCTTTGTTCTTGTTGTCTACTAACCAAGCCAGGATACGATGATGAATGGGAGAGCTTGACGAACAAAGAGTTGCACACGAAGTTCGCCAAACTTGTGATATAGGGTAGCCCGATCTTCTCAATGAGCACTTTATAACTGCGGATGGTAACTAGTGTCTTGCAACGAACTCTACGGCTAATCTTTGTTGCCAATTGCAACATGTCGTAACCCCTTAGATATTCGAAACTCCACACTCTTGCACGAGTAGCCACCGACTACAAGTGAACCTGTATCTTCTAATTCTCAATAGAACGACAAATAACACACAAAATTTGCAAGTTGGTATACTTCAAGATGAATGCTTCTCGCAATCAAACAAGAAAGTCTAGGGTTTATGTTTTATCGTAGTCTAAACCTCTCAACTCGCAGGCTGGAGGTATTTATGAGGGGAGGGGGTGCGGCCACAAGTCTCTTGCGCAAGCACCACCTAACCTAACTCGGTTTGGACTCAATAGTTTGGACTCAACTAGATACAAAACGACCCATGATGGGTTCGACCATAATAGGACACGCATGCCCTTTCCTACACATTGTAGGACTCCTAATTAGGCATAGCAACATCTTGTTGGGCGCCCTCTCGAAGCTTCTCCTCACTTGAATACTTGTGGAAAACAATCTCCTCTTCTTCCCCCATGTGTATATGCTTGTTTTCCACAATAGAATGTTTGTTTTCCAGCTTGTAGTGTTTATTTTCTAGCTTGTAATGCTTGTTTTTTAGCAACTCCTTCTTGTTTTCCAGCTCCTCTTGATATTCTCCTCCATCCATGTTTGTGTTATCAATAACCCTGATCATATATAAATGCATAGACTTAGGTAGTATAAAATTCTCATAAGCACAAACATCATATTCTAATAAGAGTGAGTTCACCTGCTGTTCTAGTAACTTGGTTCTTGATCTTGTCATTGGACCGGTAGAAAAAAGGCCTTCCATACGCCCCCATCAGTCCCCAAATTATGCGCACCGTGACTAAAGGGGTTTTAGTCCCGGTTCGGGAGGCGACCCGCGACTGAACGTCATGCGTCGCGGTTTGGGAAGCGCGTGGAGGGCTTTAATTCCGGTTGGCCTGGCCACCCGAGACTAATGATCCAAAATGATGGCCTCCCTGTCTTTAGTCCCGGTTGGCCTGGCCACCCGCGACTAAAGATACAAACTGCTCGCCTCCCGCGCGGCGGTTTTATTTCGCGAGCGAGAGGCAGAAGGCCATTGCTACAGTGCGCACCCGAGACTCTCTGTTTCTTCTTCCTCTCTTCTCTTCTTCCTCTCTTCTTCCTCCACCAAGCACCCATGGATGGCTCCGATGGCAATTGCCTTCATCCACGCCGACTACAAAACCATGAAGACTCGTTTCCCCTCGAGGAATCACATGTATTGGGGGAAGAACCCACTGGACCGGATCAATCTCGAGTATGCAGCAATAGATGCATACGTTGCCTTCGAGTTGTTCCGCATCTACTCTTCGGAGCTCGAGTAGATGTTGTTTGTGTACCGCATCTTGCGTTCGATATATGTAATGGATATATTATGTAATGAATATAAGTCTTTCTATTAATTTCTATATTAATTCCTAGCTATATTATTTCTATATTATGTCAAACAGACATTTCAAAACAAACAAACAAAAACACATCCAACAAACAAACAAAAACACATCAAGAAAACAAAACAAAAAAAAACCACCGTTTCTATATCTGTTCACCAAAAACTACTGTTTCTATATCTGTTCACCAAAAATAAATCTAGAGGTCCAAAAATTAATCTAAACCAGGAAAACATAGATCTATTCAATATCAAACTCATCCAGTTGGATTTACTTCAAAATTCATTTTTGAACTCATTCTAAAAATCATAGAAGAGCCTACTGGTCTTTTATTAAAAATGATGGTATTTTCATTTGGTTGTTGACCTTGATGCGAGGCTAAGTGCTATGGATAGATCTTTTCAATATCTATCCAGAACATTTTAGTTTGTCCATTTTGGTTATGTATTTTAAAAGTTAGGTTCAAATCATTCTCACAGATAGTAATTGCCAAAACAGTTCTTGTGTCCAAAATAATAGTCGAAACTTGGATCTGCAAATTTTATATGGTTTAGATTTCATATGGTTTGGTTCATGAATTTTATCAGATTTTATTTTGCATTTAGGAAAGAGGAAAATGAATTAATTTTATTTTTCTGAATTTTTTGATATATTATTTGTATTTTTTAGATTTTAAAATGAATTAGTTTTATTTTTCTGAATATTTTGATATATTATTTGTATTTTTAAGATTTTAAAATGAATTAGTTTTATTTTTCTGAATATTTTGATATATTACTTGTATTTTTAAGATTTTAAAATGAATTGGTTTTATTTTTCTGAATATTTTTTAGAAATAATACAAATTAAAAAGTTAATGTTTATTTATTTATTCAAAATTATTAATTACATTATTACTTTTGTTTATTAAAAGATTTATTTGAAATTCAGACAATAAAGAAATGTGGCATCGACCAACATGTTAATAGGATTGATATGATACTAGTATCACATACATGCGTGCGAAACACTTGGATGTGGGACGGGATGGAACTCGAAAGTTAAGCGTGCTAGTGCTAGAGTAGTGGGAGGATGGGTGACCGAGCGGGAAGTTTGACCACGAGTAAGAAATTTGACTAGAAATAATTGTAGTTAGACACTAAACAAATAATAAAAATTCTGAATAAAAAAGGGAGTGAAAAATTGGAGTGAGAAATAATTAGAAAGCCAAATGAATTAAAGAAATAACGAAATAGCATGTAGTTCTGATTCGTGTGGCCAACCGGGACTAAAGGTCCTCCGTCCCCGGCGCACGCCACCCGCCCACGTGGACGGGCCTTTAGCCGCGGTTCGTGAGAGGGGCGACTAAAGGGGGGGCCTTTAGTCGCGCCTATTTAGTCCCGGTTGCGCGACCGGGATTAATGGCCTTTGCGAACCGGGACTATAGGCCTATTTTCTACCAGTGAATTATTAATTCATTAGGTTTGTCTTGAACAACAACATCTTCGATTGGAAAAGGTGTAGAAGAACTAGGGATGTCCTCATCAGTTTGTGATGGTTCACACGTAGGACATCAACGCCAAACTTGGAGAGACGCTTGAGAAGATAATAGGCCTCGAGTAAGCTTTTGACACCAATCTCGCCACAAAGTTCAACGAGTTGCTCGCTCGTTTACCACCTCCACGCGTTGGTCCTCGCTTACCTGCGAATATTTGGCTGGCGCAACGTGTTCCACTTGAGCAAGGTGTTGCTGCAGCTGCTCACGATGATAATTTTGATTAGTATCAGGGTGAAGACGAGTACGTGGGAGACAAGGTTCCAATGCATCCCGCGGGTAGGCCGTGTAGCCACACCCTCAGGTATTGCACGTGATGACCATGTAGCCAAATTAAAATTACATCTTTCACCGTTTGCGGGTAGATACGATCGTGATGCTTATCTTACCTGGGAATTAGAAACTGGACAACGTTTTTCATGCTTACATTATCCTGATGGTAGAATGTTAAAGTTTTTGTTTATGAATCCACTGGTTTTGCATCTATTTGTTTGTCTGAATATTGTAGAGTAAATCCCAATGTCATTCCCACCACCTGGACTGATTTTAAAACTATTATTTATATGCGTTGGGTGCCTCCATATTATCAACGTTATTTGCTTCAAAAATTGCAACACCTAAAACAAGGCAAAAATTCTGTAGAGGAGTACTATCAGGAATTTCAAACTAGGTTAATTCGATGTGGTGTTATTGAGGATACTGAACCTATGCTTGCACGTTTTAGGGGTGGGTTAAAGAAATTGAAACCATTTTTGGAATATAAAGAATATCATACCATCACTCGTTTGTTCCATCTTACTTGTATTGCTGAACGTGAAGTGCAGGATTGGCAAGCTGCGAGGACTAATTTTTCTGTAGGTCGTGCTACATTATGGATTACTCGTACATGTCATGCACGCATCACGGCTCCTTCTTCGAGTCCCGCTGCCACGACCAGTAGAGAACCGTCAAGAAAAGCACCAGTACCATCACCTAAGATTTCCCCTACTGGAGCCGTTGTGGTGGTTGGGGTCATTATGCTCGTGAGTGCACAAACAACCGTGTGATGATAGCTCGTGAAGATGACGGGTACGATTCCGCTAGTGACTATGATGAGGATACTTTGACTCTTATTGCGCAAGAGAAACATGGTGGCAATGAATCTGATCAAGATGTGCAATGTATGGCTGCCGAAGCCGCTGAGAGGTATGTGTCTTTAATTGTTCAACGAGGTTTGAGTGTGCATGTGACCAAGGCGGAACATGTCCAACGGCACAATCTGTTCCATACGAAAAGGGTCGTCAAAGAATGGTGTATACGCAACATTATTGATGGAGGAAGTTGCAACAATTTGGCAAGCGTTGAGATGGTAGAGAAGCTATCACTTTAAACGAAGCCACATCCTCGTCCTTACTACATCCAATGGTTTAACAACATCGGCAAGGTTAAAATATCTCGTACCGTTCGTGTGCATTTTACTATTGCTACATATACTGATTTTGTTGATTGTGATGTGGTATCTTGCAAGCATGCTCTCCTTTACTCGGTAGACCATGGCAATTTGATTAAAAAAATGTACATCATGGTAGTACAAATCAATATACTCTTGATCATAAGGATAAAAAAATTGCATTGCTTCCTATGTCTCCTGAACAAATTTTGAAAGAAGATATTGCTAGAGCTAGTAAGGCAAAGAAATAGGAAATTAATAAGAGCGAAAAATAGATTGTGGCTAAAGAATTGATGCAACAACATAAGACTAATAGAAATTTGCCACCTTCACATGAGATTAAATTGACAAGTCCATGTTTCTTAGCTAGCAAATATGATATTACTGATTTGCATATTTCCAATTCTGTTTGCTATGCTATTGTGTGCAAAGAGGTGTTATTTTCATTTGGGGATTTGCCTCCCTCTTTGCATTCTGCTGCCGCTAACATTTTGCAGGAGTATGTGGAAGTTTTCCACAAGATGTACCATCGTGATTACCACCTATTAGAGGGATTGAGCATCAGATTGATTTAATTACCGGTGCTTCATGACCAAACAAGGCGCCATACCATACCAACCCCTAGGAGACGAAAGAGATTCAGCGTCACATATAGGAGCTACTTGAAAAAGGTCATATACGTGAATCCCTTAGTCCTTGTGTGGTTTCTGTTTTGTTGGTACCCAAAAAGGATGTGATGGCACATCTCGTTTTGTCGTTGATTGCTGAGCCATTAATCATATTACTATTTGATATCATCATCCCATTCCTAGATTAGAGGATATGCTTGATGAATTAAGTGGCTCTATTCTGTTTTCCAAATTTGATTTTCATAGTGGATACCATCAAATTCGTATGAAATTGGGAGATAAATTAAAAACTTCATTTAAAACTAGGTTTAGTTTATATGAGTGGTTAATCATGCCTTTTGAGTTAACAAATGCATCAAGAACTTTCATGCGACTAATGAACAAAGTTTTACGTGATTTCATTAGACGATTTGTGGTAGTCTATTTTGATGATATATATATATGGACGCGGATTTGCTACCATGGGTGGTAGCTATGCATGGCTTCCCAATCGTTGGATTTCATGTACACATGTTATCTAGATGAGATCCCTGCACACGATGTCGTTTACACGCATAGACGGACGCCCCTGTCCGTGAGCTAGATTACATGTGTGGACTTCCTCCCGTCCGTCCGAGTGATGATTTCAGGCGGGAGAGTTTGAATAGAATGCCAATATTTTATTTTGGAGGACGTTGGGAATTTTCAAAACGGCCGGCTTTCTGTGGATAGGAAAAAAATGTCGGCTAGTTAGTCCTACAGAAATGATGTGTTCCATGGTTGGTACATTTTCAAGGAGTTCCGAAAAGCTGGCTAGGGCGGCAACCGGGATGGCAACTTGCCACCGTTTTTTCTCATTGTGTAGCTCGCGTCCCAGAAAAAATGCTCACATTGCAGAAAAAAAGGCGTCATTGCCCCGTAGGTCTATATGCTAGGTAGGTATTAGGTAGCGTGGGTTTGGAAATAATGCCATGATTCGGGGAAAAAAACTCTATGTACTGTAGTAGTCAGATCAGTATTGAAATCGTGATAGCAGGGAGTGGAGCAACTATTATAATGGCAAGGCGAGGAAAACTTGCTCCCGTCCGTATGAGTCATCATATCTTAGACGAACAAGCGAATTGATGCATCTTAGGAGGCGCTTGATTTTTTTCCCTCAAAGCAGTCACGATTTTCTTTCTTTCGTATTTTGTGCGGGGCCCATGACGTGAAAACTACGTGTGGCTGGGTTCAAAACTTACTGATTAGGTGCCAAGAAACCTATTACTTGGAAAAAAACGACTTAAGAAGAAAAAAACGACAACCATAAAAAAAGCGAAACTGTTGGGGAAAAACGACAACTTGGTTTATTTTTTCGGCGCCAAGGCCGTGCCGCGCATGTTTAAGCTAGACTAATTTTGGGAAACTTGAATCAATAGTGGATAACCGACTATTTGGGAAAAAACGACCAAAGGATTGCGCTGATTCGGGAAAAACTGTCTGTCCAAAAACATGCGCTGCCCGAACTTGGGTGGTCCTATATTTCGTGAAAAACTATGCTTAGTGTACTTTATAAGAGAGGTCGATGTTGTACGCTAAGTGCACGAGGTAACCAACTTGGTATAGTGCCAACAAGTCCAGGATGTTGGAATGGCGTAGATCCCAATCAAGATAGTTACACATGTAAATTTTTCCTCCACACCTCAAGTCCTGTTGCTTGAGTTATTTGACCAGTGACAAGTAAAAGGTGCCTACATAATTTCCTTGAGCAAGTAAATAACGGCACATACAATTATATTGTAGCATAACACAAGTAAAAAAATGGTGAAACCAGGTCCTTCAAAAGGTTCCCCATTATACCATGTATATTAAAAAAGACCATCCTTACATAGCCAATGACTACGCAAAGTAGCTAAAAGGCCGACTAACATTGGGTGTTTGTAGGTTCTGGATATGATTGGTAAGATTAGTCGTCGATGTCTAGTACGAATTGTGGCGGGAGTACACCGGTGTTGTACTTGAGGTGTAGCATGTCGTAAAGCAGGTCCGTGTGCGACACTGAATCATCCTTCAGCTGTTAAAATAAAATGCGGGTGTTAGAACTAGTTTACAATAAAGTTGTTTCCAAGTATCGTTGTATTGCACTTGCTAAAAACAATGTGGGCGAAACAATCCTTGGAGGAAAAAAAAGCCTTAAACTCACACATGTAAGTCGACCACCCTGTTTGGCGTTGAAAATAACAAAAGCGTAGCACAAACATACGAGGAGGGAGGGGTGTTGATGAGGAAAAAAAGTTTGGTTTCGGAATAGCTTTTCAGAAATCCTACTGAACCTTACTACCTATGATGTCCAAAGCTAAGGGAATGCAAATACGGAAGAGAGAGAATAAAAATGATCACGGTGGGGTTTCGCATGCACCTAGCTTTCAGAAAAAAAGTGTGGTCGTGCTCTCGGTGTGACGGCGTGAACTAATGTTGTTAGGGATAGCTGAAGCCGTTGGAACATCATGTGATCACACTATGCTCTCTACACAAGATCCAATGGACAGATGTGCATGCGTAGCTACCACCCATGGTAGCCAGCTATTTTGCATATATATATATATATATATATATATATATATATATATATATATATATATATATATATGTTTATAGCAAATCTTTGGATGATCACTTGGAACATTTATGTGCTATTTTGAATGCATTGCGATCTGCGCATTTGTTTAGTAACCTTGGAAAGTGCACCTTTTGCACCGACCATGTCTCTTTTCTTGGCTGTGTTGTTACTCTACAGGGAATTGAACTTGATAAAGCCAAGATTGAAGCTACTGAGAGTTGGCCGCAGCCCAAAACAGTCACACATGTGAGGAGTTTCCTTGGCCTCGCAGGATTTTATATGCATTTTATGAAAGAGTTTAGCACCATTTCTTCCCCTCTCAATGAATTAACCAAGAAAGATGTTCCTTTTGTTTGGGGTACACCATAAAATGAGGCCTTCAAGTTATTAAAAGATAAGTTAACAAATTCCTGATTTTAGCAAGACTTTTGAGATTGAATGTAATGCTAGTGGTATTGGATTGAGAGTTGTGTTATTACAAGATGGTAAACTTGCTGCATACTTTTCTAAAAAATTGAGTGGGCCTAGTCTCAACTATTCTACTTATGATAAGGAATTATATACGTTTTCGGACTTTAGAAACATGGCAACATTATTTATGGCCCAAAATTTTTGTTATACATTATGATCATGAATCTTTAAAACATATTCAAAGTCAAGCAAAACTAAACCGTAGACATGCTAAGTGGGTTGAATTCATTGAGTCTTTTCCTTATGTCATCAAACATAGAAAGGGTAAAGATAATTTTATTGCTGATGATTTGTCTTGTCGTTACACAATGCTTTCCAACTTGACTTTAAAATATTTAGGTTGGAAACCATCAAAGATTTATATATGCATGATGCTGAGTTAAGGACGTAATGTAGAATGGTAAGGATGGTAGAACATGGAACAAATTTGTCCTTAGTGATTGATTTGTATTTTTTTGCTAACAAGCTACGCATTCTAGATAGCTCGGTTTGTCTTTTGTTGCTATAGGAAGCGCATGGCGGAGGACTGATGTGTCACTTTGGAGTGAAGAAGACGGAGGACATACTTGTTGCACACCTTTTCTGGCCGTGTATGCGACGCGATGTTGAGAGGGTTGTTGGCTGATGCACTACATGTCAAAAAACTAAGTCTCGCTTGAATCCACATGGTTTATATATGCCTCTTCCTTTTTCTAGAGTGCATTGGAAGGATATTTCTATGGATTTTGTTTTGGGATTGCCTCGCACACAGAAGAGGAGGGATAGAATTTTTGTTGTTGTGGATCGTTTTTCAAAGATAGCACACTTTATTTCTTGTCACAAGAGTGATGATGCTACACATGTTGCTGATTTATTCTTTCTGGAAATTGTTTGTTTACATGATGTCCCCAATACTATTGTTTCATATCGTGATGACATGCGTCGAGGACGACTTCAATTCAAGAAGGGGATGACGATGAGGACATCACTACTATTGATGCAAACACAACTACTACACCACTTTCATTACAACGACCTATGACTAGAGCTCTTGCACTTCAAGTTAGTTAGCAGGTACTATCGTGTCTATGAGTTGTTCCTAATATCCATGAGAATATGATACTGATTAAATCAAATGTGTTTGTTTCTCTCAGGAATACCTAGCATGGATGAGAGGGACAAGCTATGGAGCATGTTCGATGATGGAGCTGGCAGCACGAGCGCAAGTGGTGAAGATGACACTGCAACGGAGGGAGACTACCGCAGTCTGAAGTCACCGTAATGCCAAATGAATCCTTGGACGAATTATACAAGTTACCACTTCATTATTTCCCTCCATGTCTTTTTATAGGTGATGCGCCACTTCATTATTGGACCAGGCATATGTCTTTTCGTCATACCCTTTGGTTTGCAGTTTTTAGAGTCCGTGTTGATGGGGAAAAGAGGTTTAGGCTGTATTTCGTGGCCCCACCCATGGGAGCACGAATTTACCCTCTTTGACCCTCATAAAGACATCCCTTGGCGTGGGGGCTGCTAGTCTTGCGAATAAAGGAGGTAGTCCTAGGGTTTCTCCCGTACCAAGACGAAGATCTGACCCTGGCCTGGAGCGGCGTGTTCCTGAAGGCTCCGTCGGTAAAACTCCATTGGGCTCCTCATGTCTGAAGATTGTTGGATCAGATGGAATTCGGTCGCGCGCACCCGTGTTTTTATGGCCGTTAGGTTTTAGAGGGAGCGTTGCGAAGCTCTCCTGTCTGTTACCATCATGGGACACGTCTTTGTTGTTCTATGGTGAAGTCAGATGCGGAGAATATCAGGACATCCAAGATATAAGGACTAGCAATAGTGGTTTGAGTCTTTGTGGCGATGAGGAACTTGCTTGGAATTCTGTGACTTGAAGCAGGAGCATGGTACGTGGAGGCGGTAGCATTAGGAGTAGTTAAAATTCTTATCTTGCATGGTGAAAATCAAAGGTCTGGTCTTAATTAGTTGCGTCTAGCAATAACCTTGTTGAAGTTATTGTTTTGTGAGTAACGATTTTCTCCAGGGTGAAAATCTATGATCTATGATCGGGCGATGAAGGCGTTTATGCATTGTTTTTTCTTGGAGGCGTCACTTTTTGAGAAGTTGGACTTCTGGTGTTGTTTGGTCTGGTTTTTTTAGAGCAACTACATATTTCATTAGTCGAAAATTAAGTTACATGAAGCAACACATGTGGACACTAAAAGACGGGCCGGGATACGATGATTATCCAAAAAATACTTTGCATGAAACATCCTAAGAGATCAAGAAATACAAAAAGATCCCTAGAGTTTGTTGCAACCACCGAAACTAGCGGCCGCTGCCCAACTCCAGCGCCGCAAGACGCACACTGAAAGGGACGTCGAGCCTCCACCATTGCAAGATCCAGAAAAGCACCATCGCCAACGAGGCTTTATGAGTCGATGAACAGGCCTGCTGCACGCATCAAGGCACGTGTCGCCGGGGCACGTCGACCGGGGGACATCCCGTGTTGTCTTGGATCAAGATCCTCCGCCTCCCATCGACAAAGTCGAAGAGGAACGACAGATCCACCACCTCCAGACCAACATCGCCGCTCTAGAGAAACCACCTCGCCCCAGCCGCTAGCGCCATCGGAGATAACGACGAACGTCAGTGACACACCAAGAAACAGATCTCGCCAGATCCGAAGAACGACGACCAAGCTCCTGATCTGAAGGACCAACGAGCACACGTTGCCATCAACTCCGAGACGCCGGCGTGAAGGTCGCCGGTGGAGCGGGAATAAAGTTGAGGCGGATTTATTTGCCCGTGCACCGCTCCTACCACCCCAACGGCGCCCCACAACATATAGACACTAACAAAAAATACTAGGCGGACAAACATGGTTCCCCCTCTCTCCTGCTGCCGGAGCGGCAAGCCGAGGGAGAGGGAACCAACGGTCCCGCCGGCTGAGATCCAGAGGAGAAGTTTTCGCCGCCGCCTGCTAGGTAGGGAGAGGAAAACATGTGCGTCGTGTCTTATGGTGTTCGGTCTGCTGCTACAAGGAATAGGTCACTTTACCGGGACTTATCTTTTTTGTAAAAAAAATTATTTTTCTGGGTTGTGTGCATTCGTGAACCGCTAGGGCTTGGTGTCGTTGCAGATGTATTTGTATCTTCGCGACATTAATATATAGACATTAATCCAAAAAATGATTAATTAGCACAAAAGAAATATCCCACTGTTTACCCCGTAATTAAATCTATCTGCTTGCTATGCTTGACCAATCTAAAGCTGGTCAAATTTCACCTGCATGTGTTTGGATGGTAGGAGCGTAGTAGCGGTGCAAAAGCGGTAGTCTCAATCGGCAATGAGGGCAGGGGCCAGTGTCTTTGGGCTGGGCCCTCTTTTCATTCCTCTCTTCTTTTGATCGCCCTTTATTTCTCCTCCTCTCTTTCTTTCATTGGGTTCTGCATGAGCATGCTTCCTTGCTTCGATTCATATAGCCACTAGTACTAATGTCGCTACTGGTAAGTAGGAGTACTC
This sequence comes from Alopecurus myosuroides, assembly GCA_028641055.1. Lineage (NCBI taxonomy): Eukaryota > Viridiplantae > Streptophyta > Magnoliopsida > Poales > Poaceae > Alopecurus > Alopecurus myosuroides. The sequence continues at coordinate 317,949,155 of CM054058.1, read as the reverse complement.
TACAACTAGTGTGGTATTAGACTCTAGTGGAGTGGATCTGTGGTCCTTCATGTCATTGCTTTCACTGCTTCCTATGACCTCTACAGTGCTACAACAAACTTGTTTTTTACATGCGGGGAAAAAGGCTTCCATGAAGTTTATTTGGAGCCAGACAAATTTCATCTCCTTCTTGCCAACATGCCACCTTTTGTGCCTTCACGCGACCAACTGTGTCGTTCCTCGGATGAACGGCAGTGGTAGTAGCAGTTCAGTACTAGCAAGTTTTCACTTTCAGATGGGTTCGTGCTTAAAGTATCCCAAGAGCACCATTTTTTATACTCCCTCCGATCCGAATTAATGGTCGGAAGGCTAGCTAAAGTTTTGCCTAAACCTTGTGTGAATGTGCGATCGTTAAAACGGATCGGAGGTAGTACTAATAGATCTTGAGAACTTCTCCTGATCGAGGCATGCGCAGCCCATATTCATTCGAGAGCAGCTGCTCATGGCAATCTCCCGGCTGTGCCGGTGATCGTGCATGCACACTGATAGCTTCATCTCAGAACGTCATGTACAGAAGAACAATTTCTGGACGCATGTACTACTCCAGTATCTATCCCTGTACTCCATCACACGCGTGAACAAAGGGCCGGTGGCATCGCTCAGACTTCCTTCTCCGTTTCAGTCTGTCAGAGTTCAGACGGACCTGCAGCGGATCAACCAAATCCAGCAGCTGCTTCTTTATAGTTCTTGCGTGCATGCAACTGTGCCAGTGTGCCAAGCTTTACTGCTAGCTAGCTAGGATCTGAGTATTTGTTTACTTTAACCTTTTGGTAATTACATATAGTGCCCGCTTAGCTGTGGCTGTGTTAGCGACCACTCCAGTAATCATTTTTCCTCATCTCTCTTGCTCTGCCAGACCATTTTTAAAGCTCTCGAGACGGCTCATCTGGGCCCAGAGCCGTATCTCGGTGTCCAGGATTTTAAACAATTTGGTTTCTTTTTTTGTTTCTCTTTTACACTTATCCCGGTACTCTGTGTGGATTCACAGCAAAGGTATAATTCAGCTTGGTTTAGTTATGTGCATGGCTGCCGCTTTCAACCGTGTAATCACTAATCTATGTGTCCATCTCATGCTTCACTACAGTAAACAACATGCGGGCATGTGACCCTAATGATGCAATCACAGCCTTGCATCCTACAAATAAGGGGAGCCGCCCATTCATGTACGGATTTACGTCCGATGCAAATATTTTACCAAATGACATATGACGCAGCTCAACTCATTTCACCCATAACTATTATAACACCCAATAGACCTGTGAAAAGAGCACGGGTCAAGACTATGCAAGACAAAGTGAAGTCGCTCTCGTCTCTATAATTACCATGATTTGATGAATGGTTCGTTACTATTCATGTACGGATTTACGTCCAATGCAAGTATTTTAGCAAATGACATATTGCGTTGATCTATCTTCCCTGCCTAGCCTACGTGAAAGTTCCTGAGTGGGCATAGAAAGATGAAATTTTTCCCCTCGACGCTTGAGGCAATCACTTGGAGACTCTCTTCCTCAGTCGTCTATTCGGCAAGCTCGGCGGTGCCCAATTCTTGGGCTCAATCTCATCCAACATAGGGCGTGTTTGGTAACCCGCATCATCAAGTAACAGGCCAGCCAGTTGTAAAAATGGGATGCGCGTTAGGTTGCAAGCGACCACAGAATGCGTCGGCACGCGCATCAAAGCACCTTTGGGCTAGGCCCTCCAGGAACGTCCGAATCGGCCGTTTCCAAGGAGCCAAACTCGTTCCCACCTCCTCGATGCAATTCCTCAATCCCAGTGCGCTCTCCTCGTGAAAGCATGGAGCAGGCGGGAGCTTGCGCGCTCCATCGAAAAAGTCGGCGGGAGAAATTCGGTCACCTCCTGCCGAAGCACCCTCTCATATACTCCCTTCTCTCTCACCGCTATGACCCAGACCACCCTTCCCTCGACCTCGAGCTCTCTTGTCACTTGAGAAAGCAGGTAAGCGGCGCACCCATCTCCAGTCAGTGGAGGAGGCAGCGGCAGGTCAGCGTTCACTGGAGGTGTCCTCGTCTTTGGAGGTATGCAACGATGGTTGTAAGTTACAAAACCCTAGCTCGTTGTACCCAAATAGGTGCTTATGAATCGGAAAATCTAGATCTGTGCGAACAGGGTTATGTAGATCTGTATAGATGGTGCATTTATGGTTGTGTTTTGCCATATTGATGTAGAACATTTTGTCCGATGACCTTAATCAAGCACTTGTCGTCATTGGGGACTCTCAGATCCCTTCGTATGTGGATGACTCACAGCTCATGTCCGATAGTCCTATGTTCGACATGACTCCACCTCCTAGCCTTGTTGTGCATGAGTTTGTGAAAACTGCAGCAACCCAGGTGAATGAGAAGTTAGCAAAGGACAAAGCTCAGACTAAAGCAACCATGAAATGTCTGCCATTCATGTCTACCTTTGTTCTAAAGCACACGGCTGGGCTTATCAGGACAGATGTGAGTACAGACAAGGGCTTCAAGGAAGTCCATCTCACTTCATGCGCCAAGGCTCTTTTTGTGCACTGTGGCACTAAGGTCACGTCAACTCAGGTGTATAACTACCTAAGGAAGTGGAGGCAAAGGTGGATCATAGTGTCCAAGCTCTGAGACCTTAGCCGGGCTCAATGGTGCGAGGAAAACTTTCATAATCATCCTAGCCGAATTCCACTATGAGGAGCACATTAAGGTTAGGACACTAGCCTTTCGTTCATACATCACTGTCAATCCATACTAACTTAGTAAGTAACTAATTTTACTTCCAATTGTAGGATTATCTGAAAGATGCCGAGTTCCTGAACAAGGTGATTCTTAACTACATTCAGATGCAAACCATTTTCTCCTTCAGTTCGGCCACCAGGAAGATTGCCATGGGCTCTAGAGATCCCCTTGGCATGCCCCTCCGTAGTATGTTGAGACACAGGAGGAGTCTAACAACGTGATCCAGGATGGCCCTCCCGACAAGCAGGGTGATGGACACGGTCTACCTGGGATGAGGAAGAGGAAAGCTCTAGGTCATGATGAGATCAAGGCTTTCTCTAGCATGACTGAGCCCGTGAAGGAGGTGGGCCATTAGGGACAGCAAGCCAACTAACATGCACACTGAGTTGTACAATGTTGTCATGGACGCCACTGGCTTCACCGAGGAGGACCTGATGGTGGCTCTCGGCCACCTTGTCGGCCAGAAGGCACAGGGTGTGAAATTTGTCGGCATGACAGAGAAGCACATGATCATCTGGCTCAAGACCTTCCTCGGCAAGTACTACTCCACTTGATCGTGCCCTTTGGTGGTGGGAGAAGCGGAATCATGATGACGATGGTGATCTGAATGACAATGATGATGATGTACATTTTGGCTTACCTAGGGCTTAGTGAACTTCTATTAGGGAACGCATAATTTTTTGAGGTGGTATATACTAACCACTCACGATGGTGAACTTGGTGATGCTGGTGGTGGTAGGATGACACACACTTTTAATGTGGTGGTAGGTTGAAACCATAGTGATAGAACGAACTTCTGATCCTATTTTAATGGGGATTGTTACTCATGTGCTCCTGATTCCTTAGTTCTGCTCACTCTTCCCCACGCTTGAAAGTTTTACTCACTTTTTCCCATCTCCTTAGGTGAAAATCTCACGAATGCTCACAGACAACGTTGTTGTGTCTTCCGTTAACTCTGACTAGTGGGGCCGTGTGGGACTATGTCGCTCGTTGGACCTGACAAGTGGGACAAGTACAGCTGTATTTCTATGGCATTGTCTGTTGGGCTGTTGTATGCTCCGTATGTCGTAGAACGGGCCGAGTTTGTTGATAATTAAATCCAGCCTGCTAGCATACCCACGCGCGCGGTCAGCCTTTTATGCATGCCATCGTTTCAGTCTGCTATGCATGCGCGCAACGTTGGCATTGATGAGCGCAGCGTTGACTAGTTTGCATGCACGGCTTAAAAGGCTGCGATTCAGCCGCCACCTAGCCATGCACGGCTGTGATTTATTGGCAACGCTGCCATGCACGCAGCCACCTATCCACATAACCATGCACGCAGCCACCTAGCCACGCATGCGGGTGTGATTCGGTCGCCACCTAGCCACGACGCCTGCAGCTCGATTCAGTCGCACGCTCGATTAATTTGTCGCGTTGTTTCACGCGTCGAACCACGCATCGGGGCACGGCCGGACTGAGTGATGTGAAAACAGGAAAAAAAAAGGACAACCGCGACGCCTCGATGCAGTGTGAAAAAACGGCGGTTCCATCCACCCTCTCCTCTCCCTTGGCTACTAAACCGCGTCTCGTAACATCCTCCTCCACATCTTCAATCTCCGCCTCCTCCCCATTCTCTTCCCTCCAACCAGAGCCAAAGCACAACCAACGACTCGACGTAAGTGAAGATGCAGTTCTGCGTGCCCACCTTCCGCTTGCCGCGCACCGTGCCGAAGGTCCGCTACCCCCCCCCCCCGGCAGGGCGAGACCGTGTTGTGCGCCTGGGCGTTCTCACGCTGGAGGGACGATACGGTGTTTGCCTGTGGTTTCTTTCGTGCGGGTTTTAAGTTTTAACCACCTCCCAGCGGGGTCGCCAGTCATGTTTTGTCTGGAGGAACACCGTGCCCACTCCAATGCTCCGGTGATAGGCCTCGTCGCCTACTTCACAAACATGTTTGATGTGTACTAACTGCTCGGCCGTGTGTTCTGGTGTGGATGCGAGTTCATTGCATTCACCACCTTTAACATGTACACCGACTTCGAGAGCATCTTCCCCGAGGAAAACCAAATGCACACCCTCCCCTACTATCTCGGCGATGACAGCCTCGAGGAGCAGTGAAGACGACGAGTATGGTGGCAAGGATCTAAGAATCCCATGTAGGGATCTAAGAATCTCATATTATGTAGGGATCCCTATTATGTACCGTACTATGTATATCATGTGTGTCATCCGTACTGTGTATATCATGTGTTCCCCGTACTATGTACCGTACTATGTAGTGATTTAAGAATCCCATATCTAAGTTATTTATCGTTGGTGTGTGATGAGTTCTTTTTATCTGTATTCATATTATTTCCATGTGGTTTGCCCCAAGTTTAGGCATTTTAAAGTAGACTCTAGGATTAAAATCCGGCCAGTTACAATAGTTTCCAGTACGAGGATAAAAAGAAAAATAATAGTCTTTCCCTTCTTTTTTTGGCATTTTTAAAACCCTTTGCATTTTGTGAACACTTTGTATTTTACTATCACTTCCAGCAAATAGAATAGGATGGACCATCAAACCTCAAATAAATAAAATCTCTTTCAATCGTTGAAAGAAAAAAAATCAGAGCATCGCGTGTTTGTGGATTTTTCCTAGAACTCGGTGTAACCAAACAGAAGCTAAACTGAACTAAAGAGAGTGTTCATCTGAAGAAGAGATGGTCTCGAGGTATTTGTGCTGCACAAGTAGTGCTAACTGTCATCTGGTCAACTAAAATACTAGGTAACAAACAAACTTATATGATCTCGAGAGATGCGCATTGAAATCCATCGCATTAAGATTTCATGACATGGACTTAATAGACAGTTAACAGTACACAACATCTCTAACGAGGGTTGACCAGTAGGTAAACAAATCCTACAGCAACAATGTAAAAATAAAATCCTAAAGCTATCATATTTGCTTGCCGCATCACTTGAATCATCTGCTTCAAGTTCTTGTTCATCTTCTTCAATTCGCCCTTCAGATCTGCATCCCCCACTGTCGGAGCACACTTCAACTCCGCATTCCCCATGTTCTTCGCGGATGGAGGAAGATTGAGCTCAAGGGTTGGATCCCCCTTTAAATCAATCAAGCCCTCCCTTTGAAGACTCTCCACATACTCATCCATTCACTCAAAATTATTGCATTTTTCACGTCTCAAAATTAAATAATAAAGCATAAATCCCAACTCCGTGGATGCAAGAAGAGAACCCACATCTGGAAACGAAAAATTCAGAGCTAAAGGATGCGAGAGGAACCAAGATCTACATGCCCCTCCGTCCTGCTCTCGCATCTGACGAACTCGCGCCCAAAGTTGCCATTATTCCCCTCCTTCGAAGTCCACCGCTTTAGTGGCGCGGTGCGTGGGAAGTCCGGACACCGCTGCCTTGGCACTGGACCATACGTAGACCACGAGGGGCGGGAGGATGAAGTGGAGGTCGACATTTCTCCAGAGAGGAAGAAGAACTGCTATGTCGCCGAGATCCAAAGGGGAGGCGAGCACGGGCTGCTGTGTGACTATGTCGATTGGTGGAGGAGGGCACGGGATGCTGTGTGAATGTGTTGATGTGCCAGTGGAATACAACGACGTGACCAATCAGGATTTAGAACCAGGCTTTTGCGGATCGCCCCCCCTTCTAGAAGACTGAACTCTAATCTCAACCGTCGACGCAATCCAACGGCGCGGAGACGTCGCACGGGTCTGTCCCTAGAATTCCTTCTAAAATGTCAGATCTTACGGCTGGCATTGGCGGTAGGGTATGATTGGATGGCTGACGTTCGGTGCGAGGGTTTTGGGGTTACGAGGTTATCGGGGTTTTGGGTTTTGGGGTTATTAGGGTATGACAGAACTTCAAATGACCATGACTAATTCAAAAAAAATCAAAAATGAAACGAAGCGTAGTTTGTCAGCTTATAAGATATAGTTACTAGAAAAAATATAAACATGCTATAGGAACATTTTCAAGAAAAATCATTTTCACAAGCGAGCCATCGAAATCAGGTTCGAATGACCATAACTAATTCAAAAAAATCAAAAAATGCACGACAAACTCACATACCGTCATATGTGACATAGTTATGAGAAAAAAAAACTCGTTGTCAAGACATTTTCATGAAAAAGGCTTCTCACAAATGAGCAATCATGTATGGACCTGTTCAGAGTTCGATGGAGAGTGAACCAGAGATTTGGTTTTGAAAAAATTCAAATAAATCACAAAAATCATCAAAGGTTCCTCTTGGAGTGAATAAGATGGTTCTGAACTTACTTTTATATTTTCATATCTCAAATATGTGTTTTCTTGGTTTTCAATTAAAAGCAATTTTTCAAAAAATAGATAACTAATGTGGAAACTAATTCAATAAATAGTGAGACTTCGATTGGACACTATTTAGATGGAATAGGTGTCACCTAAAAAATATTGGCTCATTTAGAGAAGGTCAAAAAAAACTTGATTACAAATAAGCCTGTTTACCCTATATTCAGAGCTCATTTGTAGCACGTTTCTCCTTCGGATTGATCCACCTTCAAATATTTGGGTTCAAATGTTGGTGAAAGTTCAACTTTAGGTCAAACAAGCACTAAAGCGCAACAGACTTGAAATTTTGCAACTTCAAATTTGGCTCAAATTATAATTTTGTTCCAAATTCAAGTATTGCTTCAAATTCAACCTTTGTTTCAAATATGCATTCTGCCTCACATATGATACCAAAGCGCAAACAATATTATTAAGACTTATAAGTTATCACAAGATATCAAGTTGACAACACAAACACCTAACTACAAACCCATCAAATTCAAATTCATAGTTCAAATTCAAATCTTTGACCTGCTCCTTGTGTGAGAAGATGGCTTCACCGTCTTGCTCCGGGTTTCCCTAGCTGGAGTACTCTTTGGAATCATCTTATTCCTTTTGGTATTCCCTCGGGGTTGTAGCCGTGCAGGTGGTGACGGAGTAATTCCACTCGGCGAGCACTCGACGACAAGTTAACGTTCATCTGTGTGTTCAGTAATCTTTAAAGGAACAACTGGTACAATTACTCTGTCCTCTTCTTCTCTTATAGCTTCAAAACCATCAAGAGCCATGGATTTCAAATTCTAAGCCATCCGATGATGACTGAATTTCATTTTCTTGGGCTCTATCCTCTTCTTCTGTTATAGTTTCGTCTCTACACCTTTTCTTCCCTCTGCCTCAATTTATCCTAGTGCTGAGAAATAAAATTATAAGACATATGGAAAAAAGAAAACAAAATGCATAAAAAAGGGAATGCACACACATACCAAGGTGCTGCTTCAACGAGGAGTGCATCTTCAGACTCAATTGCTGCTGCATGGTCCCCTCCATCTTCAATCTCCATTGCTGATGCATTCTCCTCTGCATTTTCTGTTCTCCATCAGCCCTCTTCTCCAAATGATGCATCCACAAGATTGGAACAAAGCCTAGCAATGTGCCCCAGAATTCCACATTTTTTGCACGCCCTCTTTTTTTGGTACACGACCCTCTTCACCTGCTCTGTACCTGTTTTTTCTTGGTCTTCCTGGTGGTCTAGTCGGTAAAGAAGAGTGGAGTTTGACCCCTGGATCTACTATGTTCTATTGGTCTTTTACCACGAGTGCAGACACATTGTGAGCATAAGCAGCCTTAAATTTAATAACAGAGAAATACTCAGAGCAATACTGACCAACTTCACCATCTTCACCCCCAATCAGAGTCATCAGATGTAGAGCCAGAAAGCCAGCGCAGGATCAATCCTACTTAGTTCAAACATACGGTTGCAGTTAGGCACGGGACAGACGAGAGAAATTGGCACGTTCAAGCTAAAAAATGTCAAATACGACCTTACTTACAAGGTAGAACACCAATTCAAGGGGAAACGTTGCTTACCCGGGTCTAATCCATGAAGTATCTGTCGTTGATTCGACCCAATCCTCTCCATGGCTGAGGGCATTCTAGGGGTCCTGGATCAACATGCCTTCAGAGATCGTGAGGTGGGGTTGATGGTGAGGTGGGGTAGATGTGCCGGAGAACGTGACGGAGGGGATGGGGCGGCGGCGAACGCGGAACAACGGCGGCGGAGGGGATGGGGCGGCGGCGGAGGGGGCGAGGCTGCGCGATGTGGCGGTGTCGATCTTTTTCAGCTTCAGACAAGCTCGCTTACGTGTCTCCTTGCGGTCCCACTAGGCACACAACGGTCAAAGGAGGACCCGGCCCCACTCGTCAGCACAAACTCTTCAGTTGCCGGTCAATGCATTGACTGGACGGCAAATGGCAGTTTTAAATTTTGCGAGAGTTTCAGCTAAGAGAGTGGGGGAAAAGTGAGCAAAATTTTAGAGCGTGGTCAAGAACGAGCAAGACTAAGGAATCAGGGGCACAGAATCAAATATCCCATTTTAATGACTATGCATGCTGCTCTAGGTTTATGATCCTTGTACTGTGTGATGCTTTTGATGTCTGCTATGTTCCTGATTGATGCTTCCAGTGATGATGTTCTTCTGTTTATTTGATTCCTTGTGTCTTTGCAGATGAACTGGTATTTCGTGTATAGGGGAAGGTGACCCGGAGTCTACAGTTCGTGGAGGACTTGCCAGGAGAAAGTCACAGTCTTCTCGAGCAACAACTATGAAGGATTTGAAACTTTGGAGAAGGCTCAAAAGAACTACTACAACTTCGTCAACGCCATTGATGTTAAACCACATGTGTTGGTAGCTGATGAGGTTGTAGTCGAGGTGCAAAATCATGTCCAAGGTAGTCGGATGAAGGACTTCATAATTATCGTCCTGGTTATTGTGATTGTTAAGCTCGTCTTATTCTAGATTAGTGTTTATGATCGGATGTATGTTAAAAATCTAGTAAGCTCACCAGTTTTGAAAGATGGTTACCATAGCGTAGTTGTTGTGTGCAACCAAATAATGTGCACTTGCTTCTGCGTCGCCCAAATGCATAGATTGTAGCGAACCAAACAAATTTGGGTTTTAATATCAGTCGATGCGTCGAAACCATCTGCATGCTAGCAAAAAACTTGTCTACTTTAGCCCATGTCTTGTTTCCACGTGTCCATGCCCCCAGGGCGTTCCCTCCAGTGGGCTCAACAGTTGACACATGCAACCAAACGCGCCCATAAAGAACGACCATGCAGAAGGTGTTGGCTCCTCCCAAATGCAAATATTTTGCATGGCTCATCATTCAAAATGGAATTTGTACGGTGGACCGTCTCCAACGTCCTCGATGGCCTAACTGCGACCTTTTTCCTTTATGCAAGCAAACCCAATAGTTGGTTTCCCATCTTATATTCCAATGCAGATTCTCTCTCTATATTTTGAAACATGGTGAAGGGTGGCTCGGTCTATCCTGGTTGGACACAGACAACTGGGAAAATTTCGACGATGTCCGAGATTGGTAGACACACATGAATATGAGCAACTCCTCCAATCAAAAGGATGCGGCTTCCCTTACCATGATACACAACAACCAAGATCTAGCTATGCAGATACCAGTGAATAATAATTCCAAGATCTAGTTCCTGAGATCGTGTACTAGACACCGTAGTAGCGAAGATATGTCAGTGACAATGTCGATGACACCTGTAGAATATCCTCAAGCAGAAGCCTATGGGTGAGGATGTTTCTGACTCCCCGTATCCAGCACCTTGATTCATAAAAGTTAGGGTCTCACGTGTTACCCCTCTAAGAGTATGCACACATACGCCGGGGCCAATTCTACAGCGCTTCGCCATAGAGGAATAACCGTCGCAGGTGTATATGAAGGTGGAGTTCTCAACACATGAGAGAGAGAAAGAAATTAGAATTTAGAGCTAATTGGGAGCATAAAAACCCAATTAGAAGAAGCTCTAATTCTACTAGAGAGAGAGAGGGGTTTGAGAGCCAATTGTGTGTTTTGATTTGAGCCTTGGGGTACTTTACATAGTGGGAGTAGGGGGCGACTTGCCAAAGGGGAGAGGGAGTCCTAGTTGAGCTAGGAGAGGCTTGTTCGCACCACATGTGGTGGCTGCACCTTGCCTCCTAGCCCAACTCGGATTGAGCAAGGTGGAGTCCAACTCCACCTCCCTCTTTCATTTTCCCTTTTTTCTCCTTTTTCTTTTTCCCTTTTTCTCTCCAATAAATTCAGAAAAATAATGGGATGACTAGTACCAATATTGTCACTAGGACGCATCTAGCAGCCCCTAAAAATAGGGTGCGGCCATGAGGGGGAAATTGCCCCCTCCGGTACTCTCCGTTTATGGAATGTCCCCTGAAACTCTTCCGGAACCATATGACCCCTTTAGATAAAATCATCGTTATTATTTAACGATGTAATAAATATATTTCTGACACCCTGGGACATCTCATGTCCCCCTGCATTTGCTCCGTAAAGTGTGCAGACTCAATTTCTCTCTCATAACAACTCCAGAATAAATTCTGGTAGTAATAGAAATAGTTTCTATTACTTTGGAACATCAAATGCCCTCAGTATAAATTCTCTCTGATATATATAATATATCTATCACGTAGAAACATTGTTCCGATGATATTGTTGGAGGTATGCCCTAGAGACAATAATATTCAGTTATTATTCTATCTCCAAGTTCAGAATTAAGTTTATGTCATCTTGCTACAACCGCTATAGCACTTGAAAAGTGAGTTTTCAAAGGAAACTCTTTGTGCAGGTGTGAAGACATAAACAAACAAGAGTTCCTAATCTTGTCTCTAATATTAGCTTATGGTTTGCGAGATGATCATATTTTCCTGATCATGGACTTAGAAGAAAGTCTAGCAAAACATAAGAGTTTATTGTTAGGGTAACAATAGTACCAAACCGACCCTAGTGTATGTTGTTTCTAAAAGACACTAAACAATCATTATGTATTTTATAAAATTCATATGAAGTTAATGTTGACTATCGTTCCTATACTATGAGAATATCTAGTGACCGCATGGTCAAAAGTTATACTTTGGATATCATCAACCGTCTTGCCGTAAATGGGGACTATAAATGTGATGTCTAGGTATGATTTCTAGACGTGATCACACGCTCGTTGGGTAACCCCGAGTATAAGGTATGATGTAGTCTAGCAAAAATTTAAGGAAAAAGGGTTTATCAACCAGTAGGACTTCGAAGTCTTGAAGAAGGTTGCTTGTTGCCTGTCGCATCAACAAGCATGGAACCTGCACACAGCACATAAACTCTCTCTTGTCCCCAACTTTCGAGAAGGTTGTCAATCTTCCCGTCTTGCTGAAAACTAGAGAATTAAACGTATAGAGTATTGAAAAGTAATAAATGTAAAAAAATGGTACAACAAGGAAACAATGCTGAAAGTGCTTTAAACAAGGTTGCAATAATGAGGAAAATAGGACCGGGGGCCATAGTTTCACTAGTGGTGTCTCTCCAAATAAAAACAACATGTTGGATGAATAAATTACAGCTGGGCAATGGACAAATCATGAACGCATAACAATACTATTATGACGAGATATACTTCATGGGTTATAACATTGTAGGGATTACATCAAGGCATATGCACCGCTATCCAGCATGCATCCATATATAAAAGGCCACCTCAAGAAAGCTATCCAGCAAATCTCTCTAGTATTAAGTTGCAGCAATGAAGTGATTGCTTTGTGTGCAATAGACAAATGCATTAAGAACAATAGATGATGTAAGCAGTGGCCCTCGTCAGTAGACAAGAGAACTGTTGTTTTCTCCCTAGTAGCAACAGTACATCCCCCATCCGCCACGTTTCTGTCACTCGAGCACATATGTAAGGGAGGCATGAACCCACTATCTAGCTTATAAACCCCCTCTTGGAGGTGAAAAAAAACTACATGGCCAAGGTAATCATAAACACCGGAGAGAATTGCAAGACAATATTAAAACTCTCTACAAATATAACTAAAGCATCTCAGATTGACATGAACAAAATTATCATAATCTCATGGTTCATTGGATCCCAGCAAACACAACATGCACAATTACATAACGGTGGTCTCGATCATGTGAGGCGGCTCACGAGACTGTAAACATGGAGGCATAAGGAATAGGACAACCATCTAGCTACTGCTATGGACCCGTATTCCCGAGATGAACTACTCTCGCATTTGTCCGGAGGCGATCATGGCGACGAAGAGGCATCCGATGACGATTCTCCCCTCTGGCAAGGTGCCGGAAAAGGGCTGCAGAAGCTCTAGATTGGACTTTTAAGGTGACCGCGCCTCTCTGTATGTTTGGTGGAAAATAACTCTATCCCCGAACGTTTTAGGGTTAGGGGCAATTTATAGGCGAAGAGGCGACGAGAAGCGATGGTTGAGGCAGCTAGGGGGGCCACCAAGCGCGACCTAGGATGGGGCCGCGCCTGGCACCCCCTAGAGGCCCTGCCCTCCCCCTTCGGCTCTTCTTTGGACATTGTCTTTGTTCTGGGTAAAAAACGATCTCCATGGATTTTTTATCCCTTTCGGAGAATATTTCCTTAAGAACTTTTCTGAAATAGAAAAACAACAGAAAACAACAACTGGCATGGGGCATCTCGTTAATAGGTTAGTCTATGAAAACATCCGAAAAACGAAGGAAAACATGTGGAAAACAAAAGGTATTGGGTAGAAAACAAGCATGTAACATAAAAAATTATAGATACGTTTGGAACGTATCAACATCCCAAGCTTAACTCCTGCTCGTCCTCGAGTAGGTAAGTGTTAACAAAATAATTTTTGAGGTGACATGAAGTCAACACAATCTTTATCAACATTAGGTAAAAGCATTGCAAGCTAAGATCAAAGTACTTTAACAAATACATGATAAATATTATTTGAACTAATGTAAACTTAGCAACTATGTTGCACATGAAAAGTAACACAAATAAATGATAATGCAATGAAAGTGATACGTTTGTTTCAATCATATAGAAAAAACATAATAAAGTGGTGTCCAGCTTGTCCTTCGTGTGGTAGCAAACCAAAAATGCCAGGATGGATGTTTTCATTCACGCCGCGGTGACTCTACCAAAAGGCAAAGACATGTGGCAAGTCCACACAAGGGATAAGAGTTATACCAGTTATTAACATTTTCTTGTCTCAAAGATATTTTGGTATTGGATACTAAAATTTCTCAATTTGCAATTTATTGTAGAGTGAGAAGGAAAAGAGGCAAGAGAGGTGGAAAGCATGGAGGGCGCAGTGGAAGATGCATTAATGCCGCCACACCAGCTGCATCATCTACGAAGTCCTAAGTCACTAAAGAGGATCAACACTAGGACTTCGAAATAATAGTTATTTTGAGTTCGATCATTATGTAATGAATATTTTATGTTCGTGAACCTTGTTGAGTTCGAATTCTAAAATATGTGTGGGAAGTCTTGAAAATTTTGGTTCCAATAATTGCTCATGTTTGAGTAATAGTTTTATGGCTTGTTATATAAATTGGAGATACGTCTTTTATTTATCAAAGTTGAAAGATTGCCTTCAAAATATTTAATATGGCCAAAATCCATTAAGTGTTAGGCACTTGTGAATTTCGAAATTCACATAAGTTTCGGATGTTTTCTCAATTGACTTAATTGAAGATTCAATATGATAAGTTAATCATATTGATGAAGACGAATAGATGAAATAATTGAAATCTCAATATTTCATGAAAGTTGGTGGGAGGAAATTCTGAATCTAAATCTGAGATCAAAGAAATTTGATTGAAGTAGAACATGACTTAATAGAATATTTTCTTAGTCAATAATTACTCATGATGAATTTTGAGAGATTCAAAATTATTGTGATAATAAAATCTTTGTGAGATAAGGATTTAAGCGGTATTATAATTTTCAAATGCCTTTGTGTGGTAAAGTGATAGCATGAAATGGAAATAATTCTCAAAACCCGCTAAAAAAATTATTTTATTTTTTGTTTAAGTTGGGACTATATCATTAATTAACTTAGAGTTATTTTAATGATAATCCCTAGTAACCAATATTGCTCAAGCATGAAGCATTATTGATTAAAAGGTTTTCCATAAAACCAATAAGTTTATTGTTAGTGAATTTCCACTTTTCACTCCATGTGTTTTAAACACATTGGATTGAGGAGAAAAGTGTCTTCTCATGAAAGATATGTGAACATTATATTAAGTTGAGATTGTGAATCTTTGGAGAAGAAGTGAATGAAAGGAGAAACATGAAAATATTTTCAATTCATCACCTTGTCCAGAAATTTATGTATGGGATACATAAAGTTTAAACTTAATATTTGAATAAAGGTCATATGAGGAATTTGATGTAATATTCACTTTGTGAAATATTCATCAAAATTCCAAGATAATGACCATAAGGTGCAAAAAAAAAAGATAATAGTACTAACAAATATGATATTAGATTATCATATAGATCCGTGTTAAAAGAAAATATTCATTTTGGCTTCAACATTTTATCTTGAGAGTAAGCTTGAGTGATTTTATAAATCACAAGTGACATGAATATTTTCATAAGAAAAACAGATATGAATATTTTATATTCATAAAGCTAGTATTTTGTTATGAAGTACGAATAAATGATAATGATGAGTTGAAAAACTTATCATATCAATTGCTTGGTGATGATATTGGATCAACTAGCAAAATTATTTTTCTAAGCGTAATTAATTTTGACTACTAAGAGTAATCAGAAATGTTACAGGTATGAGCATTAAGTCGGTCGTGTAAATGAAAGAAGAAGACATTTCTTTTTCATTATATAAAGCGAATGGACTTAAAAATAAGTGGGAGCTAATTATGATATTTTAATTTGGCTAGACCTAATTAAAGAAAGATGCCTCATGGAAAGATTTAAAAAGCTTGTAAATGCAATATCAGAAATTATCTTATTGAATTCAGGGTCTGTTAAATTAATTGAGGAATTTAATAAACATGAATATGATGGGTGTGCTAAGTGTAATTATGAAATAAATTTTGAATTACATTGAGATAAAATTATTTTGTCTCAAAATAAAAAATGACATGATATTTTGCAATAGATATGACCTTCATAGTCATTTGTGAGAAAAATATAAAGGGTTGAGATCAAATCGTAATATATTGTGATTTGACCAATCTCATGGTCGTTAAAGGAAAAGCACACAAGAACCGGTTCAATCCGGTATAACCGAGAAAAACTTTAAAAAATGTTTTTCTTATGCAGTTAATTGTTTGTAATAAAACTAAGAAATATTGTGGTGAGAAGTTTCTCACAGAAATATTCAATGGTAATATTACAAAGTGAAAAACAACATAGTGGAAATTTGTATAGCTAAAAATAATATTATGTGAAGTATTCACATATGTATTTGTGGTGGAATTATAAAATCAAATCTTTATTGATTTTAACTCATATTATGATTCTTCAACTGATAATACCCTATGTTGTATAATTATCAACATTAGAGTATGATGAATGAACTCTACAGTATTATTTTGTGGATAGTTGCAACAAAATTAATTTTAGACATTATTGGTTGCAAGATATGGGATAAAGGTCATTCGACTTAGTGAGGTTTTAAACTATGATATAATAACTCATTCGGAGACGCGTGAATTATTATTATTGTCACAGAACTAGGTTCAAACAAATCCAATTCCTAAAAAATCCAAATACAAGTTTATCACAATTTGATTAGATCAAAAGGTGAAAGACAAAAGTCTAAGGTACCACATGCATAGTGTGAGTAACACCAGAATTCCATATGTATTAATACTAACTGGAGTATTAATTGACTCTAGTGCAAGTGAGAGAATGTTGGAGGTATGCCCTAGAGACAATAATATTCAATTATTATTCTATCTCCAAGTTCAGAATTAAGTTTATGTTATCATGTTATAACCGCTATAGCACTTGAAAAGTGAGTTTTCAAAGGAAAATCTTTGTACCGGTGTGAAGACATAAACAAACAAGAGCTTCTAATCTTGTCTCTAAGATTAGCTTATGGTTTGTGATATGATTATATTTTTATGATCATGGACTTAGAAGAAAGTCTAGAAAAACATAATAGTTTATTGTTGGGGTTACAATTGTACTGAACCGTCCCAAGTGTATGTTGTTACTAAAAGAGACTAAACAATCATTATGTATTTTAGCAAAGGAATATGAAGTCAACATTGACTATAATTCCTGTACTATGAGAATATCTAGTGACCAAATGATCAAAAGTTATGCTTTGGATATCATCAACCATCTTTCCGTAACTAGGGACTATAAAGGTGATGTCTGGGTATGACGTAGAAAATGTAATGGAACTGAGATAGTTCAAGACTAGTACTTAAATCCTCTAGACGATAGAGAGATACATTCTCTGGGCCATCTCAGTATCACCAATGATATATCGTCTAGCCAAACACAGTGTGATTTTATCACAGGGTCACCGGGCATATGGATGAGAAAAGAGAATGATATCGGTAAACGAGTTATATGTGTTATGATCAAAATGTTTGATCAGAATAGATCACATAGTCTCACCTCGTGATATTGTTGGTATCGTGAAGTGGAGGTAATAAGTGCAATGAGTAACTTATAAGGCTCCCTCGTTCTTCGGGAACACATAGGAGCCATCGTGGATATCCATGGTCCCGCTTTGGTTATTGTTCGGTAACTGCCCGAACATGACTGTGTTATCGAGGCTTTACGGATCACACGCTTAAGCCGTGCCAACCTTTCATTGAGAGAAATAATATGTTTTTATTGATTTTATGAATGATCGATGTCGTTACGGTATCACATAAACAAGTCCGGTGTCAATCAGAGTGGTTTCGGGGAAGTTACTATATGAGAGAAATTATGCCGGTGTTAGGCATAATTTCTATGGGAAGTTATGGAGTACATGAGATGTCTCGGGGTTTTAGAAATGTGTTTCTAACATCGTTAAATAATATTGATGATTTTATCTATAGAGGTAACGGGGTTCCGGAAGAATTCTGGGGGACTTTCCTTTTATGGAAGTAGTCCAGGAGGGGGCAGATTTCCTCCTATGGGAAAAACCTAATTTTAGGGAATGCCAGGTGGGGCCCATGGTCTCACAAAGTGCACAAGATTTCCATAGGAATTTTCCTAAATTTATTTGAGAAATAAATGAGAAGGAAAAAAAGGAAAAAGGAGGGGGGATTGGACTCCACTTGGGAGTCCAATCCGAGTTTTCCTAGGAGGGGTGGTGCGGCCAAGGGAGGGGAGGGGGAAACCGACCTCCTCCCATGGCAGGTGCCCTCCTTGCTCCCACTATATAATATCCACCCCCTCCTCTTTGGAGAACACATCAGTTGAGCCTTTTGGCCTTCTCTCTCTCCCATAGAATTATAGATCTAATTAGAGAGTCTCTAGAATTAGAGCCTCTAGTTAGAGGTCTAATTAGAGAACCTATAATTGAATTCGAGGCTCTAATTAGAAACATCTCTAATTGAATTAGAGCCTCTTCTAATCGGATTTTTTAGTTATACTCTCTCGATTAGACCTAACTCTAATTTGTTTTCAATCTCATGTGTTGAGAACTTTCAAATTCATAATAGCTCTAATCACGGTTGATTATAGCTACCAATTAGCAACGCCGGAAGGCTATCTCTCTTCGTCGATGCCGAGTCCTGGACGGGGAGCGCTGACGGGTTGACACGAGCGTGCGCGTGCACACCATAAAAGGGATTTCACATGTGATTCTTGATGAGGTAAGACTTAGCGACATCCTTGCAACTAGTCCTAGTTGTGATGATCTACGGTTATTCAGAACTATTCTACGACTATATCAAATTCGCTGCCCGGTGAGTCGTTATCCTGATCCTCGCATGTATGAGCATGCCTTCTTATCTGCATAGTGATCTTGGCGGACTACCTAGGGCCAAAAAAAATTCTGCAGCATAGACCACCATCCACCCCATCTTCTTATTTAAGACTCTAACTGTCATCTCCATAAAAGGCATCTTTGGCTTGGTTTCCAATCTCGTGCTGCAACGTACGGGGGTAGGCAGAGCTTGAACAGGGGCCACGGGAACGAGGCGAGGAAGCAGTGGCACAGGCGGTGGTGCAAATAGCGACATCACCGAGTCAGGAAACTTGGTATCTTCTTCCACAATATCAGCAAATAGGGTGCCGATGCGCTCCGTCTCTAGGTCAATTTCAGTAGTAGCCATCCTCTCCACGGCGGACTGCACGGGCACCACAGCCAGCCCACGATCCCCCTCTTGCTCAGCATCAGCGGCGGGCCAATCCATGCCAACAATCTATTCGTCCCAGGATTCATCCCCGCAGTCTTCATCTTCCCATGACAGCAACACATGGAGAGCGGGGGAGAGGGTAGGCACAACACCCCCAGCCTTGGCGTTGAGGGAGACCTCCTCTTCCATTCCCCGGGTGTTGAATATGTGACTCGGCAAATCCCTCAGGTGGACCCATAGGGTTTCGAATAGGAGAACCCATGAGCGCTGGTGACGATCATCGGCTAGACAGGGGGGCACGTTTCACCCAGGTTCGGGGCCCTCGTAGAGGTAAAACCCTTACCCCTGCCTCTGTCGATCTGTATTATCGAATAGATCGGTTACAATGATGATTGCTCAAGTCGAGAGAACAATCTCGAGCTCAAGGCTTTGGTGGTGCGGTATTGCTTGGTCCTTTCCCGGTGGCTCTCCTGGCCTTATATAGATGGCCAGGTCTCAAACCCTACCCGGGGAGGACTCGAACTCTAACCCTATGTCGGTTACAAGTTTCCTATCTTAGCCCGCAAGGCATTGCGGGTGGGATTCAAGTGGGCCTTCCCGAATACTCCAAGGGCCTCTTTACTTGGGATTTAGCCTTAGGCCTAAGACGGGGTATCCTTATTCGCAGGGTCCAAGGTTCATCCCTTCGTCAGTAGCCCCCGAGCGTTTGCTCGATTGGGATTTTCCAGTCGAGTAGACGGTCAGATTTTTTGTCTTGTATTTCTTCGGATAACCACTATGGTTGTTTCCCGCTTGGAGGGTGTATACCCTGTGTGATGAGCTATTATACCCGAGTATCGAGCAAGTGAAAGTGCCTGTGTTTTAGGGCTGTTTTTCGCAGAAGGATGTGGCGCAGCAGCTTGGCTCTTCTGAAAGATCAGGGCCAATTAATTGCAACTAGGGCAAAAACATTTCTGGCCTACACAGATTCGAGACCTCCGACTCGAACCCGATGAGGTGATCATTGTGACTGGGCCGTGGAGGTCTTACCGAGTCGAACTTAACCTATGGGGGTACCCGGCGCGTCCGCTAGGATTTTTCTTCGTGTTATTGACACGGAACTTTACCGGAGGACGCAGCGTGAGTGCGATTCCAGGCCCTCAAGAGAGATCTTTTGGGTCTTACCTTCATATTCGAAAGAATACGGCATCCGGATGCACCTAGTCGGCTGAACAATCCAGGTTTCTGATGTGTAGACATCATGTGATGGGGTGATAGGATTTGCACACCCGCAGAGTTTCAGGTATGTGGTTCCACGAGTAGGAAAACCAAGACATTTTTGTCCATACGAAAGATTTTTCGTGTTTGGAGTTTTATGCCCATACGAAAGAGCTTTCATGTTTAGGGTCTTGTTGTCATGTGAAAGAAATTTCACGCCATAGTTTGTCCATACGAAGTTATTTTCGCGTTTGGAGCTTTATTCGAAAGATTCGCCATCTTGATGATGCATGCTATGACGTCATGGCGCACTTTTATCCTCCCGATGGGTCGTGAAGGGGCGAGAGCAGAACTGCTGGCCCACCTTGTCAGCTTTTTTACCGGAAACGAGACTTCGCTCCCGGTTTGTACGCGAACTGCGCGCAGTAAATGCGCACGATCCACTGTTAGGATCGTGGCACGAAACAGCATCCGCCGCCCTTTCGTTTCGCCTTCGCACGCGGCAGCAGCGATGGATGCCACGTGGCTCAACGAGCGGTCAGGATCGAGTGGCTTTGTGCATAAATATAGGCCTTAGGTGAAAGGGTGAAAATTTCCCAGCCTTCGTCTTCTTCGTTCTTCGTCTTCCTTGTTCTCCAACCTTTCTCTCCTCGAGCTCGCACCAGCGCCAATGGCAGGAGGCAAGAAGCGCGGCGCCGCCGTTTCTTCATCGAGGGCGCCAGAGGAAGTTCCTGCGCCACCCGCACCGCGCTTGGGCGACTGGCGCTCGCCCAATACCACGATGAAGGGAGTTAAGGAGATGCAGAGGGAGGGGTTGCTGCCTCCGAAAGCTGACAAGCGGGTGCGCCTCGGCAAGAAGGAGGAGGTGCCTAATCCCCACGCGAACGAACGCGTGGTTTTCGCGGACCACGTATCGCGCGGGCTTTCTTTTCCTCTTCACCCCTTTCTCGTGGCGTTGTTGTATGTTTACGGCATACAGCTCCACGATCTGCCTCCGAATGCAGTGCAGCACATATCGTGCTTCATTGTGTTCTGCGAGTGCTTCTTGGGCATTCGCCCACATTGGGGCCTCTGGAAGGCCCTCTTCAAGGTTCGAGTCTTCCGCGAGAAATCGCGGGTAGAATCTGAGCCTAGCAAGCCGCTGCGCACGGGTGGCTTCGGAATCCAGGCGAAATCGGACAACAGCTACTTCGGGATGTACTTCATCGATTCCGCCCAAGGATGGAGAAAGAAGTGGTTCTACGTCACCGACAACAGCTCGGGTGGAATTCAGGAATTCCACCCATTCGCTGTCCTGAAGAGGTGGAAGTCATGGGCGCATAAACTGTCGGCTGAAGAGAACCAGGTTGTTACGCCGCTACTCGCCAAGGTGGTTGCCCTTCGGGACCAAGCTGCTGGAGTTGTGCTGAACGGGCTGCACCTGGCGAGCATCTTCCTCAAGCGCAGGATTCAGCCTCTGCAGGACAGGCCTTCCGCGATGTGGGAGTATCAGGGTGCTGAAGATCCCAGTCGCATGAGCCGCGAAGAGCTCTCGAACGTCGAGTTCGAGAAGAAGATCGCGGCCATTACTAGCTTGAAGGTGGGCGAAACCTTCCCCGACTGCACTGTCTCAGCTTTCGAGGCGTCAAGGCCTCCACCACCCGAAGTAAGTTTGTGTCGCCCTTTGACTTCATTTCTTTTCTTGTTTTCAAATTTGGTCGACTGAAATTTTATCTCCCTTTTCTTCTGTATTCTTTTGTAGAGCCTAGCCGTGGCCACCTGCTACCCGCCAATGTCTGGGGAGGAGGCTTCGAACTTGTTGGCGAGTAACTTGGACGGCCCTGCCGACACTAGCGTTGCTCACGCCTCGTCAAGTTCCGAGCACGACTCCTCGGATGGTGCGGAGGAGTCGGACAGTGATCTTCTTCATCGGAAACGCCGTCGAGTGGAGAATGATGAGGCCACTTCCAAGGATAACTCTTTGGATAAGGAATCGCCCGGGAAGGGACCCCTCATCGTGACCCCGCTACGCACGCGCGCTCCTTCTCCCTCATTTCCAAATATCTAGACCGCCTGGAATGCGGATATGTTGGATGACGAAGATGACGACGAGTAAGTCCTTCTTCTTGTTCTTAGTCGAACATTTTCTTTCCACGTCTTTTGACGTATTGTTTTCATGGTAGTCTGCAAGCTATCAGCCTTCGTAGATTCGTCTCTTCCCTTCCTTCCGAAAGGAGGAAGAAGGTTGCGACTGCTGGTGGGACTCCCACCGCCGATACCGTCCAGAATTCGCCAAGTGCGGCCCCCACTGCGGCGACTACGGAATACAGAATTCCTAGCTTTGCATCCGGGGCTTTGAATCCGAAGGAAGTGACGGGTAGCTCACCGGATCCCCTTTCCTTAGCGCAAGGCCAGGTAAATCTTGCTGCTTTCTTCTTCAAACTGCACTTCCGCTAATTTGGATTTTTTATCGGGTGCACGGCAGTGCTCCCGATGGGAGTAGCCCCCGAGGCTGTAGTTGATCGTATACGATTGGCTACAGGCTCAAAGATGTGAACTTTTCTCTTCTTCCTGCTTTATCGGGTGCACGGCAGTGCTCCCGATGGGAGTAGCCCCCGAGGCTATACTCGAATGTTTGCAATCGGGTATAGGCTCTATATTTTCCTTTTCTGATTCTTCTATCTTTATGTTTTTGCAGTCGCTCCTTGATTCCCTTGTGGCTGTTGGCCGCCGCGTGATTCTGGCCGAAACAGAATGCGGGACTCTTTGAGTGGATCGCGATCGACTAATCACGGAAAACGAGCTCCTTCAAAGTAAGTTTATCACCGTCACTTATCTTATCTCTTTTATTTCTGCCAATTTCTTCGGTTCTAACAACCATTGCTGCACAACTCAAGTTAAGTTTATGAAGGTTGATAAGGCGGATGTCTCCACCCGAACAAGCGCTCTGGAGGCTCAGTTGGCAGCTGCTCGATAGGAACTTGAGTCCTCCCGCATGCTGTCGGCTGACCTCGAAGGAAAACTTGCGGGTGCCCAGGACGCACTGAAGAAGCTGGAGGAGGCTAACACCAAGGCGGACTCTGACCTTGTCGACTTCCTTCGCCCTTTGGGCGAACGTTTCGCGGGTGAGTTTTCATTTGATCCCTTATTGTCTTCTAATTTGTCTAGTAGGTTCTTGGGTTTCAATATTTCTCTCTGCAGGTCTTGTGGGCGTCCCGCTGGAGCTGCCTGGGGTCCAACGGGTGGATGCTTTGACCGACTCTTGTGCCCAACTCAAGAGGCACGCTGATGGGGTTTGCACCTTGATTAGTGCTGCCATTCGAGTGCTGACGCAGCTTCATCGTCGTCTTCTGGTCGACGCTGTGTCTCCGCCTGTGCTGGGTGATCTTTTGAAGATTTTCTCGGAGGGCAACCTCCTTGACACCTACGCGGTTGCTCAGTCAGAGTGTGGGAGAATGCCATCCAGTTTGCGCTGGCACACGGAGTTACGGGCTTGGAGGAGGCGTACTCGGACCTTCCCGTCGATCCTTCTACGGGCAAAAAGGTAGGGCTTCGTCGTTTTGGCGAGCCAGCCGGAGTCCACGCCCGGAAGTTATCCGAGTTGTTCGCCCGTGCTAGTAGTAGGGGAAGCACTGCCGCGAGTGGCAGCACAACTGCAGCTCCTTAGTTTATTTTCTTTGTATTTCGCTCTTTCGATTGTAATGAACCTTGGGATGCATTCCCGTATTTTCATCGTTTAATCGAAATGTCCTTCTGAGATGCTTCCTATGACTGATTTGCTGTGTGTTTTCTCCCATGGGAGTAGCCCCCGAGCACTTGTCGAATAAGTGGTTGTTATAACTCGAATGGGGCATCTTATTCCTTCACTTTCCTTGTATTCTGCTAGGTAACCGGAGTTGGTGCAGAATCTTCGGGTGGATTTGCTGCTCAATCGAATCCTCTTATTGCTGCTGTTGGTACCTTTGCGGGCCTGCGTGACCGTGTTGCGGATGGTGAGCGGAAGCTAAAAGCTCTCCGTGGAATAGCAGATGTAGCCAAATCCAAACAGAAACTTGCGGTTGAACGTGAGCAGTTTGTGATGGATGAATTAGCAGCTGTCACCAAGGATTTGCTCTGTAAGTAATCCAGCCCCCTAGCTTTATGTGTCTTTTTCTTTCGTTTGATCGTGTATCTTTGTTTGCAGTTGTTCAGCCGGATGATAGGAGTGAGAAACAGTGGGTGGAGAACCACATCCTTCAGGAAGCTAGCAGTTCAAAGCCCCATGCGAATAACTTTTGGTCTGATCGAGGCCGGGGTTTTGTGCTTGATACCTTGAAGTTTCGAGTTATCCAGGCGAAGATGCTCGTAAGTTCCTTTCACGAGGTTTTGATTGCTATGAATGTTGCTTTCTATCCGTTGGAGAGGGCTCCCGAAGATTGGAGCCATCTTCTCAGGATTTTTGGGCGAGAAGGAGAGATTCGCGCGTGTGTTCGCAATCAGATGATCTGCGGCTCGGTAGTGGCTCTTTCCTTTGTCCAGTTGTGGCATCCTGGGGTCAATTTCAACTCTGTAGCTAGACTCCCTGATGGTTCAATCGACATCACTCCTCATTATAGGATTGTTCGACCTGCAGCGGAAGAAATAATTCGATTGACCTCTGCAGAGGTGGATCGGATTTTGGCGGCTGAGAATGCTCATCACCCTGTATAATTGTAGGATGTATGTATCCTGTTGTGCTGTGTAGTTGTTGTAAAACTGTTGTAAGGTGTCTACCTTGTATATATAAAATTCCTCCTGTGATGCTAAGTTAGGCGTAGCCCCCGTGTGTTTTGTGGGGTGTATACCTGTTACTTTCAGCATGTAAGGATGGAGAGACTCGAGTAGCTATGGTTGAGAAACCATGTATTTTATTGCAATGACTGAGGAGTCATGTGTTTTCCTTTCGAGCTACAAGATGTCTAATATAGCCTTATTAGTATGAGTAAGGTAAATCTAAGGATAAAATTTGCGGAGTTGTGCAACATTCCAAGGGTTGGAATAGAT
This sequence comes from Alopecurus myosuroides, assembly GCA_028641055.1. Taxonomy (NCBI): domain Eukaryota; kingdom Viridiplantae; phylum Streptophyta; class Magnoliopsida; order Poales; family Poaceae; genus Alopecurus; species Alopecurus myosuroides. The sequence continues at coordinate 317,924,054 of CM054058.1, read as the reverse complement.
GCCTCCCGTCGTCGGATTCTTCAGTCGATAGGCGCCACCTGGTATAACTTCGTGTATTATGAAGGGTCCTTCCCATGGTGGCTCGAGCTTGTGTCCTTCCTTCTGCTTGAGACGTAGCACCAGATCTCCTACTGCGAAGGCTCTGTGGCGTATGCGGCGACTGTGATAGTTTCGCAGCGACTGCTGGTATACTGCTGACCTTGCGAGTGCAATATCGCGTATTTCGTCGAGTGCGTCCATATCGTCTGCGAGTGCCCTGTTGGAGGTTTCTTCGCTGTAAGCAACGACCCGTGGGGCGCTGAACCTGACATCTTCAGGAAGGACTGCTTCAGCCCCGTATACCATGAAAAATGGTGTGTAGTATGTAGATCGATTTGGAGTTGTGCGGAGGCTCCATAACACGGAGGGTAGCTCTTCTTCCCAATGTCCCGCTGCTGGGTGTAGACGATCGAGTAGACGTTTCTTGATGCCAGCTGAAACTAGTCTGGTGGATCGCTCGACTTGGCCGTTGGTTTGTGGATGGGCGACTGAAGCGAATTTGGAGACGATGCCCTTTTCTTCGCAGAATCGTTGTGTTTCCTTTGCCGTGAAGTTGCTACCATTGTCAGTAATGATGTCGTGTGGTACTCCAAATCTGCATGCGATGGAGTTGAGGAATTTGACGGCGCATTGGGCGCTAGCTGAGGTTACTGGCATGGCTTCGATCCATTTGGTAAATTTGTCGACTGCGACCAGCAAGTGTGTGTATCCACCTGGTGTGGACTTGCGTAATGGTTCGACCATGTCTAGCGGGTGCGTGTGGTTTTGGTGCGAATCGCTGGCAAGCGTTGCACCTGTCGACCAGTTCCTTTGCGTCTCTGGCTGCTGTAAGCCAGTAAAATCCTGCTCGGAAGGCTTTTCCCATGATTGCTTTCCAGCTAGCATGATGTCCACAGTCTCCTTGGTGGATGTCTCGCAGTAATTCCTTGCCCTCTTCAGGTGCTATGCATCGTTGCAGTATGCCTGAGATGCTCTGTTTGTACAACTCGTCGTTGAGCACCCGAAAGGATTTGCTGCGTCTGATTATCTGTCGAGCCTCGCGAGGGTCTACTAGGAGCTGTTTGGTGGACAAGTAGTCGAGGTATTTCTGCGTCCAGACTGGCTCGACCAGAAAAACTTGCGCGAAATATTATGGATGAGCTCGATAATAGCAATTTGCGGGCTGACCTCTGTTTCCAATGCCGCGGGTGCTCCTGCAGTTTTCTTGACTTTCACTGATCGCTTAGTCATCCGCTCGAAATATATCCCTAGCGGTATGGGTGTATTTGTGGAACCCATGTTCGCCAACCTATCTGCTTCTTCGTTGCTAGATCTTGCAATGTGCTTCAGCTCGCATCCTTTGAAACTTCCTTCGAGTAGGTTGTACATGTCACGATAGGCTACCATGTTCTCAGCGCTAGCGTCGCACTCTTTAATTGTCTGTTGCACGATGAGATTGGAATCGCCGTAGATCATCAGTCAGGTGGCTCCGCACGCAATTGTCATCTTCATCCCATGCAACAGGGCCTCATATTCTGCGTCGTTGTTTGATACTGGATCGTCGGGTGGGAAATCCAGTCGTAGGACGTATTGCAGCTTGTCACCTCTGGGTGATATGAGGACGATCCCAGCTCCTGCTCCTTCGTTTCTCTTGGATCCGTCAAAGTACACGATCCAGTTACTCGTGTATTCCGGCGGCCCGGGCGTTTGTAGTTCTGTCCACTCGCTCAGGAATTCCACGAGTACCTGGGATTTCACGGAATTGCGTCCTGCATAGATGATGTCCCAAGCGCCCAGCTCGATGCTCCATTTCGCTATTCTTCCAGATGCCATTGGGTTGTTCATGATTGTACCGAGTGATGCATCATTAAACACTGTTATGGTATGTTCCTGAAAGTAGTGCTTGAGTTTTCGAGCTGTGAGAACAACTCCATATGCGAGTTTCTGGTAGTGAGGATATCGTTGTTTGCACGGCGAGAGCACCTCGCTGATGTAGTAGATCGGTCTTTGAACTCCATATGCCTTGCCCTCCTCAGGTCGTTCGACCACGATGGCCGTGCTGATGACCTGGTTTGTTGCGGCTAGGTATAGGTATAGTGGCTCCCTCTCTTGCGGTGTTGCCAGAATGCGCCTGCTCTACAAGGATTGCTTCAGGTCTGCGAATGCCTGCTTAGCTTCTGGTGTCCATTCGAACTTGTCCGTCTTCTTCAGCAGCTTATAGAAGGGTAACGCCTGCTCGCCTAATCGCGCGATAAATCTGCTCAAGGCAGCTAGTCGTCCTGCGAGCTGTTGGACTCCGCGTAGATTGGTTGGCTCTTTCATTGTTAAGATTGCTTGTATCTTCTCCGGGTTGGCTTCGATTCCTCTGGCGGATACCAGGTACCCGAGAAGTTGACCTGCTGGGACGCCGAAGACGCATTTTGTTGGGTTGAGCTTAATCATGTATGCGTTTAGGGCGTCGAATGTTTCTCTAATGTCCTCGAGGAGTGTATCCTCCACTCGAGTCTTGATGACGATGTCGTCAACGTACACTTGTACGTTCTTGCCAATGAGCTTGGCAAGGCATTTTTGCATGCAGCGCTGATATGTTGCGCCTGCGTTTTTGAGCCCGAAGGGCATTGTCGTATAGCAGTACACACCGTGGGGTGTGATGAATGCTGTCTTCTCTTCGTCTTCCTGCTTCATCCGGATCTGATTATATCCCGAGTAGGCGTCCAGAGCATGCCCTCTCGATAGTTTTTCCAGCAACATGGACAAGTTCCAGGGTGTTGCCTTCTTCTCGCTAGCAGTATCGGGGTGAGCAGCAAGGCGTTGAGCCGATGGCGCCATGACAACAGCCGCGTCACCGGCCACCGATCCCTAGGCGCCAAGAACAGTTGGTGGCAGCAACAGAGCCTGAGACTTGAGAACTTGAGCTTCAGAGTGGGGTGCCTCCTTGTCGAAGCAGAGGATCGAGGAGGCCAACAAGGAGGACGTTGGCGTGAACCCCGGAGGCTGCGAACGAATGCCTGCCAGCCAGTCTCGACACACGAGGTTGAAAGACAATGGCGGTGGAGGTGCCAAGGCGCGTGGGGCCGGTGATCAAGGGATGCCGAGGAAGACTGGAGTCGACTTGCTCGCCGCCACTAGGCCCGAGCCCATGGGCGACAACAACCGAGCTTGGACCTCTTCATCAGAGAGGTGTCGTTCCGGCAGCGGGGAAAGCGTAGGGCCGACGAGATGGATGGAAGACGTGGAGCCGTTGCAGCCAGTGGGGATTGGTGGTGTCGACGACCGACATGGCAGTGGCTGTGTGAGCGTTGACGAGGCGAACGATCACGGGGGCGCTCGTCGTTGTGCCCGGAGGCGTGCCTTCCCGTGGACGTCCCGGGCGAACCGTTGCGGCGTTGGTCTTCATCGTCTGCATCCTTGCGGTATTCCCGCCTCTGCACCCTATCGTCGCATCATTGGTTATGCCGAGAGCGGCTACGCCGCTGGCCGTCGCAGGAACGGTAGTCGCGAGGACGGTCGTGAGCATCAGCCTGCTGGCTCGCGCGACGTCCCGCCCAGCGCCCATCTTTAGAAGTGCCCTCATCGCCATGCCTCTGGCTTCGGGAGCATTGCGCCCTCTCGCGTTCGCGGTCCACCTGGTCCCTGCCAAGCGGCGGAATGGGTGCCGCAGGGATGGAGGTCTATGTGCCTTTTGTGCCGTCCATCATGCCGAGTCGCCACGGCGGCAGCTCGTGCCTCGCCGGCCTGAACTTGGAGATCGCCGCGCCACCATCCAGCGGTGGAGCCCCTTTGAAATCATCGATTTGTTCGAGGTGCAGAAGGACGCGTAAGGTCATCCCCCTCTTCCATTTGTCCGGTCTATCTTCCTCGACAAGGACGAGCGACGAAACACCGCTCGGTGCTTTGTTTGCGAAGGTGCACCAGAGGATTTTAGGAATCTTGTATAAATCGGCAGTCCATGCCCATAGCCCGAAGGAGTGCGTCACCTCCATGGAAGTGAAGCCGGTCTTTAGCTAGGTTGTTTAGAGGCCGGATGTTTGGCTTTCCTTTGCCAACGCCCGAGAGGTGATAGTAGTCTACGTGTGGGGAGCTGTCCCATGTGGCAGCGTGTAAGCCGTTTTAACGGTGTTGTAAACCTTAGCAGACGCGCCCCTGCCTCCCTCGCAGTCAAAACTCTCCTCTCGTCAGCTATAGTAACTGGTCAACAATTTTCCGTCGAGGTCTATCCCGTAGAGGTATTCAAATTGGATCATTGATCGATTTCTAGGTTTCGTCGGCTTGGCATTCCTGCTGTGTATTGTGATACACCTTCTTATTCTAGATAAAAAAATCCATTTGGGTCCTTGATGTAATTCTATTACTCACCGCTTTAAGCAGTTTCTACGCCCTTGGGAGCTATTCACTGTTGAAAAAACACTCCTACATCTTTAGTGGTCAACCATGCCCCAGCTTCTCGGGAAAAAAAAAATTGCGAGTCTTGACGAAAATTTGGACTTACTGAAATCTCCTTTAGTCGAATGATGTAGAGTGCACATACTTTTTCTGCGCATGCATTGTGAAGTTTTACGAGAAATTGCCTAGGATTCCCTACTTTTGGCTTCAAATTTGAGTTACTCTTGGTGTGGACATAGGATGGATTGCGTCATCAATGTGCTAGGTGGGCATGCTTCCTAGCTTTGGCCCAACCACGAAGAGACCAAATGATGGGAATAGATCGATGGAAACCCTGGTGATACACTGTTGGATCGAGGAAGAAGAACAGATTTTCGTGCTTTTGGTGAACCGTCTCGTCGACATAAGAATTACTACACATCTTTTACTGGAGATCGACCTCGATCGGATGAATGACAAGTGAATGGCTCGCCCGATCTGTACATGTGAGATCCGGTGGCCAGCTTTAGCTTTCTCCGAGCCTGGGGGCTGGGTCTCCTGTGTTCTGTTGCTGCTCTCGATCTTTTCACAAGTTTCAACAAGTCTCACTACTGTTGGAGTCGCCGATCGATCGATCGACCGCTTTAGAACTCGGAAGGGACTGAGGAACCAATGGTTTACGTACGTAGGTCCAGCTGACAACGTCTGAAACCTCAACATTTTTCTGGACCAATGGTCACGTAGCTGCAGGAGTCCCGCGTTAAAACACCCGTTTGAAGAAGATAAATGTATGCGAGATTGTGGAAATTCACACTTTTGGGCTGGACTTATGGCGAACAAAAATAAGTTTTTTCGCTATGGGGTATTTAAAATTAAGGATGGATCGCAGATACGGTTCTGGGAGGACAAATGGTTAGGTGATACCACACTCCGACAACAGTATCCGGCTTTGTACACGATAGCGCGACATAAGGATGATACGCTGGCTACGGTCATGCAGACACCACCTCCTAATGTCACGTTTAGACGAGATTTAATCGGCCCTCGACTTACGTCTTGGCAGTGTTTGATGGATAGATTAACTATGGTTACTCTTACACCAGGCGCTGATGAGTTTCGTTGGAAGATCACTAAGAATGGTTTGTTCTCGGTGGACTCCATGTACAGGGCTATGATCCAATCATACTTGCCAACCGATATTTTCAAAAAAGTATGGCGTATGAAGGTACCGCTGAAGATTAAGATCTTTGCGTGGTATCTTCGTAAGGGAGTCATACTTACAAAAGATAATCTTGTCAAATGTAACTGGCATGGGAGCTCTAGGTGTGTTTCTTGTATAGAATTATTGCACTAGGCAATTCTCTCAAAAGTCCGAACTGATGTAAAGGGGCTAGGCGTGTATTTATATTTCAACACTCCCCCTCACGTCTAGGCTATTTTAGTCCTTAGCGTGGGTTTGGTGCGGGCCGCAGAATCTTTTTTCTTTTGTTTTTAATACTGCGTGAGCAGGGTCTCGAACTCGAGACCTCGTGGCTCTGATACCATATAGAATTATTGCACTAGCCAATTCTCTCAAAAGTCCGAACTGATGTAAAGGGGTTAGGCGTGTATTTATATTTCAACATCTTGTACTCATGATGAGACAATTAAACGCTTATTCTTTGATTGCACATTTGCGCGTTCTATATGGTTCGCTATCCAAATGGCTTCGAATCTTTATCAACCTACTTCCGTTGCGAACATATTCGGCAACTGGTTAAATGGGGCAGATAAACGTTTTAAGACTATTATTTGTTGGGACGCGTAGAGATAAACGAAAAATTTCCTACGCGGTACTCCCAAGATCTAGCCGAGGTAGAAGGCCACGATGATTACCACTAGACGCGCGGTTGCGGATTATCGGTGAAGCGCGTCGGGGCAGTGCAGTCCCACGGTCCGGTCCGGCCGATCCAATCCCTCGAACGTCGAAGTGCTGAACGTACAGCACCTCTGCCGGTATCCACACGTACGAGGAGGAGGTCCGACGTCGGACTGCTAGGTCCGGTGCGGCGGCTGGACTGAGTGGGGCTAGGGTTCCCAACGCATGGGAGAGTGGACTAACGTACCCGTTGGGCAACCTGCGCCCCTCTTTATATAGCGTATGGTAATGGGCTGCACAACACTTGTGGCCCATTCCCTCTGTGAGTCCGACTCACTAGCTCAGTCCATTTCCGGTTCGGGTCCAACCCAACCAATACTTGCTCCCGCTTTTAAGTGTGCGACCCAGCAGGCTCATGGCGACTTGGACACGATTGGAGTCCAACTCCCAATCGATCAATCGGTAGCGGCTCCTAGCAGAACGTGCCGACTCCCAAGTACCATTGAGTCATGACGACATACCTTTCAATGTGATATTCATCTTAGTCCTTTTTGCCTCACGATATACCTTGTCGAACTATAGGCGATTCATCGTCATCCCTTTAATAGTTCAACTCTCTTCTCGATCCGTGATATGTGATTCATCTGACTAACTCTTAGTCAACCGACACAGTTAACACTTAACTGAGTAGCGCATGGCCATGCTTCCTGAATCATATCACTCGAGAGGGCCCAGAGAATATCTCTCCATTCGGAGGGGCAAAATCCCATCTTGATTATCCACATCACGCAGTTTGCTTCTCATTCGACCCGAACTCTGCCTTTATAGTTGCCTTGTCACAGAACAACGTTTGACAGAACCTAAGTCGGTGATCCACAACTCGGATTGTGCGACAACCTCAGGTCTAAGGATTACATTGATTGAGACATGCAAATGACGACTTGATCGTTGCATCTCAATGTGGGTCAGTCCGACTTGCTAAACTCTTTAGCCAAGTCCGTGAACGTTGGAATGGCATCACCATGCCCATGACAAGTGGAACCGTGTCATCAGCCAACACTCACATTAGTCTAGGGTGTGTGTCCAGCACAACCTAAATGACCAAGGACAATCTAGTATGAACAACATGAATATATAGTTCCACAATCGAATCACATATTCAATGACATATATCAGATGTTCAAAACAAGGACAACTTAATAGCTTTATGAATACAGTGGGAAATACATCATACATGATTGCCTCTAGGGCATATTCCCAACAGTCTCCCACTTGCACTAGAGTCAATCATCCTGGCATCATATGCCTAGGCATCGAATGCCCATGCCTCTCGTGTGCGCCTCATGCTTAGGCTGTGGTAGCGTCTTTGTCAACGGATCTGCAATGTTTGCATCCGTGTGTACTTTGCATAACTTGATATCACCTTGTTCGACAAACTGGCGAATGAGGTGGTACCGCATGAGTATATGTTTGTTCTTCTGGTGTTGTCTAGGTTCCTTGGCTTGTGCGATAGCACCATTGTTGTCACAATATACGTCCAAAGGATTGGACGCGCCCTGAACCACACCAAGATCAATCAGGAGGTTCCTGATCCAAACAGCTTCCTTTGCCGCCTCTGAGGCAGCAATATACTCAGCCTCTGTTGTAGATGCAGACACCGTATCTTGCTTGGAACTCTTCCAGCTCACAGCCCCTCCGTTCATCACGAACACGTATCCGGATTGCGAACGAGAATCATCTGAGTCGGTGAGATAACTTGCATCGGTGTAACCCTTTACACTGAATTCCTCATCACCTCCATAAACTAGGAACATTTCCTTAGTATTTCTCAAATACTTTAGGATATTTTTAACCGCTGCCCAGTGGGCTTCGCCAGGGTCAGCCTGGTATCTGCTCGTAACACTTAGAGCATAGGAAACATCTGGCCTAGTACAAATCATGGCATACATGATGGATCCTATTGCCGAAGCATACGGAATCACACTCATCCGACTTCGCTCATCAGTCGTCGAAGGACACTGAGTCTTGCTAAGTTTTATGCCATGGGACATCGGCAAGAATCCCTTCTTGGACTCTTGCATTTTGAATTTCTTCAAAACCTTGTCCAGATATGTACTCTGACTCAATCCAATGAGCCGCCTGGATCTATCTCTATAGATCTTGATTCCTAATATGTAAGTTGCCTCACCCAAATCCTTCATTGAGAAACTCCTTTCCAATGACTCTTTGGTTTCTTGCAACATCATGACATCATTTCCAATCAGTAATATGTCATCCACATATAAGATTAGAAAGTTTACTTTGATCCCACTAAACTTCTTGTATAAACAAGAATCATGATCGCTCTTGATGAAGCCAAACGATTTGACTACCTCATCAAAGCGAATGTTCCAACTCCGAGATGCTTGCTTCAACCCATAAATGGATTTCTGAAGTTTGCATACCTTGTCAGCATTAGCTGGATCGACAAAACCTTCGGGCTGTATCATGTACACGTCCTCAGTTAAATTTCCATTAAGGAAAGCCGTCTTGACATCCATCTGCCATATCTCATAGTCGAAATAGGCTGCTATGGCTAACATGATCCGAATTGATTTAAGCATCGCTACAGGCGAGAATGTCTCGTCATAGTCAACTCCTTGAACCTGTCGGAACCCCTTCGCGACAAGTCGTGCTTTATAGACGGAAATATTTCCGTCCATATCAATTTTCTTCTTAAAGACCCATTTGCACTCGACGGGTCTTGCACCGTCAGGCAGATCAACCAAATTCCAAACTTGGTTTTCATCCATGGACTTTAACTCGGATCTCATGGCTCCAAGCCATGACTCGGAATCAGATCCCACCATCGCTTCCGAATAAGTTGCCGGCTCATTACTGTCTAACAGTAAAACATCTCGAGCACTCTGTAATCTGGCAGATCTCCGTGGTTCAGGTGCTGTTACCGGTGTAGGTATCACGACCGGCTCAGCCTCCAAGGCCATTGCCGACTCGCCCCTAACTGGTTCCTCTCGAATTTCTTCGAGTTGCACCGTGCTCCCACTGACTTCCCGACTGAGAAACTCTTTCTCAAGGAAGACATCATTCCGAGCGACAAACACTTTGCCCTCTTCCCGATTGTAGAAGTAGTACCCCAAGGTTTCCCTCGGATACCCCACGAAAATACACTTATCCGACTTGGGCGTGAGCTTGTCCGACTGAAGTCGCTTGACAAATACCTCACAACCCCAAATCTTAAGAAAATACAAACTTGGCTTTTTGCCCGTCCACATCTCATGTGGTGTCTTCTCTACTGACTTTGATGGTACTCTGTTTAGTGTGAAAGCTGCAGTTTCTAGACAATAACCCCAAAATGATAAAGGTAGATCTGTCCGACTCATCATTGATCGTACCATGTCCAACAAGGTCCAATTTCTCCGTTCCGATACACCGTTTCTCTGCGGTGTACCCGGCGGAGTGAGTTGAGGAACTATTCCACAACTCTTTAGATGGTCATCAAACTCATGGCTCATGTACTCGCCTCCACGGTCCGACCGTAGAAACTTTATTTTCTTGCCGAGCTGATTTTGTACCTCACTCTGGAATTCCTTGAACTTTTCAAAGGCTTCCGACTTGTGTTTCATTAAATAGATATATCCATACCTACTCAAATCATCAGTGAAGGTAATGAAGTACTCATAACCACCTCTGGCTGTCGTGCTCATTGGACCACATACATCACTATGTATTAGTTCCAATAAGTCGGACGCCCTTTCACAACTCCTTGCAAAAGGTGTCTTGGTCATCTTGCCTAGAGGCATGATTCGCATGTCTCGAACGACTCTAAGTCAAACGAAGTTAGAAGTCCATCATCATGGAGCTTCTTCATGCGCTTCCAACTTATATGACCAAGCCGACAGTGCCAAAAGTAAGTCATATTCAGATCATTTGGTTTCAACCTTTTAACATTTATGTTATAGACCGATTCACTATCAAGATTAAAATAAATAACCCGTTCTGAACGGGTGCAAAGCCATGAAACATATCTTTCAAATATAAAGAACAACCATTATTCTTAATATTCGACTCATAACCTTGTCTCATCAAACATGAGGCGGAAATTAATGTTTCGACTAAGCGCTGGAACATAATAACAATTATTTAGTTCCAAAATAAATCCTGAAGGTAAATGAAGTTGCATCGTGCCGACTTCCCACGCAGCGACTCTCGCCTTGTTGCCGACCCGAATGTCAACCTCTCCTCTTGCCACGCTCCTAGTTCTTACCAGTCCCTGCAACGAGTTGCATATGTGAATAACTGATCCGGTATCATATACCCAAGAACTATTAGGCGCATCAGCAAGATAAATGTCTATAACATTGCACACAAGCGTACCTGAGTTGGAAGTCACACCTCCACTCTTGGCTCTGTCAGCCAAATACTTGGTGCAGTTCCTCTTCCAGTGGCCATCTTGCTTGCAATAGAAGCAGTTGGCTCCGGCTGTAGGAGAAGGTTTAGTCTTTGAGGGAGCACTCTGGACAGGGCCATGGGTGCTACCTCCTGACTTATCCTTCTTCTTTTTAGTCCAAGAACTCTTCTTGAACTTAGCCTATTCTGCACCATCAACACTTGACCGGTGCCTTTCTTGATATCAGCCTCTGCCGTTTTGAGCATCCCATGTAATTCAGTGATACTCTTATCCATACCATGCATATGGTAGTTCGAGATGAACGAACCATACGCACTAGGAAGAGAGTTCAGAATTATATCAGTAGCGAACTCTTCGTTAATTGGGAAGTCCAGCCGATCCAAAGACTGTATGTAACCAATCATCTTGATTACATGCGGACTCAGTGGATCGCCGTCTTTCAGCTTACAGCCAAGCAAAGCTTGAGAGACTTGATACCTCTCAGTCTTTGCTTGAGCCTGGAACATACTTTTGAGGCTTTCGATCATATCGTAGGCCTCAACATTCTCGAACTGCTGCTGCAAGTCCGGTTCCATGTGTGCAAGCATAAGACAGCTGATTTCCGTAGACTCATCTCTAGCCTTACGGTAGGCATTCATGACAGCGACAGTCGCATCGTCATCAGGCTCATCTGGAAGTGGAGTTTCTAGAACATGTTCTTTCTTGTCATGCTTGAGGACTATCCTCAGATTACGATACCAATTGGTGAAATTAGTTCCATTAAGCTTATCTTTCTCTAGGATTGACCTCAACGCAAACGCGGACAACTGAGGAAGGTTGCTAGGTGTCATTGATCTACAACAGAAAATACGCAAAAACACTTAAGACATGTATTCATAAAAGAGCAGGCATATTAAACGCTTTAATACTTATGCTCCCACTAGAACCAACATCCCTCCGATGGTTGCTAAGTGATTCAAGACCCTAAATAAGCAAGCCGACTAGTGAGCTTTAGCATCACCGCTAGCCGTCAAGTGATCTAGGTAGGCAACACCTTGCCAATCGTATCCAATACGACTCTTGTTAGTTGGGTGACATCACATGCCCCGGCTCCCAACCTACCTCGCCCCGAGCCCCACAACCGTTGTGATGGACTCGTCTAGATTACCAAGTGCTTCTGCTTGTAAGAGTCCGACTCGAACCCACCTAACCGGAAAGAATTGGTAGCACCTCAATTTCATGAGCCCACTACCAAGAATGTCCGACTTGTGATGGTGCAGCACTGGCGGGGCGACCGACTATACCTTCTTTGAGGGATTAAAGAATCTACCAACTATCTAAATAGAGGTAAATAGAGACATAACAATAACACAAATAAATCAATTATAATGTGAAATGGTATGGCTCTCTTCATGGTGATCTCCATCTCCACGAAGCTTGCAAGTCGACTCGTGCCAACTCTTGTCACGTGCCATCTTGCTCCATGTAGCCGACTTGTACATCGACTTGCATGCCACCGGGTTCTCCAACAAGCTACACTAGCTAGTAAATAAAAATTTACATAGAGAATCCGACACGCAGACCGGTATACAATAAAATGACAGCACCTAGGCTCCAGCCGGCTGACATGAACATGATACGCAGATCATGTATGGATTACACACATCACATGCACATAAGCCATACCATTCACAACTTCCTGCAAAAACAAGTTATGCATAGATACGATATCTACCGGCGTTGTGAACTCGCAATGACATCTAAGGCGCTACGACAGGGCGAAGCCGGCGGTCCCGACGATTTCGGAAAACGCAGATCTCATCTGCATTCCGATCATGGATTTCTTCATCGGATAAAACGATTTTACCCGAAATTGATCCGTATTCCGATTCGACCAAACTCTTTGATCTTCGATCACCGCAACTGGATTTATGTGTCACGGTATACCCCGATGGCGGAAACCGACCGGTAGGGGTAAGTTGTGTCACGACCTTAGCAGTATGATCACGGAAACCAGATCATCCATTAACCCCGAGTACGATTGATCCAATCAACCTTGTACAAAACCGATCTATCTCATAGACCGACCACCAAAACAGCAATTAGATCACATCTAACGCTAACTACATATCACATATGTACGGATCTCGGGCCTAATACCAGAAGCTACTGCTCTGATACCACTGTTGGGACGCGTAGAGATAAACGAAAAATTTCCTACGCGGTACTCCCAAGATCTAGCCGAGGTAGAAGGCCACGATGATTACCACTAGACGCGCGGTTGCGGATTATCGGTGAAGCGCGTCGGGGCAGTGCAGTCCCACGGTCCGGTCCGGCCGATCCAATCCCTCGAACGTCGAAGTGCTGAACGTACAGCACCTCTGCCGGTATCCACACGTACGAGGAGGAGCTCCGACGTCGGACTGCTAGGTCCGGTGCGGCGGCTGGACTGAGTGGGGCTAGGGTTCCCAACGCATGGGAGAGTGGACTAACGTACCCGTTGGGCAACCTGCGCCCATCTTTATATAGCGTATGGTAATGGGCTGCACAACACTTGTGGCCCATTCCCTCTGTGAGTCCGACTCACTAGCTCAGTCCATTTCCGGTTCGGGTCCAACCCAACCAATACTTGCTCCCGCTCTTAAGTGTGCGACCCAGCAGGCTCATGGCGACTTGGACACGATTGGAGTCCAACTCCCAATCGATCAATCGGTAGCGGCTCCTAGCAGAACGTGCCGACTCCCAAGTACCATTGAGTCATGACGACATACCTTTCAATGTGATATTCATCTTAGTCCTTTTTGCCTCACGATATACCTTGTCGAACTATAGGCGATTCATCGTCATCCCTTTAATAGTTCAACTCTCTTCTCGATCCGTGATATGTGATTCATCTGACTAACTCTTAGTCAACCGACACAGTTAACACTTAACTGAGTAGCGCATGGCCATGCTTCCTGAATCATATCACTCGAGAGGGCCCAGAGAATATCTCTCCATTCGGAGGGGCAAAATCCCATCTTGATTATCCACATCACGCAGCTTGCTTCTCATTCGACCCGAACTCTGCCTTTATAGTTGCCTTGTCACAGAACAACGTTTGACAGAACCTAAGTCGGTGATCCACAACTCGGATTGTGCGACAACCTCAGGTCTAAGGATTACATTGATTGAGACATGCAAATGACGACTTGATCGTTGCATCTCAATGTGGGTCAGTCCGACTTGCTAAACTCTTTAGCCAAGTCCGTGAACGTTGGAATGGCATCACCATGCCCATGACAAGTGGAACCGTGTCATCAGCCAACACTCACATTAGTCTAGGGTGTGTGTCCAGCACAACCTAAATGACCAAGGACAATCAAGTATGAACAACATGAATATATAGTTCCACAATCGAATCACATATTCAATGACATATATCAGATGTTCAAAACAAGGACAACTTAATAGCTTTATGAATACAGTGGGAAATACATCATACATGATTGCCTCTAGGGCATATTCCCAACATTATTATGGTAGGAGCGCTTGCCGTTATTTGGTCGCTCTGGCTATGTAAAAATGACAAGATTTTCAATGATAAAAACTTTTCTCGTATGCAGATTCTATTCAGGAGCACAGGTATTCTCCGTTCGTGGTCCACATTACAACGAGAGGAGTTACGAGGCCTTTTTACGGAGGCATGTGCACGACTGGAGCAGGTGGCGAGGGATATTTTTATCCCACATGTATGGCCACTTGATCTACGGATAGCGGCTTCATAGCATCGACAGTCTACAACGGTCGTTTTGTAGTATTGTCGCTCTGTTTATTTTCAGTTTCGGATTTCGGCTGTGTGCATTTTACGATGCAGAGGCCGGGTGTAATGCTTGAACTTTTTGAGTAATAAAGCACTTTATCAAAAAAAAAAATGTATGCGAGATCATGCAGGGTGCAATCTTGAGAAAGCGGATGCGTGTGTAGTTTTGGACAAAAAAGTGCAATGCAAAGGGCAAAAACAAATTTGAATCCAGATGCACGAGTAGTCCACAAGTTTAGGGAGCAAGTGTATGCTCACCTTTTCATCAAAAGCATAAGGCTTTCCCACATTCTCCCCCCTCCCCCCGCCGCTCTTGAGGGTCGACCCCCGTCTACAGGAGAGTCTCTCGGCGCGCGTCTCTTTTCCCACCGGCGGCTCCGGCGGCTGGCGTGGAGGAGGATGTGTTGCTTGGGTTGTAGATAGTAGGTTTTCGTTTCTGTTTGCTAGTTGTTTTTTCTTATGTGTTGTTTCGAAGTGGAGTGCCGGATCCCATCGGCCGGATCTGGGGCGTTCTTGCTATGGTTTCCTTCGATGCTCAGCTCTGGTGGCAGGAGCGATGGCTAGAAGAGGAGCTGTGGCGAGAGATCTTCGAGTATAAGGCCGTCCTCCCCCCGTCGAGTTCTTCTGCCCTGCTGTGGTGCGGTGTGGGGCGGTGGCGCCAAGCTTTTGGAGGCCAGCTTCCATGGTGGAAGCTACCTGTGGAAGTTCCAGCGACGGCTCGTTTCAATAAGCACCTTGTTCGTGGAGCTGCAGTGCTTACTCTGCTTGCTGTTCCCTGCTACCGTGGAGGGAGTTGGGTGGGAGTGGGGGTGACTGCTGTGGCTTGGGGATCTGTTATGGGAGCTCGTCTACGGAGAAGATTCGATCAAGGCAAGGTTGCCGAGACGATTGCTGGTCAAAGGAGACCTCTCCGTGCCGTGGTGGTGGGAGCCATCCACGGTCTCTTCTTCCTCCAGGCCATGCTGCCAAAGTGGAGGATCTTGGATCTCAGCGTGGCGTTCAAGGTCGACGGCGACCCAAGTGGCGTAGTCCCCGGTGTTGTCGACGGCAGCCATGTTTCGAGGTCTAGACAGGACGGCGGCGGAGAAGAAGGACCTGATTGCGTTTCCAGCTTACTTTTTAGGGTCTTTCTTGTATTTGTGGCGGGTCCTCGCTTTGTTGTCAGGGACCCCTTTGTAATAATGCCTGCTGCTGAATAGAGCTTCGGGGGCCTTCCAGCCCCTCCCCGTTGTTCAAAAAAAGCATAAGGCTTTGGGCACGTAAGTTGGTGCATGAATCATAGTTTCGGTATGGGAGCTTGAGATGGACCAAAGCTGGCATGAAAACTTAACGAGCCAAGACTCATGACGAGGCATGTTGATGTTGAAGAGGTGTACTGTTGAAGGGTGATTATATGGTCGCCCTTTCGTCCATCTCATCAAGCTCTAGTTTTTCGACATACTGGTTGCTTGGTTCGTAAAGTATTCATGGCGACGCCGGCAGTGTCACGTTGGTTTTCCAGAGAATGTGCTCTGCCTCTACGCAGTTCTCAAGAAAGATCTAGACATACATCAAGCCCACATCCCATGATTAAACCCAAGGCATCTCTAGACATGTACTCTACTAAGTACATACTACGCCCTTCCCAAATTATATCCATCTAGCCTGCAAGGAGACACGATTAATCACAGCATACACCCACTGAAACTGGATAACACCTCCTCTTACACGAATAATTAGTTCACCTACTTGATGATCATTTATATGCCACAATCATCCTGTAAAGCTAGCAGCTACCAAAATGGGGGGTCATGACAGGAAGTGTGGGTAGACAGGGCAGCAATTAGAGCGTTTTGTGGGGCCAAGCAAGAGACAGCCCATCTGGTCCCTTGGGGGGCAAACATGGCATCATCTCGGCCACAACATATACATATAGGTATAGGTAGGCGTGCAGATCAATTCCTGATTAGGCCGAAGCAGAGGATGAGGAAAGAGTATCAGCCGGCCCGGACAAACTTGCCCTTTTCTTCCCAAAGTCTTTTCTCCCCACATCCTTTGCAAAGCTCAGCTGATCGAATGCGGTTTGGAGATGGTTGGGTTGGGGATAAAAACATGTTAAAATCCCACAGCATAAGCGGGAGTGCCGTGGAGGCAGGTCAGGGATAACACGAGATGCGCTGCAGGGAACCTGAGGCAATTTTCAGAGACGGTCTTTTTTCACTTCAACTGAATTTACAAGCCACACAACTCCTCTAGGCAACACTAACAACAAGTACTATAAGTCCTCATGGAGGTGAAAGAAAAATAAGACCAGCTTCCTGAAAGATGCATATCCTCTTCTGTCAAGCACATGCCATTCTGGTTCTCAGCACCTCGTCTGTTTCATTAGAGACTGATGATACTAGTGCAGCTCAATTTCTTGAATGCAATTTGTCACCGACTTCTGACCTGGATGCGGAGAGCAATGCCACTTTCAAACAGAAAAACCTTTCCAGTCTCAAGCTGATTGCGGAGAACAGAAATCCACTGAAGAGCAACAGAAATCCACTCTCTACTAATCTGTACGAGTCACCTCTTGCTCATCCTCGTTCAGCTTCTCTGCAGCAGAAAGTAGCAAGTCCACGGCTGCAAAGTTCCTACGCTGCAGCCCAGCATCGTCCTTACGGTGGTGCTTCAGCATCTTCTTCTCGTACCGTCTCATCCCCGCCTTTGCTCTCTCTACGCTGCACGATGAGCAATACCACTTCCCCTTGGGTATTGAAGTACGGCGAGGTGTTATGCAGTACAGATGATAAGCCTCATCGCAGCCGTCACACAGAATGGTCAGGTCATCATCTCCATCACAGAGACAAGCTCGACAAAGGCACGATGGACAATACCAGCAAGGTTTATCCCGCTGCATGTCGCTAGCAATCTGCTTTGACTTCAGACAGCAAATGTGGTAGTACTTGTATGGACAGTGGCTGTGACCACATATGAGGAATCTCTTGCCATCCTCTTCCGGAGTTCCACATATCTTGCATGAGCCACCGGGATCGATTATCGACAGCTCCTGACCCTCAGTAGACTTCATACTGGAAAAAAGCACAGTTGCTCTTGACTCGCCAACAGGTGTCTGTTTGTGGACGGTTTCTTTGCATTCTGGAGGCCTGCAAACCTCAAGTCGTTTGCACAAGACACAATTTCCATGCAAGCAATTCGGTTCATAAAGGGCTAAGCCCATGCCACCTTCAGCTGATTTGTTGCGGGTGCTACTACTGCAGCTTTTGCAAAACCAGCTTCCAGTTGAGATGGATGTCACAGGTGGCTCAATGCATGAAATGTGACACACTAGCATGCATCTATCACATGTGAGGGTGCTGACACCTCTCGTCTCTTTGCCACACTGGTCACAGGCAGTGCCCTTTTGAACATCATAGACATCTATTGGGTCTGGTTGGTCCAACTGCTGCAACCCCTGCGAGATCGAGGAGACCGATGTACCTGATTCGATCAAGTTCTTAGGTTCAGAGCTGGCCGCCACAGCTCCCTGTCATAGTGGTAGCATAGAGTTGAGCAAGGCAAGTAAGCACATTATGGAAAGAGAAAAGCTAGCAACATAAAACACTCACCTTGTGTTCGTCCTCACTATCACCTGATCCTCTATGCCTTCCAATCTAAAGAATGTGATACCAGATTCCAATGCAAAGGTGCTTATCAGTATCAGGTCGACAGAAATGGACCCTCTGAAGTAAAGTTATCAAATTCAAGAAATTCTCAAGATAACTCCTACCCTAATTGAAACATACGAAACTATAGAAAATTCAAAATGTCAAAACCAAAAAAAAATACACAACTTAAAACCAATGATCAAAATCTTGCCTGATTTGTGTAGGAGGTTTCTGTGAGACTTGAAAGACTATTTGCCAGGTCAATGATATCTTGACCAGCCAATTTAAGATCTTCCCATACCTACAAAAATACCTAACTGTTAATTACCATTCACCACTCCAAAAATTCTTCAATGATATCCTGACCAGCCATGCAAAATAAAATGCCATCTTAGAGAGCAGTGGCAAACACATAGTGCTTACAGAGACTGAAAGGAACTAATGTCATAAAGTGAAGCGATGGGCTTTAGAGCAAGAGCTAGGCATTGGACTTGTAAGACTCCAGACTGGTAGGTAGTTAATCTAGTGTTCAAGTCAGTACAAAGTGGATAAAACACCGTTGGTCTACCAAACTACTGTATTTACTTTTAAGGATACAATTTATGATTCGATTTTGCATTACGATCATTCTCTACTAATTTATATAATTGGTAGTTATGACCAGGGAAAACAAACATTATACGTCTTGTTATTCGATGGAGATGCACACAGATAATACAGTGAGCACTGAGCAATAATGCTAGGCATGTATATTCTAGTTGTATAAGTATCATGTTGTATAGGGGGTTTCCTGTATATATGTCACAATTATACAAGTGCTATAACATGTGATCAGATCAAATTAGGATAGCTCTCTTTAGAAACTTATAACAAGCAAGTGACGGAGGAAATTTTCACAAAACAAACTTATCATGTGATTGAATGAGATTTCATTTTACATATTTGCACGTTGTCAAAGTTTGTTATGCAATACAAGACGTTTACATAGTGTGAATTGTTAAACACAATTCTAATAGAAATATTGAAGAGCTGAAAAGTTGTAAGGTTATTACCAGCTTCAAATCATCTCTGAATATTTCAGGCGCACAACCATACTCTCCATTTTTCATCCTAGAATCAATCACACCAAAATCAAAATATCTAGTCCTTTCCTGATCTTGATGTACAGTTTTGCGAAGAAGATTGCACAGCATGGCAAAATTCTCTGATCTTAAAATCTCCACAAGAACATTCTTACACTCAGCTGTGCGCACACTACTTGACACTGTTCTGTTAAAATCCATTTCCACTTCGTCCCTGGCCTGATATAGTAGAGAAAGATATTATTGGGATTTGGTGAGACAGAGATGCATCTCCTAAATATCTTACTAAAGTGATAGTGTTTCCATGATTGAAGCAATTACATGAGAAAGGACCAGAAGAGAGTGGGTTCATATCAAATGTTGCGTCCAACGAGCATGCTTAAAAGGATTTGAACTTGACAAGTTTGCACCCAAGTAATACAATTTGGTTACTAAACAAGAGCATAACTGCAAAACACATTTTGGTTTCCATTAATCATTGTCTTCCGACTTACTGATCCAAATTGAGCGCAACCGTAGAGAAGGACATCACGGATGCAACTCTGAATACCAGCACCCTCTTGTACGTCTGGCAAATGCATCAATTCATTCAAAACATATCTCCAGTGACTCCAGCACTCACTTCTTCCAGTTTGCATCTCAGATTTGTGTGTATTACTACATAATCTTTCACGAGGCCCCCCCATGTTTGGCTGCATGGTAAATTACTCCAATTAGTACTTCACAGATTATCCCAGAGAAACTATCGGACAAAAGAAATAACTTTTTTTTTTGATAAATGGCTTTATACAAAAGAAATAACTGTAAATTTACTCCTTTTGCAATGGAAATAAGCCTTTCAATGAAAAGATAATGATTGTTCATCGGCACCAGATCACCAGGTTATGTAGAGCTTTGACTTTTAACTCTCCACTGATATCCACATTTCTATCCTAATGCTCTATAAGCAAATGGTCCAGCTAAAACTGATAATAAGTTCCAGGACAATGAGTCACTGCTACACCCATGAAGGTTCTATAATTTGGAAATTGTGAAGAAATTGTACATTTATTCTAGCCCTCGACTTCTAGTAGGGGCGCAACAATCTTCATTGCCTCATCCGAAGGCATACATATCTGTAAAAACTGAATGTAGACCACTAACCTATTCCCATCGCTAATGTCCCGATTCCAACACAGTGCAGGAAAAGAATAGAAACAAACAAGACACACCTGAGGACTCGGTACACTATTGGATAACACATTGCATGTATTTGATGTTCTGTTGGCTTCATCAAAAGCTTGGGATGAACTAATATTTTGCACTGCTATAGTGAAATGCTCTTCATCAAATTGTGAACTCTTAGAAGAGCAAAGCATGTCACCGCTGTGAATACTGTCATGTGGATCTGATCTTCTCATTTTCTTCGTTTCCCTTGATATCATTTGGTCCCTTACCCTTTTGGCGGCGTCTTCCGGGATTTTACAGCATTGGGGACGATTTTGCCAGCCAACAAGATGCCACTTTAATCTAGTTACGCCATGATAACCCTCTAAGCTGCACCACTTGCACTTCCATTGTCCCTTTTCTCTGTCACAAACCAGTGAATGTTCCCATGCACTGTCCCTTAACTTAGTCGGGTAATTGCGACGCACCTACATATCAACACAGTGTATCTCGTAAATACGAATTAAATCATGGCATGCGTGTAAAAAGCGAAATCATGCCTTGCCTAACATCATAAGAGAAGCGCAGACAGAACATACGACTCCTGTGATGGAAGAGCAGTGGAAAAACTAACAATCAATAAGTATAAGGTAACACGTCAGCGAAGAAAATAACTGACGTGTGAAGAAAGTTTTACAGGGAACACTAAACAGAACTTGGGAACACTTAATCTAGTTTTACACTTTTGAGCAGTTTTTTGTTCTCATGTTCAGAAGTCGGATGTATTCACAATAAGTAGTAAAGTTAAATTTGCAACGAAGCAAGGGAACACAAATATTACTCCAGAAAATAGGGATATGTTAAAACAGATAAGCAATTGAGCATGCTGCCCAAACGGGAAAGGATCAGAGTTAAACTAGAAAAAAATACTAAAATCATAAATTTAGAACAATTTCTAGTTCCGCAAGATATAACAAAAGAATATATTTAATCCCTAAGGTGATATGCAGGCACACAAAAGAAAATATGATTTTCCGAGTGTGTGCTTACTGAGACAAAAAAGGTATGTCCCCATTTTGACTTGTGATATAAATACATGACAAAAAACAGTTAGCAGAGCATCATAGAGCATAAAGATTAGTAAAAGAGCTAACAGACAAATTGCAAAAGTCACCAAGTTAGTAAATGAGCATATAATTAATTACCACAATTTGATGTGTATGGAAGAACAGATAATCAGATGAGAATATTTATGGGTGGACAATATACAAATATTTTCATTATGGGTATTTGCGAATGAGATTCCAAAAGGAACCGTCTTAATGAGTCCTAACTGATATTGAGGTTTAGTCTTTTCCCTAATGTGATAATAGATGCTTAAAAAATGGCAGGATTGGTGAAGTCTGTTCGGCAGGACAGTATCTATTCTGGAGATAAGCAAGGTTAGCAACCTGAGCGGACGTAATTAACTGTTAAGAGTATCAACATGTCAACACTGCAGATCAACTTCTCAACAAAATACCAGAGTAAGTTCTTTTCAGTTCTTAGGTTGTACAAAAAAATCACTCCAGAAAATAGTAAGGGAAAAAAGGGGATTTAAAATTACATAATTCCTGCTAGAAGAAGCCAATAATGTGAATTTCCCAATAATCTCCTTTGCATGTCATATTTTGTTTGTCCCGTGTCATGAGTCATGACTGTAGAAGTAATTACTAATATAATTGATGGACTATATAAATAAAAAGTACCAGCAGAATACTGTCAGAACTGACAGAAACTATAAATCGTAGCATTGACCCATTCCATTTTCAATTAAACTACATATAATAGAAGCACATCTTAACTTAATTAACTGAGAAATACGGCCTCAGAGGGTACAACATAAAAGATAATACAGTTATAAAGATCACCTCACTAGACAAATCATTTATTGGCAGATGTGGAGAATTGCCAAATGCTGGATCATTGTTCTGCAGTATTACACTGGATTGCGCAAGAATTTGTGACTCTGGGGGAGTTTGTTTTGTAGCCTTTTTCATCCTGGGCTTTCTCTTTATCAGAATATGGTGTTTTGCTCTTGCAAAAACTTCTTTAGGAACACTCGGGCACTTAGGATGACGAAATACACCAGCAAGATGATAACGGAGCCTAGATGTTTTACCATGTCCATCCATACCACAGTATTTACACCTCCAATGCTTGGCAATTTCATCAATGATAACAATATGCTTCCTTAGGTTAAACCTGGTATTCACAGGATTTTTCAATACCTACAAAATAACGTGTAGAAGCCCAGAATATAAAGAATGAAACATAGAATATTTGCATATTTTATTTAATAGGAAGTTGGAAAAAAAAAACATGTGTAATAAAGTAGGAAAAATATACAGTAGAACACCCCCTCTTTTCTGGTTAGTTTTATTTATCATTCACGCACATTTTTTGCATTTTCATTTCTAGGCTAACTCTTGCAGAGTAAAGCATATGATTACACTACTTTTGCTTCTAAGAATAGCGATGGACCCTCAGTAAATATAACAAAGCTCGGTAAATTAACCATAGATACACAGGTCTACATAGAGGATGCCACAGGCTACAGGTATCCTATTTATTACACTCAGTTTGTATGAAGAACAGCAAATAACAAAACATGAATATACGAGAAGAGCTTAGGTTTTTTTAAGCTGAAACAGTGGGAAAAGGCCCACTGCAATTTTTATTTATTGATAAATATGTACAGGCAATCAAAAAATAAAAGAAAGATTACATCAAGTTATTCAGCCACTCAATGAAATGTTGGCATATTTATTTTTGACTATAGCCAATCATAGTTAGCTCATGAAAATAAATGACTTTCCATTTCTGGAAGCTGGGCAATTCTCCTATGAAAATCTTATTATTTCTAACCATCCACCAAAATGAAGATAACTCTGGAAACAAATGACTAGCAATTCCACTTGAAAATGGACACTATCATTTGTTGAACGAAGGACCCTACAATTCCAATCTAAAACAGTAAAATACATTCCATCTAAATTTATTGGGGGAGAGGGGGGGGGGGGGGGGGGGGGGCTACCCTTTTTTTTTGCACAAATATGAAAAATTGGGGAGTGATCAGTTCCTTCAAGGATAAAGTCTCAAAGCTCCATAGAGCTACGGCTCCAACCGGCAGGAACGTTATTTCATAAAGTTTTCATGTACATACGAGCATAATTTACAACAAAGTAATTAACAGTGGTATGAGCTAACCTGGCTACACGTCAACCAAGGGTGAACAATGCACTATTGCCAGGTAAATGGCCAAAAAGTCAACCCCATTTGGTTTGAAAATAAATGAGTGCCATGCTGGACATCCAGCCATTTTCTAAAGGGTTGTGCAACAAGATCACTAGGCTCAGAAAAATAAAAATAAAAACAAAGATACTGAACACCACCGAATTAGTGTACTAATTATTCTCAGTCTTTACTTGAACAACTGTTAGTTTTGAATTTGTCTTGAAACACACAAATTTTCCAGGTAGTGCATCTTTTGTCATGTGTACAAAATCTTGTTTGTTTTATGTACCGTGATTAATTCAAAACTGTCAACTTTAAAAGTTCTAATATGCCATGTTACAAGATTACTCACGTTTTAATTTATTATGCTGACATTGCCGCCTATTTAATTACATTATCCCCATCTGTTCGTGAGAAATATAGAGATTAATAGGTTAAACCATGAACCCTCTTGCATGGAATAGAATGACATTCCCACATCTGTAGCATGAAAAAATACTGTAAAATGTGTGCACGCACACACACAATATCTGTAGAGGCACTTCGAATTTTTCAAAAAACTATGAGAACTTCTGTGATAATCTTTTATGCTATCATATGTTAACATGTAAAATTTTGTGGACTAGACAAAAGCAATTATGCTATGTGACCAACTGCGGCATACACAAAAATCTGAAGGAGAACTACCTCTTTGTTTTGTGAATTCTCGGTGTTCTTGTCCACATTCTGGTGCTTGTTGTTTAGTACATGGTGACTGGCATGCTTCACTGGCAACTGCCCCTCTGGCTGGTCACTGCTTTTCTTTGACTGTTCATAATTCTCAACCGGTTCGCCGCTATGTTCTGTACCACATTGGTTGCTTCGAGCTGCCAACTTCTCAAGGAAATAAACCAAAGTAGGTGGTAAGTTCAAATGGTATGATAGCTTCTAGCCACAACTACGATGGGCTACAAAGACGAAAAAGGATGGCGTTTCTGACAAAAATCCATGTGAACTTCATGTGCAGGTTCAAGAAAAGCACAGGAAAAACATATCATGTAACACAGTAACAGTAGTTTTCGCTGTTTTGAAACTATTACTTCTGATCTCAAAATCACAACTTTCAGATGCAAAGTTCACACAAGCTAGCGGTTAATTCCCAGGAGGGGTAGACACTGTATCTGCCCCCACGCCCACCCCAACCAAGAAACTTAAGACATAGTGAGCAATTAGATACTCCGCATTCCTAATTTGAATTTTGGGCTTGTTAACTCATCGGAACCCTAAAAAATGATGCCTTCCACATGGCCTTGATTCAGAACAACCATCACTGACTCAAGATACTTGACTACTTGAGGAAACATGTGATAATCACTAATCTTGGAAAGTACTGATTTACACAGGAACGATGCTACAAAATCTTACCACTTATTGTTACTCCCTCTGATCCGAATTAAGTGACGCTGAGAAACAACTAGCACAGTATATATCAACCATACAACCTACGACACTTAAAACGGACCAGAGGTAGTATTTAAAATATAAATCAAATTCTGGACCATGTCCTTTTTCCTTTTCTTTTGACGCCAAGTAACAGTGCCATGATACCAGTACTGTTTTACACAGGAACCATGCTACAAAATCTTACCACTTATTGCTATTTAAAATGTAAATCAAATTCTGGATCGTGTCCTTCTTCCTTTTCTTTTCATGAAAATGTCACTGCACAAAGTACCAGTGCCATGATAGCTTGATAAAGCTTGTACTATCTCAGTCCCGTTTACTTGTTTCAGAATTCACAATCAAGACAGTCTCCGTTCTCCAATACAAAACACGGTTCACTAGTTTTTTTCTATTTATATGTTAGCAAAACTATAACATATAATTGCAGAATTAATTCCATTTAAAATATCAAATGATGTCATTTCTAAGT
The DNA here is from genome assembly GCA_028641055.1 of Alopecurus myosuroides. Lineage (NCBI taxonomy): Eukaryota > Viridiplantae > Streptophyta > Magnoliopsida > Poales > Poaceae > Alopecurus > Alopecurus myosuroides. The sequence goes on along the minus strand of CM054058.1, from coordinate 317,898,582 downwards.
GAGAAATCTTGTTAGTGACCAAACTTTTAAAACCTGTGCCTGACATTCAAAGTCATCTCTTTGAAAACGGAGGGACTAACTGCTAATAAAAAATAAATAGATAAGCAAGCAAACTGTTATTAGGTCGGTATTAATAGCGCACATCTCTGATGTTTCCATATGAATAGCATTATTTGAAGGTTACAGATCATTCTGACATGGCTTTCATGCTAAGGAGGAAACACTAACCCAATCAATTTTTTTGCAAGGAGGCGATGTGTCGCTATTGAAAAGATTGGATGCTTCTCTTTTATCTTCAACGAAGTTCGATACTTTCTTCATTTCCACTGGAAGTTTCTGGCAGCTGCTCTCATTAAGATGAGCATTCAAAGTAATTACGCCACCTTGTATTGAGTTATGACACTCTAATTTCAACTTCTGCAAGAAATTCAGAAGGCCATGAAAGTCTTCCTCATTATAAGAAACCTATAAGTAGTATCACCAAGAGTCCAACACTGCTGAGGTCACAACTAACCAATAACTCAATAGCACAAACAAATAAATCCCTTTCTCCAGGACAGATTGGAGAGTACGTAATTTGTAATTTCAGATTTTTTAAGGAGAACTACCTCTTTGCTTTGTGAATTCTCAGTGTTCTTGTCCACATTCTGGTGCTCGTTGTTTAGTACATGGTGACTGTCATGCTCCATTGGCGACTGCTCCTCTGAACGATCACTGCTTTTCTTTGACTGTTCATAATTCTCAACCAGTTGGCCACTATGTTCTCTTCCACATTGGCTGCTTTGAGCTGCCAACTTCTCAAAGAAAATAAACCAAAATAGGTGGGTAAGTTCAAAGGCTATAATAGTTTCTCGAAAGAACTAACATAGGTTACGAAGAAAAAAAATGGCATATCTGGTGTAAAACCCTTTCTGTGTATTAACTTTATCTCGTGTAAACTTTCTGTACGGGTTCAAGAGAAACACAGGACAGCAAATACCATGTAGTTCATTGTCAATTTTTTTTAAAAATGTAACAGTACTTTTCACTGTTTCGGCAGATGCCAAATTTGAAGTTTGTGACATGTTAACTCATCGGTGCCCTTGAAATAATGTTGAATTCATGGAGTCTTGACTCAGGACAATCTCACTTAAGATCTTGACTACTTGAGTAAACATGTGATAATCACTGATCTTAACAGCATTGATTTGCACGGGTATTGTGCTGCAAATCTTACCACTTCATGTTATTTTAAATATAAATCAATTTCTGGACCGTATCTTTTTTCTTTTATCCATTTATTTTCATGAAAATGTCACTGCACGAAGTACCAGTGGCATGATAAGATTGTACTGTCTCCATCCTCTTGTTTCAAAGTTCACACATAAAGGCATTCTCCATTCTCCAACACACAACTTTGTCCACTAGTGTATTTATTAGCAAAGTTATAAGCATATAATTATGGGAGTAATTTTAAAAACAAATCTAATGATGTCATTTCCAAGTGAGAAATCTTATTAGTAACCAAAGTTCAAAACCTATGCCTGACATTCAAAATCGTATCTATTTGAAAATGGAAGGTAAGATGTAATGAAATGTAAACGTATCAGCAAGAATGAAGTTATTAGGTTCGTATACCTCATCAATTGTGCACTTCTCTGATGTTAGCATATGCATAGCATTATTTGAAGGCTGCTGATCATTCTTACATGGCACAGTCCCCTCCTTTTCTGATCCTGAGGGGTAAACACTAACCCAATCAATTTTTTTATAAACAGGCCATGGTTCCTTATTAAAAAGTTGGCGAGCGGCTCTTTTCTCTTCAATGAAGTTCAATACTTTTTTTGACATTTCCATCGGAATTTTTGGGCAGCTGCTATCAGTAAGATGAGCCTTCAATGTAGTTACACCACCACTTCGACATAAATCACACCATTTGCACTGCCACCGTTTTTTATTCCCATCAAGATCCACCGCATGCTCCCACCCAATATCCCTTACCCCTCGTAACAAAAGGGGAGGCTGCAAACCAGTGTACAACTTTGATCAATACAATGTTACTGCTAGTACTCATGGGAATGGAAAATATCAGGACAAGGATGTTGTGCTCATGGGTGGGTTTATATTCATTTTGGTCCGTATACTCCAAACAAACTCCCAAATATCATCGATGTAAGACATGATGTATTCTTTGTGCAAGAAAAATATTGTATAAACATATGACAGTTCGTGCACCATTCTAAAAACCAAAATTGGAAACATGCTCGTCACAAACATATTTTAACACACTTCTCTGTTTTGAGTTTTGACAGTGCAGAGATGATTTTTTTCCCACATGCAAGCAAGTAAAAGAAACACACGAGAAGTTGGCAATAACCAGCTAGTGTTAAATAACTTTTTCCATCAGTGCTAGTCTTCAAGGATGCGAAATCTAAAAAAATCGCAATCTCAAAGTGATATTGACATGGTTTTATATTGTCGTGCCAATTTTTAGTTGAAATGCTTTTGTGTTTTTATAACAGACCTATTCCAAGTCCACCGTTCTATTGCCCCTTCATGCTAAATTAGTTAAGAAAAACAGTAGAATCACTCAGAAAAAAAAACTAAATTAAAGAGAAATAAGTGCAGTTGCGCTTTGTATACCTCAGGAATAGTAGGCTCCTGATGACCCTCATTCGTCTGGTTAGTGACTTCTTCAAGAACGCAAGTGTCTACTTGAGTTGGCACCTCCAAATCAACAGGTAGAGGATCCTTCTCAGCCTTGCTATTGTCGGCAAAGCTCCTAGTGGCACTGTCAGCATCATTCTGTGCAGCTCGCTTCTTTCGTCTCTCTCTTTTCTTCTGCAAATGCTCCCTTATCTTTTCAGCAACATCTGCTGGAACCTTTGGGCACATTTTTACATCTAAATCACCAGCAAGGTGGCGTTTGAGTCTAGAAACACCGCCACCATATCTAGTCAGGTGACAATACATACACTTCCAGTGTTGTCTGTTTTCATCAATCATTATACCATGCTTCCATCCAATATCCCTACTTTTCCAAAAAGTGTCGGTAACCTGTGAAAACTATAATGTTTTAAACACTGACACAGAAGCAGCAAGATCAACTTTGCATTGTATATCCTAATTCACAGTAGCTCATTCAAGCCATAATAAATGACTGACTTGAAATAGTTTTATAGGTCAAGCTAGCAGAGTAAAATAAATTGTTTTAATCTATGCAGCGCCGACATATTTGGGAAATACGGGTAAGTTACGTCGTTTTTCAGAAATGCTATACGTGGATAGGTTTAACTATTTTAAATAATAAATAATACGTTATATGGTAGGAACAACAATTTGCGTTGTGTCTAGGCCAATAAATGGAGACATCTTAATTCTTTCTAAATTATGCACACAATGCTGGGAGAGGAAGAGAAGGAGGTCCTGGACGCTCAGAGAGAGAAGATTTCGCCGCCAGCTTTGGCAGTGGAATTCTACCGATACTTGGTGCAAACATATCTGGTACGGGATACGATATCCAACACAGATATGCCACACTTTGCACGTTTCAGTGTTCCATACGTTTCAGTACTAACTGAAGAAAGGAACATTTCCTATGCACCACTCTGTTTGACCCTAAAAACAGATCGACAAAGTTAGCACTCAAGTTTTCTGTTTCTTTCTCGCTGAGCAATAACCACTCAGGCTTTTGACATGGCAAAGCGGATATACCACTTTTTTGTCACTAGAAAAGTATTCGAGGAGTGCAGAATGCAAACGTTTAAATGTTGCCCCAGAAAACTGCTAGGCAAGTATAAGACACTATAACTAGAAAACTATTCATAGTCCAAAAGTGTGTGGAATGCTAACATGAGACAACATAACTATCTCAAGCACCTTAGACTCGTTGGATTCCAAGGGTACACAATTGCATCTTAGAAGCTAAAACCCACAAAGGAGTTGATAATGGGCACCGTTTTATAACCAGTTATGTTTGCTTTTCAATATGTTGATCAGAGTTGGATGTGAGAAGCACAAGCAGGAGTGACAATTCTAGAGGCGGCAGAATCAGTGCATATTATTGCACAACATATACACCACTAACTAAGAAGCTCTTATTGTACTAACTCATCAATTCATCACCCATTTGTTACCTAACTCAAGTGGCAATCCTTGGTAAGGTTTCTGCGATATGCGCCCTATTACTGATGCCCTTCCACAGTCTAGCAGACGAAAAAACAAAAGTTTCTGGCTAGTCCACAGCACTAACTGTGGCACATTGCAACTGCCGTCTCCTTCTAATTCAGCATGATGTGATACAGATTTCATCTAAGGATTATACCTGCTGCTCTGGCACAGCCACAGGCTTGGGCTCTGGCTCTGGCTCTGGCTGCCGGCGTCTCTTGTATGTGCGCAGAGCCTCCTGGGAGGACCAACCCCGCAAATGCACCTTGTCACTCCCTTTGTCCTTGTCGGCATCCATCTTCCACCGCCAGGGTTTGGGTCAAGAAACGAATAATCCTGCATCGACGCCAACCAACCAACCAACATCATCAAACTCAGAGCGGAGCACAGGAAGAAGTCAAGGAACAGGAACGTGCACTTGCAAAATTCCCAATCCGACAGATGAAAGATTCGACCTCTTCCTCCCCTCAAAAAAAGGAACCATCAAGAAAGTTCATATTTGGGGGAAAGAAGGTGGTCAAAGCTGCGGAAAGACATGTCTCCGATTACCGAATAGTACCTGGAAGGCTGGAACAAGCGACGCCGTAGGGGAAGCTGGATTCAGGTGGAAATGGCGGAGGAGCTCGGAATTCAGGAGGGATGCGAAAACGAAACTGCTGCTCTAAAAGAGAAGAGAGGCTGTATTGGATACAGTGCGAGCAAGGAAGGAAGAGGAGAGGAGACTGACAAAAATCCGGCACCTCTTGCTGGTGGGAGCGTTTACTGCTGCTGCACCCCCCCTTTCCTTTCCTCGCCTTTCCAGCCCCCAAAAACCAAAAGGGAAGCCCTACTTTTACCTCAGTTTCTCTTGCTTGACATGTTTCCCCTCTTAAAAAAAGTTTAGTTTGTATTCATTCAATCACTAAATTTAAGTGCGTGGCCTTACCTCTGATGTTGAGTACTGGTCTTGGTGATGATGTATTATGCATTTGCCTCTAGTCTGTCTGCTTACTTTTGTCTTGGTTCCAGTCGTCCAGTTCATATAAGCTCCAGTGATGCAAAAAGAAAAAGAAAAATGTCTTGGCATGTGTTATCAGATCACGGCTGTGTGCATCATTTTGATGCAGAGGCCGGGGCAGAGGCTCCCATTTCTTAAAAAAAATGTGTTATCAGATCAGCATAGTACTGGTCTTAACCTCTCACCCAGGAAACAATATGGTAAGTAAGGCTCTGCGTTCTGACTTCTGATGAGCAGCCAGGCTCATTGAATGAAGAAGTATAGGTCTTAAAAATAAAGGAAAATCGCCACTCATCTCGTTGATTCTTTGTTCTGGTGCCTCATCCCATTCCGGTCCTGAACCTGAAAACCGTGTAAGGTGTGAATTTCTTGACCGAAGTAAACTATTGAAGGCAGCAGCAAGCTTTTGCCATTATAATTCAGGTGATGTACACCTCTTTGTGGATACCGTCACTTAGCCCCTGCTCCATACATACTAGGCGTGACCTGATGGCACTCTCTTCATTTGGCGAAGTAAATTTATGCGAGCGATGGCCTATGCAAATCCGGCTTTCTGTGGCGTACTAAGGCTCTGTTCGGTTACACCCCACCATGGGTGGATTCGATTGGATTGGAGGGTATTGGAAGGAAATTTGATTTAGGTGGGATTTAATCCATCCTAATTCCTACCAATCCCCTCCAAATTTTTAGAAACCGAACAAGCCCTAATTGGGACAAAGATATAGACTATATTTTCTTGTTTGTTTCTTCTTGTCATGCCTGACAAGGGGTTCTCTGGGACACTTATAACACATGTGGTGCGTAGAAAAATCCGGGCTGCTTCAGTTAATTTGTGTCCACAATCTCCAGAAAGCTTAAGAGGGGATGTCTAAATCTTTTATTTAGTCTTTTATTAGTTTTTCGTTTCCTTAGTTCTATGTTTGTTTTGTTTTGCTAGTCCCCATCATTGCTAGTTTGTACCTTACGCCTTCGCAGCGTTCTTCTAATAGGCAATAGCATACATTTCAAAACTTGTTTGACAAAAAAAAGGAACTCAAAAGCTACCATTGAGAGTCATCTAGTTGGTCAAGTAACTTGCATCGGTGTAACCTCTTACATCAAACTCGCTCATGACTGCATAAACAGAAACATCTCCTTAGTACTTCTTAAATACTTAAAGATGTTCTTCGCCGATGTCCATTGACTCTCACCGGGATCAGTTTCGCACTTCCTCGTAACACTTAGAATATGGGAAACATCAGGCCTAGTGCATATCATGGCGTACATAATCAATCTGACTATCGAGGCATACGGAATCGAGTCCATCCAACTCCGCTCATCAGTCGTGGCAGATGAATGAGTCTTGCTGAGTCGGGCAGCATGCAACATACACAAGAACCCCTTGTTAGCCGATTCCATGTTGAATCTCTTCAATATCTTGTCGACATATGTACTATGACTCAAACATATTATTCGCCTTGAGCTATCTCTATAGATCCTGATTCCTAGTATATTGTTTCTCCCAAATCCTTCATCTGAAAACTCCTTTCCAATGACGCCTTGGTAGATTGAAGTAACTAAATATCATTTCCCATCAACAGTATGTCATCCACATATAACATCAGAAATTCTACTGAGACGCCACTAAACTTCTTGTATAGACAAGACTCATGTTCGCTTTTGATGAAGTTAAATGATTTGACAACCTCATCAAAACGAATGTTCCAGCTAGGAGATGCCTGCTCCAGTCCATAGATAGACTCTTGAAGCTTATATACCTTGTTAGCTTCCTTTGGATGGACATAGAAAAACCATCGGGATGTATCATATACACGTCCTCGGTTAAATTTTTGTTAATGAAATACACTTTGACATCCATCTGCCATATCTTGAAATTGAAATATGCAGCCATCGCTAACATGATTCGGACTGACTTGATCATCGCTACGGGTGAGTAGATCTTGTCAGAGTCAGCTCCCTAAACTTGTCAGAACCCCTTCACGACGAGTCGAGTCTTGTAGATGGAGACATTCCCATCTATGTCAGTCGTCTTCTTAATGACCCATTTGCACTCGACGGGTCTTACATCACCTAGCAGATCAGCCAAGTTCCAAACTCGATTTTCATGCATGGAATTTATCTCGGTCTCATGGCTTGAGCCATGACTCTGAATCTGATCCCACCATCGCTTCCGCATAAGTAATCAGCTAATCGCTCTCCAAAAGCATCATGTCATATTCATCTTTCATATGAGACGGCCTACATGGAAGCGGTACATCTTGAGTCGTGGGGTACATGATCGACTCTGCCTCCAAGGAGCCAGCTGAGTCACTCCCTGCCGGCTCCACTCGAGCTTCTTTGAGTTGTACCGTGCTTCCACTGTCATTCCAACTGAGAAACTTTTTCTCAAAGAAGACTATATTCCAAGGGACAAACACTTTGTCCTTTTGGCAGTTGTAGAAGTACTCTTCTCAGGTCTCCCATGGATATCCCATGAACAAAAACGTGTCCGACTTGGGCAAGACCTTTTCTGACTTGGGTGTAATCTTGTCCGAATAGAGTCGCTTGACAAACACCACAAAATTCCTAATATTTAGAAAATACAAATAGGTTTCTTCTGAGGTGACCCCGTTCACTATTGCATGTGTAGTGCACAAGTCGTTGACATAAATTTACAGAAGTCCTTCTCCATAAATATTACATCGCTCAGAGTAGTACAACGGAAACATTGTGTGTCCACTAGTTCAAACTGCTTATGATTACAAGGCAAAAATGAATAAACTCTTCAAGCTCCTCCCTGGTCATTTGAGGAAGATTAAAAGATTCAAAATCAACTTAAGACAGTCAGGGCCGGTCCTGAGATTTTGGGGGCTCGGGGCGAGGCAAAAATTTGGGTCCCTTAGTACATTAAGCTTGGATTGGCGAGCCTATCATGTACAGACATGGCCTCAGAACACAGATGACTGAAAGGTCGAGCACGAGTCGCGTGGACGATGTGATTGACATGTTGTGTCTACCTTTGAAGTTATGCCAATGGTCGTGACGATCAGGGGAGGCCTAGTGGATGGGGATCGTGTAATCACTAGAACAGTGTTAGGGATGTTGTTCTAAGTGACAGTTATTTTATTATAATGTGTTCATATAATTTTGAACTTCAATTATTATAAACTTAGTCTTATTAGTTCTTTGCAAACATTTTTGTAGATGTCTTACCCTCATGGTCATTACGACCTTAACTATTTCTTCCAACGTCCATTACTTAGAGTCGATGGGTCAAACTTAATAGACTGGTACCAATATTTGAGGCACGTCCTCCGGGTCAATGACATACTCTACGTGATGAAAGAGCCAATAGGAGATAAGACGAGGGCCAAGCCAATAAGCACGACCGGTCCTGAGATTTTGGGGGCCCGGGGTGAGACAAAAATTTGGGCCCTTAGTACAAATAGACATATATATGTAGATATCTTGATGAAGTAGAAATCAAATAAGAGAAATGAGATACATTTTTTTACGTGCAAAATCAACTAAGTTGTAGCGGACGAGCGACGGCGGGCGAGTCGACGAGCGATGGCGGAATCAGACAAGTCGATGACCGATGTGATCCGATCCTAAATCCTTATAATTACGCGAGGTACACAAGGTCCCGAGTCGGTCATCTATTGGCCTGGCCAGCCGTTCTCTCCCCTGATTCTCCAAGTAGGAGTAGCTACAAGCTAGTCTTAGGGCCCAATTGTTCATGAAGGATTTTTTAATTACCTGGGACGGCCATGTTAAGATATTAATTAATGTATTCATAGGAAAAGCTACGAGCCGACCAACCTATTAAGCTAATTATTTTTTTCTTTGCATGTACATAAACTAAGTCTACTAACACATACAGGAAATGGGCCCCCAAATTTTTTTGGTCCCGGGGCGGCCGCCCCTCTCGCCCGCCCCCCCCCCCCCCCTCAGGACCGGCCCTGAAGACAGTTGACGACCTATTAAAAATAGCAACGAGAGAACCATGCTAGCTCAACAGCATAGATCCTAAATCTGCTCGACTAGGTTCCCTTCTAATGCAGGTCTAGACTCGCTTAACTACTCCTCTGTTTCTTCTTCTTCAGTGTCGCCGGCTTCATAGGCGATGATGTAATCGACTCCTTCTATTCCTCCGGATATATCTGGGGCTTCATAGTAGTACTCCTAGCCTTCAGTGTTCTAATCCTTGATGTCATTATTGGCCTCCTCAAAGTCTAAGAAAAAGTTTACCAGAAGCGTTGAGTAACGAGCGTTACTCAACAAGTCCAGGTAAGAAAATGTTTTGGTTTTTTCCTTGCACTAGCTAATGTCATGACAAACGGGCGTAAAAACGATGCAAGTTTTTGAAAATGTTTCTTGAAAAGGCTCGCCGCCTCTTTCTGGCGTGCTCCAGCCGTCTCAGCCGCCACCGTAAGACTCAAATGACTTGCATCTCTCCCCTCTACCTTTCTATCCAACTCGATCTGGAATTCTTCCGCAAAATCGACCATGTTCAACACTACTCCCTAAGTTAGGGTTTTGGCGTTGGGTGTCGCGCATGGCGCTGGTGCCTTTGGCTTGCCTCCGGGCTGGCTCCGACGCCGTGGCTGGTGCTTTGGACGCATTGGTCACGGATGTGTTGTGTCGTAGTGTCCACCATGGCTGATAGCACCTGCTCTTGCAACAGATGGTGCCGCCATGGATGGCACGGTGTTGCATCTTCACTGCTCTTTTCTGCATTACGATGTCATGAACTCTACAACGATCTCCAGGTACGTTTCCTCCTCTCTCTCTCTCTCTCTCTCTCTCTCTCTCTCTCTCTTCTGAATTTGGTCGATCTATGTTCTAGGGTTTCAGCGAAGAAGAACTAGGGTTCTAGGTCTATCCTGACATGCTCTAGGCCTGATCTTGTATAGTGCTTAGCAATCTAGGGTTCTCCCCTCTCGATTTTTCTAAGGAAATTATTTCTGAACTTTCTAAATTTCCAAGTGTTGGATAAAGGAATTATGCCCTATAGGCAAATAAATAAGAGTACATTTATGCAATGATTCATTAAGTTTATAATAGTTCCATATCATGTTATAATTATATTAATAGGAAACATTAATAAATATGTGATGTGTAAACAACCGGTGATTATTATATAACCAGAGTTCCTAGTTAGCATGTATATCAAACTAGTCCACTCGGTAATTGATGATCGAAGGTTTCACGATCATGTGACATTTATGTCAGTTGACAGTGGCGTCATCTTATTGGAGAATGAGGTGATGAACATACCAAGCATAAATATTGCAATACACGATCATATTACAAAGTTTATAGTTTCATTACTTAGAAATATAGTATTCTAATCCTTAGACTGTGAGATCACATTTAATTCCTATCTCCGAGGCTGCTTTGAGTGCATTAAACGTCACATCATGACATGGTAATTATAAATGTGTATCTTGGGTATTCCAATGGGATATGTTGAGGCGTGTGGTCAAGAGTGGGATTCGTTTACCCACATGATGGGGAGATACTCTGGGCCCACTTGGTAAGATTCCATCCATAAAGCTGCGCAGCGTGTGGCTAGGTTACGGGGATGAAAGATCACGAGAACGAGTTGAAGAGATCTTGTCGGTAACGTGATTGAACATGACATGGGGAATGTCAACGATTAAGAAGTCTCGGACAAGACATGTATCTGAGTAACGAAAGGAATGGGAGTCTATGTTAAGGTTTGACGACGATTAATTCGATGATGCACAGGGGTCATTATGGACGTCTAGGTCCCGCTATAGATCATTGATCAGGGAGGTGTCCTGGTCATGTCTGGAGTAGTCCCGAACCGATAGGTAACACACTTAAGTTCTTGGAGGAGGCAATGACAGGGAGATGAGTGGGGGTCGGGGGTGGAGAAGTGGCAACTGAAAGTTGTCCCTCACCCCAATCGTTTTAGAATTATCGGAAGCAAGAAGAGAGAAACCGGAATAGTTCCGGGAAAGAGAAAGAGACACCGGCAGAGCTGCGGAAAATAAAGAAGGGTACCGGAAGTGTTCCGGTGTGCCCAAGAAGTTCGGGGTGGTCTGGAAGGAGTTCCACAGCCACAGGAATTAATTTGATATTAAATAATACATAAATAAATTAATTATGAATTAATTAATTTTATATATTAATTTAGATATTAAATATATTTTAATAATATGTAAATATATTTAATTTCGAATTAAATATATTTATATATTAATTTACTATTAAAAGAATTAATTGATTTAAATATATTTTTTAGTTAAATATATTAATTAGTTAATTGATTTAATATTTTAAACTACTTATAAAAGAGCAGGCATGTCGGGATACATTAAATCTTATCCGTTCAATTGCCCCGAATCAATGATCCAGATCTTTTCAATGTTGAGCAAATAAAACGATCTGTATAACAGGGTACATTAAAAAAAAATTGATTGACGACACCAAACAATCCGGTGGAAAAGGAGCCATCAACAGATACCACGTGCAGCGCGGACTTCCTATCGCTGCACGTCCAGGCCGAGCTGGGCACTGCCGATGCTGCTGACCCGTGGCTCGCGGAGTCTGCCGACTTCTCACGAACGTTCCCCTCCGGCGGATCAGCCGGCGCCAACCTGGCCCACCACCTCACGCTCCAGGTCGCCTCCGGCCAGCTCGTGGTCAGCCCCCTGCGCGACCCCGGCTACGTCCTACTCGCATTCTTCGCCAGCGCAGAGCGCATGCAGGCGGAGGCCAACCCGCCGTCAAACGTGTCGCTGACGGTCGAGGCGGCCGACAAGCTCTGGCACATGTCGCTGCCTGTGGGAGCAAGGAGGGACCATCTGTTGGCCAACCCGTTCGGCCCGGACAGCCCCAGCCTCGCGGAGGTGGACTTCCCGCCGTTGCTCGTCGTGTCGCCCGGGAACGACGTGCTCTGCGACCACCAGCACGGGTACGCGGCGAGGCTAAAGGAGATGGGGAAGGCCGTGGAGGTCGCCGAGTTCGAGGGAGAGCCGCACGGCTTCGAAGTTCTCTAGCCGTTCGGCAAGGCGGCCGACGAGCTGATACGAGTCCTCAAACGGTTTGTGTGCGCACCTGAGTGCTGAACTGGTCATGTCTTGTGATTTCTTGATGCTTTGTGTGGCTGCTTGTTTGTGATTTTGGTGGTTCACAAAATAAATAGCGTGAATCAGTGCGGCAGTGGAGTTGCCTTCCCATTAAGCTAATTTATCACGACTAATTTCTACAAACAACAAATAACATGTAACAAGTAGCAATTTTTTATTTGACCAGTCTAGATTCACATCAGCCATCCATGTATGTAGACATGGCAGCGTCCCCGGCACAACATAAAGCTTCCGATGAGCTCGAGCCAACAATCAGAATATGGTGCCAACGAAGCTAGCTCGAGGCAACATAGACGATCTTGCGGACGCCGCCTCCATTGAGGGATACATCACAACAGTCACATGCATGCCTTGGTCTGGATGCCGCCACCACCTCCCTATTCTTGGGTCTCATGTATGCCTCCGCTGTGTCTGGAGGGCTACTCATGATTCAGAAGAGGATCCCCTCGCTTCACGCCATGGCCGCTCGCTAATGGAGGCCGTCGCCGAGGCCAACCATCATAGCCGCATATAGAGTCTGAGACGCCGCAGAGGCCCACCGTGCTCTCTCTTCCAATGTACCTACTGCATCGATGTTGCTTACCACCACGGGCTCCTAGCGTGGGCCTCTCGGCGTCAGATTATTTCTTGTACGTGCAATGCAAGTCTTTATATTCAAAGTTGACAATTTACAAGTAGAAAAAGATTGTATCAAAGTCTACATGAATTACTTATTTTAGTGCAAATCAATAGAAATCATCCAAGCCAATTTCTCTTTGAACACCCTATTCTTCCTCTCTAAGCTAATGACCAAAGAATCAATTTAACCGGGCCAGCTTCGATGGTCAGCTCTCAAACCTCAGACGCGCGGATTCACCATAACTGCGGCACCCCAAACCAGACATGGCCTTGAAAACCAAATAGAGCAAGTACATGGGCTCCTAGCAGAGGCCTCCCAGCGTCAAATTATTTCCCAGAACTATGTACACTTCTTCCTACAGTATCAAGTCTTTCAGTTTGACGGCAGAACCAGGGGGTGAAAACCACGAGGGTAACAGTTTGATGAGACAGAATGGTATGTTAAAGGAGTTGAGAAGATTGGGCTCATGCTTTCAGAGGTACCAAATCGTGCCAATAATAGAAGGATTTAAATAGTACATTATTTCTTCATTGGTGAGAGGAGTAGTCCTACGTGATTATTTATGTCAAAAACATGCTAAAGATTAGGTAAAATATAGTTTAGGTAATTCTCTATCTCATGCTTATTCCTTGACACCGGTCTCAGATAATTGCTAAGTCTGATTCTGAACTCTATCCATTATCTCCACTACTTTGCTTGTTGGTACGGAATCAAAATAATCATCACAATTACTTTGTGTATATGGATTTGACTGAGTTATGCATGTATCTCATTAGCATTAGTTAAGACGTGCATGGCACGTGCAGACCTACTATTATATACTAAAAACAATATACGGATCTCTAATAAATCCACCAAATTGATCCACATCACCTAAATTAAATTTGATAGTTAGATTGAAAATGTATGGCTGAGATTTTATGAAAGGTTAGTAGTAGCGTAATATTTATTTGACACGAATTATGTTTAGATTGTCGCGTCTAGCTGGCTTGGACCCTTTAATTAAGCAAACAAACATGTGTCCTGCCGAGTCTGTGACCGTTAATATACGGTACGCCCAACTGCCGTGGCTATGGCTATAATTGTGGTGGTTGTTTTGTTTACTTCCGTGGTCAATTAGTAAGCCTAGAGACTAGAGATGTACTTGGGTACGACCATAAATTAGTTGCGTCCGATTTAGAAAACCAGCCTTGGAGGAGCAGGAGACTAGCAAAGCTTATTAGCATCAACGTGATAGCTGCAAGCAAGAAAAGAAAAAAAAAACGTTATAGCTAGCTGCAAGCAAAAAGAAAAAGGAAATTGTATAGAACATGGTGCAGTTTCTAAGAAAAGTTAAGTGTAAATGTGTGATTAAAAACAGGCTGGAACGTGGCAACTGTGCAGAAAATAATTATAAAGTATAAACTTATTAGTACAAACTTCCTCTATTTTTTTTACTACATACTTGAAGTCAAAATTTGTAAGTTCAAGCAAATTCGTTGCCATAAATATCAACATCCGTAATGCCAAACTCACATAATATAAAATTACATTCACGATGTTTACAACAATAATGATTTTATATTTTAGATGTCATTTCTTCCCGGTATATTTTGCCAAACCTTATAAAGTTTGATTTAACTAAACAAGGAGACATGGTAGTTGTGAACGGAGGGAGATCGTTGTTTCCATGACCGAGTACATATAAAGGTCAGACAAAATTTGACAACCACCAGACCAACACTCATAAAACGCCTAAGGAAATTTGCAGTTATTGGAATTTTAAATTAGTGAAGTCATGTCATTAGACGCACTACGCACATTGTTCAGAGTTCATACCAAGACTCTCACAAAACTCCTGCAGAAGTTCAGAGTTCATAGGCGTGGAATTTAAGATTAATGAAGTCACGACATTAGTCGCACTATCGAGGCTGACATCTCCACACTAGAAAATATTTACCGGGTTAGTAATACACACAGGGCTAAGTCGACAAATATTCTCGTGAGGGTGAGAGCGTCCCTCCACTAAATGAATATTCCGACTTAAGGAAACACACAACATCAACCTTTCAAAATTGATTAATATACACAATCGATAGATAACGTCCCTAACACTATAAATTATTTTGTCTTAGTAATACACACATGTCTAAGTCACCATAGATCCCCACGTGATATGTTTCAAATTTAGTATCCATGCATTGTGTCAGTACTATTTTTAATCACATATCCTGAAAAGAGTGCACTTATTATGAATTGTTGCGAAGGATATTGCTTGATATGTATAGTAGACATATTTGCACAATTGTAAATGTCTTTCTCTCATGTAACAAAATCAACGTAAGAGCGCATGCCATTCCATTGCACACTAAAATTGAAGAATGATTGAGAGTCTTCAACGATGCTATCCAAACTGTGTAGTCATTTTGCAGACGCAGAAAATATATTCGACGGGTGTATAGAAGCATTGAATGAAGATGAGAATAAGATAAGAGTCTAGAAAACTCAAAGTCCTACTTTTCTAACTTTAACTATTGATGTATAGACATGTTAACGAACACACCTAGGAGAAAACAAGTTATCTTTAGCACCATGTTTATGTTCCTAAAATGTTGCACATTGTGACAAGATGTGAGTAAATGAGATGAAGAAATATTAAAATATAGTTCTCACTATCTAATGTGACCTACACATTAAGTAGGATACACCGTTTTATTTTCTGAATGATTTTTTTTCAAAGAAAAAAAACCTCGCCTTTTGATATAACATCATGTAAGAACTGAAGTTCGGTTTACGAATCAGATATCACTACATGAGTGTTTCAGCATATGGTATGATAGTCACTTGCCCGCAAATTTTAGATTGTCAGTGTTACTCGCATACTGATATTTTGTTTACCAAAACATTTGTGATTGTGGTATAACAATTTTGTTTATTGTCATACAATGAAAAATAAGGTGTTACCAACGAAATCATATTTTTATTACTTGAACACTTTCAACCAACTAGATACAATGCCCTCGCATTTGCGAGGACCACTATGCTCACGTGGGCCTTTGGCCACGTACGGCTATGGGAGATGGTGCGGCCCTTGCATGGCCGCATCCCTCCATCCCTTCTCTTTTCTTTAGTCCCGATTGGTGGGACAAAGGGAGGTGTACCCCTTTGCCCTCCCATATAAGAAGAGGTATGGTGTTATTTTTTGACATACAATTTTTTGGGCAAAATACAAAATTGCACAATTTTTCTCTCTTTCTCCCTCCTAAATTCCGTGGCCCTAAAATTTGGTCTGCGCGTTGGAGATTTTTTCTCTACTCTAGCATATGCCGTCGTGGTGGGGAAATTCCGTTCCAGGAGATCTATTTCCACAACATCTGGGCCGGAGACCGTCGTCATACACCATATGTGTGCGATACCTACGAGGCGCAACACTTGGGGCACTACACGTTCATCGTTGCTCCGGAATTCTGTCAGCAACTCGTCAAGTTCGTCACGACCTTGAGGTCGGGTTCGTCGTCTTCATCAGCAACACTTGTGCGGGGGTGTAATCCCCGCGTAACGGTCTATGAGGGTATGTCACCGAATCCCCGCATTAACCGTTTCCACTCTACTAGTAGATAG
Organism: Alopecurus myosuroides; assembly: GCA_028641055.1. Taxonomy (NCBI): domain Eukaryota; kingdom Viridiplantae; phylum Streptophyta; class Magnoliopsida; order Poales; family Poaceae; genus Alopecurus; species Alopecurus myosuroides. Next base: position 317,882,120 of record CM054058.1, on the reverse strand, counting down.
ATCCTGCCAGTTTTGGGTGATCGTTAGTTGTAAAACTGAAGAAATTCTGCTACGAAACCCTTCAGTGGTATCAGAGTCGGTCTATGCATAGTAATGTTGGTACAGTTAGAACACATGTTGATTGTGTGGGCATCGATCTTGTAGTTGTTACCTCCTCGTGTACTTGTTAATGATATCGGCCTTGTGTGATGATTAGCGGCCCGGAGTCAACCTTACGTGTACTCCGTACGCGAGACCGGTATTGCAAATGACATGTGGCTTGTACCGTATGTGCAGTTATGAGGGTGTCAGTTTCTTATACAACAGATATTATGGCATTTACAATGGGAGGCCAGATAGGGATATGTAACAAATGACTACTTGATCGGTGTTGTGGTTGAAGTTCGTAGGTAGAAACGGTTCTTCTGCGAAAGCGCAAACAACCATGTAAAATTTGCAAAATATAAAGTATAGGCGTATAACTTTGTTTTCCAGCGGGCTGGTGATGTGATATGGATACGACGGTAAGGTTGTATTACTATTGCACTAACATGAGCTTTATGATGGCGTTCTGGGCTTGGCGCCTCACCGGTAGACGATGGTGATCACGCCGGAGTGCTCGATGGAGATCAAGCGCGGAGTTGAAGCACCATATCATATCACACACACTTGTTATTTACATTTGATGTTTCCTTGTGTGAATTGTGTGTATCCTATATATATTATATAAGATATAACAACGGTATCTATATATAGGATCATCCTAATTTAATACCAAGATTGTGTTCTCTTTTAGTGTGGTACCGACAAGAAAGTCTGCAGTAGAAAAGTGGGTCGTGACGATCGAGTGCTTTCTTCTGCGTTTGCATATGTTGGGTGTAAGACATGTATGCACATCTAGATACATTAAGCTTGGATTGGCGAGCCTATCATGTACAGACATGGCCTCAGAACACAGATGACTGAAAGGTCGAGCACGAGTCGCATGGACGATGTGATTGACATGTTGTGTCTACCTTTGAAGTTATGCCAATGGTCGTGACGATCAGGGGAGGCCTAGTGGATGGGGATCGTGTAATCACTAGAACAGTGTTAGGGATGTTGTTCTAAGTGACAGTTATTTTATTATAATGTGTTTATATAATTTTGAACTTCAATTATTATAAACTTAGTCTTATTAGTTCTTTGCAAACATTTGTGTAGATGTCTTACCCTCATGGTCATTACGACCTTAACTATTTCTTCCAACGTCCATTACTTAGAGTCGATGGGTCAAACTTAATAGACTGGTACCAATATTTGAGGCACGTCCTCCGGGTCAATGACATACTCTACGTGATGAAAGAGCCAATAGGAGATAAGACGAGGGCCAAGCCAATAAGCACGACCGGTCCTGAGATTTTGGGGGCCCGGGGTGAGGCAAAAATTTGGGCCCTTAGTACAAATAGACATATATATGTAGATATCTTGATGAAGTAGAAATCAAATAAGAGAAATGAGATACATTTTTTTACGTGCAAAATCAACTAAGTTGTAGCGGACGAGCGATGGCGAATCAGACAAGTCGATGATCGATGTGATCCGATCCTAAATCCTTATAATTACGCGAGGTACACAAGGTCCCGAGTCGGTCATCTATTGGCCTGGCCAGCCATTCTCTCCCCTGATTCTCCAAGTAGGAGTAGCTACAAGCTAGCCTTAGGGCCCAATTGCTCATGAAGGATTTTTCAATTACCTGGGACGGCCATGTTAAGCTATTAATTAATGTATTCATAGGAAAAGCTACGAGCCGACCAACCTATTAAGCTAATTTTTTTTCTTTGCATGCACATAAACTAAGTCTACTAACACATACCTGAAATGGGCCCCCAAATGTTTTTGGGCCCGGGGCGGCCGCCCCTGTCGCCCCCCCTCAGGACCGGCCCTGCCAATAAGAATGCTTATCGCAAACACCGGGACATGTTCATCACTATTCAGTGCACCATGACTAGTTGCATGGCGCCTGCGCTGAGATCTCGTTTTGGGGACTTAGAGCCATATGATATGGTTGATGAAATAAAGGCGGTGTTCATAGAGCAAGTCCGCCTGATGAAGTTCATGTGTTTGAACGGTTTTTTTTCAACAAGAATGGAAGAGAATACCTGCTTGGAAAATCACTTAAGGAAGATGTATGATCATCGTGATTGCCTCACTATGATTTGCGAATACTAGATAGCAGATTCCTTCGCGATAGATGTGGTGTTGCGTTCGCTTCCCCCCTCCCAGCTACGGAGGTGTCGTTAGTGGCTATGTTGTGCAAGGTGAATCTCTCACCTTCGCTGAGCTCATGAGCCAAATCAGGATTGTCCAGGTCCAACCCATATCAGGGGAGATTCGACGGAGAACGATAAGGGGTGGCCCAATCTTCTCAGTGAACTCACAGATAACTTCTGAATGATAACTAGTGCGCCACTAAGAACTCTCCCGGCTGATCCCTGATGCCAATGCAAAAGATAGCAACCCCAAGGATATTCTCAACTCCACACTCTTGCACAAGTAATCCACCGACTACAAGTGGTCCTGTACCGTCTTATTCCCAGTGGAACAGCAGGTAACACGTAAAGTATGCAGATGAACTTCCAGATGAAGGCTTACAAGTTGGTTCAATCTAGAGGTCTAGGGTTTAATGTTTTAACGTAGTCTGCCCTCTCCTATGCGCCCAAGGGGGTATATAAGAGAGGGGGTGCGGCCACAAGGCTCTCCCTTGCGCAAGCACCAACCCTAATAGGACTAGGACTCCTACTACTACCACAATTGGATACAAACCGACCCCCACACAAGGGGTGCGGCCAAATTGGTGTACAAACCAATCCTAATTGAACTAGGTCTTGTATATGGCGCATAGATGTTCCTTGTGGGCGCCCTCCTCTTGCCTTGTTCATCCATGAGTGTGGAATAACATAATTGACATTGTTTTCCACACTTAGTGCATTTGACCTTGTGGAGGCACCATCCCCTTGTCATGATAACATTTGTTATTTGTTGTTTTCACCATGCTAGCACTTGTTTTCCGTCTCCTCTTGTAGTCCTCCTTCATCCATGTGTGTCTCCTCTCCATGATCTCCATTCATATTTGTGTTATCAATAAACCTGAGAATACATAGATGCAATGATTTAGGTAGTATAAAGTTCTCACAATTATAAACATTATACTCAAGTAGGAGTGAATTCACCTGTTGTTGTAATAGCTTGGTTCTTGATCTTGTCATTGGACCAATCCTCACTTCATTAGCTTTTATAGGAACATCCTCATGTGTAACAATAGGTGAAGAGCTAGGGATGTCCTCATCATCCTCCCCCTCTTGAAAAGGCATCGACCTCGATGCTAAATCATCTCCATGGTAAGGTGTCAAATCAGCCACATTAAAAGAATTACTAACACCAAACTCATCAATTGGGAGGTCAATCTTGTATGCATTATCATTGATCCTTGAAATAACTTTGTAAGGACCAGCTCCTCTAGGCATCAACTTCGATTTTCTCAATGTGGGAAATCTATCTTTTCTAAAGTGCACCCACACCATATCTCCTGGCCGAAATATAACTTCCTTCCTCTTCTTGTTTACTCTTTCAGCCACATGTTTTCCTTTCTTCTCAATTGCCTCTTTTGTTTTCTCATGAATCTTCTTCACAAAATCAGCCCTCTTTGATGCCTCCATATTAATTCTCTCGTGTAAAGGAAGTGGTAATAAATCGAGAGGAGTAATAGGCTTGAAACCATAAACCACCTCAAAAGGACATAATTGAGTAGTTGAATGCACAGCTCTATTATATGCAAATTCCACATGGGGCAAACACTCCTCCCACTCCTTCAAATTCTTCTTGATCATACCTCTTAGCAATGTGGACAATGTTCTATTAACCACCTCGGTTTGTCCACCAGTTTGGGGGTGGCAAGTAGTAGAAAATAATAGCTTAGTGCCAAGCTTACCCCAAAGTGTCTTCCAAAAGTAACTCATGAACTTGACATCTCTATCTGAAACAATGGTTCTTGGCACTCCATGTAATCTCACAATTTATCTAAAGAATAAATTTGCAATGTGAGAAGCATCATCACTCTTGTGGCAAGCAATGAAATGAGCCATCTTTGAAAATCTATCCACAACCACAAAGATAGAATCATGTCCTCTTTTTGTCCTTGGCAAGCCCAAAACAAAATCCATACTTATGTCCTCCCATGGTGTACTAGGTGATGGAAATGGAGTGTACAATCCGTGGGGTTTTAGCTTGGATTTGGACTTGTTGCAAGTAATGCACCTTTGCACCAATCTATACACATCTCTCCTCATATGTGCCGAATAGAAATTTTCAGCCAACATAAGCAATGTCTTCTCTCTTCCAAAGTGTCCCATCAAACCTCCACTATGAGATTCCTGTATCAAAAACAAACGCAAAGAACACTCGGGAATACATAATTTGTTAGCTCTAAACAAGTACCCATCATGTATATGAAATTTTTCACATGCCTTAACATTAGTACAATTATTAAATGGCATAGAAAACTCATTATCTTCATCATATAAATCTCTAATACCCTCCAAACCCGAAACCTTAATTTCTAAATTTGAGAGTAACATATTTTTCCTTGACAAAGCATCAGCAACTACATTATCCAATCCATTTTTATGTTTTATGATGTATGGAAAAGATTCAATAAACTCAACCCATTTAGCATGTCTCTTATTCAAATTATTTTGGCACTTTAAAAATTTCAATGCTTCATGATCACTATGTATAATAAATTCTTTAGGCCACAAATAATGTTTCCACACCTCTAAAACTCTCACAAGTGCATATAATTCCTTATCATAAACAGAATAATTCAATTGTGCACCATTTAATTTTTCAGAAAAATAGGCAATAGGTTTCTTTACTTGCATGAGCACACCTCCAATACCTATGCCACTAGCATCATACTCAATCTCAAATTGTTTATCAAAATTAGGAAGCATAAGTAATGGGGCCAAAATCAACTTCTCTTTCAAAGTATCAAAAGCAATATCTTGAGAAACACCCCACTCGAAATTGACACCCTTTTTAGTTAGATCATTTAAAGGGACAGCAATTGTACTAAAATTAGGCACAAATCTTCTATAGAAACTAGCAAGCCCATTAAAACTTCTAACTTGACTTACATTAGTTGGAATTGGCCAATTTCGAATAGCTTCAATTTTTGATGTATCAACTTCAATACCATGCTTAGAAACAACATAACCAAGAAATATGACCTTATCTTTGCAAAAAATCTCAAGATTA